>OX578136.1:138608777-138946277 GCA_951213105.1 Amaurobius ferox
AATGATTAATTTAATTAGAACTGTGTAATTATTGAACTGTGATTAATGAATTGCTTTTCAAAAGGAGTGAAGGAAAGTATCTCGGTGACGAGTCAATGGAGGGTTTTGCCTCGAAACAGTGATAAGTTACTGTTATCTTTAGTGATTACTTACTGATATTTTTAGTGATACGTTAGTGTTATTTAATACCCGATGGTATTTATACAAAAGCTTGAGAAGAACACTCTTTTTATGAATATAATTAAAATGTATTCCTTCAATTTTATTATATTCCTCCAACAGTAGTTCAGTGCATTTCTCATTATTGCACAACATTTAAATTATTCAGAAATCTACGTGAATAGAATTTAGATTAAAAAACTGGTTATTGACTTAGAAAACTCTTTACTGTCTTTTACATCTATTTATTATTATCTTAGTTCATTTTAGTTGCACATAAATCTAATATTTGTTTCATTCCCCTAATAAAAATATATATTTCATTTATTTAATTTTTAGACATCATATTATGCATATTTAAAGCTCTTCTAATTTATTTCTCATTTGATTACATAATTTATTACACAACATATATATAGTTAAGTTTTTATAATAATAAATCCAATTTTAAAACCAGTTGGATATTAAACAACCATATAACAAATGATCGCCTTAAGGAAGATCTTATTACCACAAAGAAGTAATCATAATGCGCAGAACATGATAGTTATTGAGATATAAATATAAAACACAAAAGCTAATATTTAAGCTTTTTAAATATTTAATAAATAACACATTAATTATTTTTGCGTTTAAGTATTCGTACGCTGATTAAATTGTGCTTTGAAGTCAAACATTATTAAAAATAGACTGCAATAAATTCAGACTGAAATAGTCGCATCGTAGTATGTCTGATGTGTCCAACACATGAGTTTTGCTGCACATTAATTTTCTACAATTTACCTACAAATTAAGCCCATGTTTGTAAAAATTTCATCACCATGCTGGAATCACGCGATTGAATTGAAACTTACATCAAATGCAAATTAGGGTGTGCTATGCATAGAATTAGAATTTCAGAATCAGCGCTCATTGCTGGGATTAACAGAGACCTCTGAATTGCTGTTTTAGTCGTATAAATAGAGAGCTGTAGCGGGACGCTGAAAATAGTTTATGATTGTCTGCCAGTGGTAACGTTTCCTGAGAAATCACAATACCTCTACGACGACAGCTACGGCGCCATATGAGTAAGTTACGGAGTTCAAACAGGGACGAATAAGCGGCCTTTGTGAAGGATGGGGGGGGGGGGTCTTATCGTGAAATAGCAGCTTGTATTGAGCACAGTGATGCGAGTGTGGAAGTAGTGAATTGAAGAGAACAGAAGGAGTCGCAAATGTGGCAGTGGATGATGAAATGTTAAGTCAACACGAGAGATAGACACCTCATACGCATATCAGAGATGGACCGTACAGCTTCATCTCCATAGTTGTTGAAATTTGGAGCACTGCTACAGGTGTATCATTGTCTACTCCAACAATTTGTCGGTGTCTGCTACACCTTAGACTGCGTGTAAGATGCGACATGATACACACCTCATACGTATATCAGTGATGGACCGTAGAGCTTCATCTCCATTGTTGGCGAAATTTGGAGCACTGCTACAGGTGCATCATTGTCTGCTCCAACAATTCGTCGGTGTCTGCTACTCCTTAGATTGCGTGTAAGAATTATTTTATATAGGATTCCCCTGACTCAAAACCATCGACGTCAGGCGCTGCAATGGGCTCATTATCATAGACACTGGCTTGCCTATTAGCAACAAGTCGTCTTTCCCCATGAATCCCGCTTTAATTTGGGATACAGTGACGGCCGCATCCACGTTAGACACTATAGCGGTGAACGTCATTTCCGGAGTGCGTTATCCAACGCCATACTGGACGAACGCCAATCTTGATGGTCAGGGACGCCATTGGGTACTTGAACGATCTCAGCTGATAAGAATTGGAGGTAATCTCTGCAACAACCGGTACATTAGATAAGTTCCGAAGTCGGAATACGTACTCTTTCTTCAAAGCATTCCAGTTTTTGTATTTCAACAGGATAATACCCGTACACATGTTGCTAGGAATGCTCAACACTTCTTTTCAGCACAACAGGTACATCTTCTTCCATCACCTGCCTATTCACAGGACATATCGCCTATTGAACATGTCTGGAATTTCGTCGGTCGTCGTCTCACTCGTGGTCTCCGTCCCGTAGCTAATACATCTGGAATTTTAGTTTGGATAGAACCAATCTGAAATACTCTTCCTCAGATATAAATTTAATATATGTTTAATTCGATGCCACGTCGTATAGAAGCGCTTACTGCAGCGCGTGGTGGTTTGACACAGTTTAATTTGACTCGTTCTAGTTGAAAATCAACATATGCATTGTTGATACTAAGATAAGTTAGACAGATTTCATGGAAATCTCTTAATAATTGTGAAATACATCAATATATACTAATTTCCGAGTGTCCACAACTCTATTTAACATTTTCGTCTGATACCGCCAAAAATAATTATATATCTGAAAACATCAATTAATGTATAATTGGTGTTAATAATTAGCTCAAATTTATATTCCCTGGTTCAATAAATAGGCAGTTTCAGGCCCGTTCGATTTGCCGAATATATTGTCTATGCCACATACTTAAAATAATGAACTACTATACCACAATTCATGATTTTGTTTTAAAATGAATTATTTCGATCATTTCTAAATTTCCACCGAAGACGAAAAATATTAAATTTGAATTGCAGCAATAAATTTGAATCCATCGTGCTGTTGATACATACAAGACACGTTTCCATTATTTTATTTTTTAATGAAAGATATATTTCATAACGTTGGTTTATTTATCACACCCACTAGTTAGCCAATATTTATGAAAATTAATTTCTGCCTAAGAGGAAAAAAAAGCTGAATATCGTGCATAAAAATGCCTTTTGATGAAGGGATTATTCATTGTTGCGAAATGTTCTGTAAGTACTCAAATACAATTTTATTAAATTACTATATAAACAAACTTTATCATACAAATTATTTCGTATTTCTAATGTAATATCTGATCAGTAAAAATATAAAAAATAATGATAGCCTCCAGAGGAATTTCATATATACCTTAATTTCATATATGCTTTGTATTACCTTAATTAGCATATGAAATATAAAAACGAATAATGGAACACTGTTTATTAATGTGAAGAAATGCAATTATATATGAAGAAGACGGCTGTGCATTCCCCGTAATTATTGTATATGTCTTATTGCATTAAGTTTAATTATGGTAATTACATGCATCTATAAAAGTAAGGATGCATTTATAGGTTTTATATTTATTTTTTTATGTTGTAATTATCCGTTCTGTGGATGAACTTGCAACTCAAGTTTCACACAATTTTTACTAGTGTAGTAATTAAACTAAAATATTATATAAGAAATCTGATGTGTCTACCACATGAATTTCCCTACAAATAAATACATTTTAGATTATGAAAAAACAATAACAAATTAGGGACTTATCATAAAGACTTATTATTAGGGCTAAAATGAATAATTAAGAAATAATAAACATTTCATTTTCTAATTTCTTTTATTTTTGATCAATTACTTCCATTACCTCCTGAAAAATGCGTATTAAGGTTACGCAACTGATTCAATTATCTTGAGAATCACAAATAAAATTGCTATTAAAACAATATATAAACATAGATTTTATAATTTTCGTTCCGATTTTCAGAAAATAATGTTCAAAACATACAATAAAAGGTGCCAAATTGCATTGAATTTTGCCAATGTATTATTATTATATCGTATAAGACATAGTAATATACACACACATACGTATACACGCGTGCACACACACACACATATGCGTACACGCGAGCACACACACGCACACACACATGCACGCCATCACGCGCGCGCGCACACACGCACACACACACACACACACACACACACACACACGCGCGCGCGCAAAGGGAAAAACAAGAGATATTTCTTAGAAATGTGTTCAGGTAGTCTTAAAACTGCTTTTATCGCCAACATTTCAAAATAAAAGTATTCAACGCATATGAATAAAAGAAAGCAACGCATATTAGTATAAGAAAGTCAAAATTGAAAATTTGTCCGAATATTTGACGTTTAGAGATAAAACAAACATAACTACCAAAAAATACGAGGTAATTTTGATTATTACTATGCTTAAAAAACATAAAACCCTATACAATTCTAAATATTCTACTATACTGAAAAATATAAAACCTTATACAATTAGTTCTATGTTTTAAGATAGACTTCGAAATACAAATTTCGATTGGATTTCTCATCATGCAAAATGGATGCTTAAGCTTTAAAAGCACTTTTTATTTTCTAACTCGTTATATTTATTTACTAGTAGCCTTTCTCAAAAGCAAAATAAAGGAGATATCATTTATCATTTTTGTCCGCATAACTCATCCATCATTCATGAACCAATAATGTTCTTTGAGAAATTAGATTAATCGGGGTCGGATTTCTTCTTTTTAGTTTTAAGCGTTAAGTATTGATAACAGACCTTGAGCGAAAAATGCCTGTGCTTTATTAAAGAACTCTTTTTAAATAGTTTAAAACGAAATGTCTTTTAAAAGAATAATTTCCATTTTTCATGCATTTAATTGTCAACATGTGACAATAAACTAAATATTACGTTAGTGTAAAATATCTCGCTGATACCATGAAAATTTAACAGATTGAGAGTGAGGCGCCATTCCACTTTCTCATATACTGAACAGTGTTTAGTCTACTTACTCATGCATTCCATAGTATTTAGTTGTCATATATTCCACAGTGTTTAGTCTACTTACTCATGCATTCCATAGTATTTAGTTGTCATATATTCCACAGTGTTTAGTCTACTTACTCATGCATTCCATAGTACTTAGTTGTCATATATTCCGCAGTGTTTAGTCTACTTACTCATGCATTCCATAGTATTTAGTTGTCATATATTCCATAGTGTTTAGTCTACTTACTCATGCATTCCATAGTATTTAGTTGTCATATATTCCACAGTGTTTAGTCTACTTACTCATGCAGTCCATAGTATTTAGTTGTAATATATATTCTACAGTGTTTAGTCTACTTACTCATGCATTCCATAGTATTTAGTTGTATTCCATAGTATTTAGTTGTCATATATTCCACAGTGTTTAGTCTACTCACTCATGCATTCCACAGTATTTAGTTGTCATATATTCGACAGTGTTTAGTCTACTTACTCATGCATTCCATAGTATTTAGTTGTCATATATTCCACAGTGTTTAGTCTACTTACTCATGCATTCCATAGTATTTAGTTGTCATATATTCCACAGTGTTTAGTCTACTTACTCATGCATTCCATAGTACTTAGTTGTCATATATTCCGCAGTGTTTAGTCTACGTACTCATGCATTCCATATTGTTTAGTTGTCATATATTCCATAGTGTTTAGTCTACTTACTCATGCATTCCATAGTATTTAGTTGTCATATATTCCACAGTGTTTAGTCAACTTACTCATGCATTCCATAGTATTTAGTTGTCATATATTCCAGAGTGTTTAGCTCTCATGCAAATAATACTGTTTAGACTACTTTCTCATACATTCCATATTGTTTATTTCTTTTACATTCCATAGTGTTTATTTCTCTTACATTCCATAGTGTTTATTTCTCATTCTATAGTGTTTATATCTAATACATTCCATTGGGTTTATTTCTCATACATTCCATAGTGTTTATTTATCATAAGTGACCCAAATATGGTCACCCCTAAGCATTTTATTTATTATAATGTTTGTTTTAGCAGATAAAAATTTGAAAATTGGTGGTTGTATTCTCCCTGCAGGGCGTAACAGGAAAAAATTATAATTGAGTTAAAAACATCAGATAGGTGCTAATAATGGACAATGCCCATGTTGGGAACCTATGACCATATTTGGAACCTTTGCACCTGATATGGTCACCCTTAAAAATTATGTTAAAAAAACCTTAAATAAACGTAAAACTTTAATCAGAGTCGGCACAAGATGGGCTTACAAAAATAGAAAATTTTCCCTTACTTGTAAGGCCACAACATTCTTCATGTACCCAAACACTGCACGTATTACACTGTATCATGTCCAATTGTTTTTCTTGGCTACACAGCATACAATAGCAGGACTGTTTTGAGCTGGATACACCACGGCAGTGGTGTATCCAGTGGTGCTGGATACACCACTGGATACACCACTGAGCTGCAACAGTTGATATTACATTTGTCTTGGGTTTAGGCTTGGGTGCTGGTTTCGGCTTAGCTGCTCGTTTGGACTTGCCAGCTGCTTTATGCTTGGGCACATTTTTTTCTGAAAAAGGCGATTTCATCAGTCTTACAGCTCGATAATGTAAAACCATTTTTCGGTTGGTCTTTTTAAAATATCGGAGATAGATAATTGATGAATATCTGTGTATTGATGTATTTTTTTTACATTAGTACCCATATCAGGTGTAGTGTCCATATTTAGGTCACTTACCTTACTACATCAAATAGTGTTTTGTCTACTCTCTTATACATTGAATAGTGTGTAGTATACTTTCTTATGCATTCCATAGTGTTTAGTTCTCATACATTGAATATTATTTAATCCACTTTCTAATACATTCCATAGTGTTTAGTACTCACAAATGGAATACAGTTTTAGTCTATTTTCTCCTACATTCCCTGATATTTAGTGCTTATAGTTTAAATATAGATTAATCTACTTCCTCGTGCATCTCATAGATTTTAGTTCTGTTTCTCTCACCATCATGATCAGAAAGAAAAGAAAATATGTATTTTTTAGATTTCATATGCGAGTTACTATTTTAAAATATTTCGTACAAATGCATTTAAAGTATATAGCTTATTTGAAACTATACCGTCACCGATAAATGCATTTAACTTATCTGCGTCAATATAAACTGTTTTACACAATTAATATCCACAGCATAGTTCAAATTAAAAAATCGTTTCTATCATTGCGTGTGTGTGTGTGTTCCTAGAAAATAATACCATAAGTGTGCTAAAATTCAAACATTTATATTTCAAATAATGGGAATTACTACATATTATATCTAGTTTTAGTATTACGCACATTTTTTTTAGACCCAATAATTTACATCAATATGAATATTATTTGAGTTATTTTGTTCAAATCTCACAAAAATTCACATACACACACACACATTCAAATGCACACATATACGCACATATCGACATATTTCAAAGACGTTCAAAATGGGGGGTCCGGAGACCCTAAAACAGATTTATTTCTCAAAGTCCTAAATTGAATAATTTTGGTAAAACCATACTGATTCTACATAATACGTAGTATGCAAGAGTATAAAAGTATTTTAATTACCACAGACTTTTAAAATATTTTATATTATACGTAACGACATTGTTGATATTGTTCGCTACATTACCGTGAAATTATATTTCCCCTCTCTAAAATGTTATCATTTAATCGTGTTCCAAAATTCAATTATTGTGAGTTTTACATATTCTTTCGTGTTGATAACTTAATTTTTAGCTAATTTTTTTGTTTAGTACTATTAGTTTAAATATTTTACTTTTCACATAACCAGAGATCGTGATGGAAATTTTCCAGAAGAGTAAAAATACTCCCTGACTTGATTTAAAGGAGTACTTTGCTTTTCAGGGCAGTAATTTTTTTAACAAAAGTACAATAAACCACAAATTTTCAGGTATTTAGTAAATTTATTGTATTTTGTATAAAAAAAGAAATGCACTATACTCTTATTGTGTTAATGAACAAAATATATTGTATATCTGATAGAACAATTAATATCTATAAAGAAGAAAAGTATGTATGTATGTATGTATGATCGAACATCGTGGGATAACAACTGAATCGAATTTCATGAAATTTGGTGGATAGTCTTGAAATAGCCCCACTTAAAATTTAGTTTATGTTTCGAATTTCTAACATCAGGGGTTGTCGCGATATTAATGAAAAACTAAACTTTCGTTTGTCTCATCATCACGGGAGAACAACTGCACCAAATTTAATGAAATATACCGGATTTTTGTCGGTAGCTTTGAAATATTCCCCAAAAAATTTTGTCCAAGTTTCTATTTTCTAGAACCAGGGTTTGTTGAGATATTAATGGAAAACGAAGCATTTCCTTAGGAGTTCTGCTCTTTAACTCCATGATTTCCAACGAAAAAGGTTGGAAATCGTTGGTTTAAAACGTGAAAGTCAATTAAATCTCTGAATTTTGTAGGAGTCTATTGAACGTATTAGGCAATTTTGAAAATCGCAGGTTTGAAATATGAATTTAAATGGAAACTCTATCACTATGGTTTATTTTTCACAGGCTTACTCAACAAATTTTATTAATTTGAATAATAAATAAATGAATATAAAAATATCTATCTATCTATCTATATATATATATAAAGAAGAAAAGTATGTATGTATGATCCAATGGATCTGATTGGCTAATGAGTGGCTAATCAGGTCCGTTTTTTAATTACATAATGCAATGAATTTATTTTTTTCACAGTGAAAAAACAATATATGAGATTCACGACTCTATATTTTCCGGTGTAATTTTTATCAGAGTTTTGCATCGTTAATCCCTGGCAATGTGGGTAATCGCTGCCAGAACCTAATAAGCATGAAAAGAGTTTTAAAATATTTAATTTTCGATTCTAAAAAATATTTATTTTTCTTTATAAAAACAGTGCTTAAAAATATGCATTACTTAATTTAAAAAGCGTATTTGCTTATTTTATTGCATGAAATACGCGTATAGAGGTGTTATCTCAATCTCTTCACGCAACAATTTTACAATAGCTATATAATAAGTAACATGTTTATGTAATTTAAATTTATATCTTTAAAGATATGCATTTTTTTGTGTTACTGTTCATTTAAATAGAAATTTGTTAGTTTGCAAATAAAGATGGCTATTGGGCATATTCCTTCTTTATGAATTACGGAAATAACGAATTGTTATATGAAACAACATTTTCAACTCTAATTTAACCTTGTGAAGCATTTATTTTTCAGTAAATAAGGAAAATCGCATGTGGAATGTCAGGCAACTTTCCTACTGGATACGAATTCTTCACCCTTTATTTACATTTTACTGCATTTTATAGCGCAAAGTAGCGCATAATAATAATGATAGCGCATATAAATAATTAAATCAATTATTTCAAAATAAGTTGAACCTTTTTAAAAGTGCATCTTCCATTTTGTGATTTTGCGCATTATAAAATTACACCAAGTCTCCAAATATCATGCAAATATATCTCTATAATGGATACTCCTTGAAACTAAACCCGGCCGTCCAAATTGTTGCTCTATATCTTAGGATGAGACGGACGGTCTGAGTTTTCGGCACCAAACCAAGCATTTTTCATCATAGTTTACAGGACGGAAATGAAACATAAAGACGACAGTGGCGGCTTATTAGCTAAACTGACGAGGTGAGCGAAGACACAAGAATGACTTAGTTATGAAATGACATTTAATTAAACAATAATTACAGTAATGGTTCAAAAGAAGGTCCGCTAAGCTGAATGCAAGTCTTAGCGACGATAAAGGGATTGGCGACCTCTCTCGAACAGACCAGGCATGTCGAGCACTTCGACAGCAGTGGCTGAAATTCTGGAGACGAGTTCTCGTTCAGATTCAAGGGGAGTGTTATAGACGAGACTCTTAAGATATCCCCACAAAGAGAAGATCCATAGTTAATAAATATCGGTTTTTTCCTATTTGTAAATTTCTCCTTCGTCTCAAAAGTTGAAGTTGCGTATAATTGCTGCAAACTGAAAAGACCCTACATTCGGTGTTATTAAAAATTGGCATAAGAGAACTTTCTCTTTTCCAGATGAAATTTACATACATTGTTTTCTTCTTCAACCAGAAAAATAACAACCAGGCTGACGCTTTTAAGTTTTCGGAGTGGCCGCTTTCCAACGAGTAAGCGTCCTGTAACACCTTTAGGTTTCATTTCGGATTTGATAAACTTTGAGGAAAAATGCTTGGTTTGGTATGCACCACCACCTCGTAAAGATTGTCCCATATTCTTTTAATCATCCTATATATATATATATATATATTACACATATTCACCCATAGACACAAACATTATGATACAGGTAGTTGATAAATGTTTTAGGGAAATGTTTTAGGTAGTTGATACATGTTTTAGTTTTTCAACATCATAATCATAATATTTGGTATTAAAAAGCCTATGGTATGAATGAAAACCAAAAGACCAAAATTGCCACAATGGCAACTATTTTTACAGTCATTGTTATAATATTGTCGCAGTATAAAGAAAATCGTCCATGAATATCTTCTTTGTGCGGCTTATCAATAGCAAACCCAGGGAGGACATAACAAAAGAGTTTTCTGTGAAGGAACTGTTGATCCATATTTCCTTCTGGCTTTATTATTTCTTTTATCTTTTATTCTGTGATTTGAGAAGATAGAGGCGTTTTCCTAAATACTGTAGATTAAGTTTGAACAAATATCCCTTGTACGGATTTTATAACTTTATGCATTTGTTAGAATTTAAAGATAGATTTACCATTCGGCCAATGTGAAATTTTTTCCCATTTAAATTAGGTTTATGAAACATAATGAATAAAAAATGTTCATGTGGACGAATTTCAGGTTTACTATTTGAAGTAACATATCTAAACATATGATGACGGCGTATACATGACTTTTCCTATACAGTAAAGTTTTTATCAACTTTCTTTATGTACACCAGGGGTGCCCAAACAGTCTATCGCTATGTATCGGTTAGCGGGATATTGAGACGATCTTTACTTTCGCCTTCAATCCTTGTACTTAAAACGTTGTATTTATTAATTCCAATAAGAAATAAGGTTAAGACTAAACGTAATATGATCTCTGTTTTAAACATAAAATATATATTATATAAGTTTCTATAGTTTGTTAACAGACGCAGAAAAACAATGTAGATTCGTAGAATTTTAATCCGAAGGTTTACAAACTTTATCGAAATACTGTGTCTAGTGATGTTATGACTGTGTATGACTGTACAACCGGAGTGTTGTTCAGTGTCTGGGTAATCGAACATTGCTGAATTTACAAGGCTATTTTATAGAACGGGTTTAGAGCTTTTTCCCCAGTACCAGGGATAGCAGTCCCGGCTTTGAAAATTTTGCCAAATCTGGCTCGTGCCAACAATCGCATTAATATAATTTTGGCTTATGTTAGTATTTACTATTTTCCTAACTTTGTTTATGATATGATCATATTGAAAATGGCAAAATTTTTGTTGCCTCTAAAATGCTTAATATGCACTGTGCTGCTAAAACATATATGCAGCCATAAGAAATTGAGCTACAGCTGCGAAACTCCTCTTGTAAGCATCGTCTGGAGATATGTAAAATATACGAATTTGGGAGAAATCAAATTTTTATTAAGACATGTTGGCAACAAGAATATGGCATTTTAGTAAGTGGTAAAACTCTCCTGGCAGCTATATACGCCAATAATCAGTGCAGTAAAGAATCAATAAAGTTATTTTTGTCCCTCTGCAGAAGATTCTGCCACAAATGTTGCAACTGGTCAGTTATTTGAGTAATATTCTGAGAAGTCTGCAATTGCTATCCCAGTATGTCCCAAATGTATTCTATTGGCGATATAACTAGGGACCTGGATAGCCATAGGAGGGTCGAAAATCCAGACCATTCGACTGACCCGAGGGCTTACAGTAGCTGTTTCAGTGGCCGGAAACGAGCCATAGGAGGGTATTAAAATCTAGAAGACATTGTTCAGAAAGTCGTGCAGTATACGGTCGAGCGTTGTTTTGCTGGCGAATGGAACCTGGGCGGCTTGACAGCATAGGAAGAACAATCGGCTACATAATATCGTCACGTATAGGTGAACTTGTAGATCGGCTTGCAGCACGCTCAGATGTGATCGGTTGTCCCACAAAATGACACCCCGAATTATCACACTACGTGTGCTGGTCGTGTTCCACTCACCAACAAATGCTGGATCGGAACACTAGCCATTTCTTCTCAGCGGTCATCAGCACTGAGAGAGATAATGTGTTTCCCTAATGTAAATATGTTGATCATGAATATGAACCTAAAACTAGAGCAGAAATTCTACTTTTAATGATACGAAGGGGGGGGGGGGTTAGTGAGAATCGGTGATCTCGCGGAAACCATCTTGCAACGCTACGATAATCTAAGGTATAACACGTCATTTAAAATGCATTTTTCTACTCATCTGCATTTCTTCTCAGCTAACTGTGGTGTTGTCGGCGACGAGCATGGGGAACTGTTTCGTCGGAACTTTATTACCCTTGTCAAAATATACCAAGAGAAATGAAATTCCGCAATGTTAGAAGTCTAGTGTTGGACTTTTATGAGAGATGCTCTAGAAACTGATAAAAGGCGACAGGTTTTCCTATGTGAGAATTTTAAGGCTTGTCATTTTCGTTTACAGCACAACAAATAACTTGGTTAAATCTCAAGAACACACAAAAAGGCAAACAAAATGTGTTGCCCAATGTCATTTCCTTTTCAATTTGCGACTTGACGCATTTTTACAGGACGCCATCGCCAAACTACCAAAATTACAAATATATGAAAGACAGTCCATTCTTCCGTAATGGAAGTGGTCTTATTGATTTTGTTATCGAATAATGCGTATAAAACAAGATATGAATTACTATTTCATGCCTGTTTGTAACATATTAATCCATATTTTATAGTATATTTTAATTTCCTTCAGATTGCATCAGTTCCAAAAGAGGGGATTATTTCCAATTCTTGCTTGCAAGCATATGCACACAATTAATAAAACTTTTAAATACTGAAAACCGCTACATGTTATTTTGTGTGCTATAGTTTCCAAATCGTAAAAATTCATGGAATCTCAAATTATACTTTAAAATTTTGTTCCGTTACTTTCTCTATACATCATATTGTGTATGCTACCGAAAGTAAATATGAATAAATAATATACGGATATTATCCTTTTTTTTTCTAGATAATTGATTAGATTTGTCCATTCTGGAAACCAATTCAATCAACATTTTTGATCAATAAAGGTTTCAAACCTACACTTATCACAATGTCAACTATGTTTATTGTCATTTTTATAATGTAGTGATATAAAAAAGTCTTCTATGAATATCTTCTTTATGCGACGAATCAATAGCAAACCCTGGGAGGGCATAACAAAAGCTTTTCCTGGAAAAGAACCGCCTTACTTTCTGATATTTTATTTCTTTTAAATTTTACTCAGTGTTTTATACATAAACTACAAAGGAATTTTTTTTTTACTTTCCTTATATACATATTATAATATATGTGGAAAGTATTGTGACGAGGTCGAAAATTCGATTTCGAGTTTTCCACGGGAGAGCACCTGTCAAACATTCCTGATCACGAATCGAACATTTTTGAATGATCATTCTGTGTGTGTGTGTGTGTGTCTCTCTGTGTGTGTGTGTGTGTGTGTGTGTGTGTGTGTGAAAGTATGTGTGTGGGTGAGTGTGTGAAAGTATGTGTGTGGGTGAGTGTGTGAAAGTATGTGTGTGGGTGAGTGTGTCAGTGAGTCTGTGGAGACGATATCTCACGAAAGAATGGAGCGATTCGAATGAAATTTCGTACAAAAATTACAATCCATACATATTGGAAGCATATTGGTTTTAAACACAATCGAATGTTCAGAACCCCCTAAATTTTCGAGTGAAATTTTGAAAACTTCATCAAAAAATCGAAACCTTTAATAAAGTTACGTAAATATACATTTATCATGCAATTTTTCTTTTAAAACGGATATAAATTTTAGAACGCTATCATAAACGGTTCTCGAGATATTGCATATTTTTCAAATAAATGTATCAAAAAATCCAATAAATTATAGAAAAAGTATTAACTGTTGAGAAACATGTTCACTTTTCATATGTAATATCATGCAATAAATTTGTTGACATTATTCTCGTGGATCTAGCTCGTTCCATTCATGAGAAAAGATACTTTAAGTAAAACTTTTGCATTTGAAGGCCAATAGTCACTTTTCTGCTAAAAGAATAACTTGTTTCACCGTCCATAACGCTTGGCGAAATTTTAGCGAAGAATTTGACGGAATATCGCCAACCTGCGACTTTATAAATGTTGCTGAATTAACGAAAATCTAGCCTAATGCATAAAAATGACGCTAAATCAATGCAAATGATGACTAATTGCCGAAAATTGAATATCTTGTAAAGAATATCTACTATAAGAATACCCTAGTTTTATTTACTGTAAAAGTAGCAAATTCATTTCATTATATAAGGAAAGTCATGTGCTGCTCACATCAGATGTTTTATTAAAGTAAACATCCGTTGAAAAAAGTACCCCTTGAATATTATATTTTTTTCAACTGAACGAATTCGTAAAATATCAAAAAAAAATTTATTTTGCTCATGTTAAAAATGTAGCGGATACTTCAAAATGACTATTCGAAAAATATATCAAAAGTAAAAATTTCAGATTAAAAAATGGAAAGAACACTCTTATTCCTAGAATTGCAAACCTTACTGAAATGGGAGTCTATTAGCAGTGTTTTTTTAATCAAACTGAACTGTGCTTAATAGCTTTATATTTTGAGGGGAAACAAACTAGATACCAAATATTATTTATAATAATTTTTCGAGTTCTTAGTATCCAAAACATGTTTTTCATTTGATGGTTCGTGAATAAAAGGAATTCCGTGGTTTATAAATTCATCATTAGTTAGGCTAAGAACAATGAATTTCCGCGAAGAAATCTATGGTCAATTCATTTTAAAGAAATAAATCAGAAGATTATTACCCTCAAGGAGAAATCCAATAAACGCTTAAAATCAATAGACCTAGAATTTTTTTTTTGCTCTCACATTCGTTCTCATTCTGTCATTCGAGCTGTTTTTTTATTCACAGATTTTTGCCTTCCTTTTGCTAGGGTTTTCTTCTTTAATAGCTGTTTTTATTAAAACATATTTATTCCATCTTCTTTTACTAACGAAATACTAGTATTTCATTTCCATTTTACACATTACACAGAAATGGAATTTAAATTTTAAAGGCTTTGGTTACTCTAAAATTTTAAAATTATTGCAAAATTCGCCGTATTTAACTTTCAGAAATATATTTAAATCTCAAATTTTATATATTGTGAGAGTAAAAATATTCCAAATTCAATTATTTAGCAATTTTCAATAAACTGCTTCATTTTTCCTAGGTTCAAATTATTTAAAAGTAAACCAAAATGTTTCATACTTTAAATATATTTTTAAAGTAAAATAATTATTTCGTGTAGTTATAACCGTTAATCCATCGTACTTCACATCTACTTATTATATTCTAAATTACAAAGGCATGACCTCTAAATATATAGGCCATGTGGCATTGGAACAAATAGTAAGTATCTTAGGATTCCGCCAATCGGCTCCCTCAAATGTGACTTAAAATCTTGTCTATTTCTCTAATCAACACAAGAGAGTCTGTTTCTCTAATCAACACGGATGTGCTGAATTTCTTAAAATTTTGTGAGTAGCCTTGAAATAGCCCACGTAAAGTTCATTCATTATTTTGAGTTTTAAGGACTAGGGGTTATTGATATAATTATTAAAAATACGAACCTTACATAAAAATAGATCAGACAATATTTTTTTAGCAAATTCATTTGAAGGAAAATATATCATGTTGTTTAGTAACGGAATCAAATCCAATCTATATAAATAAAATTTGAAAATGCCTGTGGATGTGAATGTATTTATGTATGAGTGTATTTGTTTGTTTGTTTGTCTGTTTGTCTCATCGTCACAAGAGAACGGCTGTTTTGAATTTCATGAAATTTTGGAAAATTCCCAGCTTAAATGTTGTCCATATTTTGAGATTTACAGATCAGGGATAATCGAAATATTAATAAACAAGAAAGGTCAATCGTACATAAAGCATTGATTACGAAATATTTTTCAACTGCAATGCAATTATTTTAAACATCTCTAAAATGCGATACATTCAGCGGTGATATTTTTTTAATTATCGCAGTATTATAATAATTTATTTTACTTAAAAACCTAAAACCATGGATGTAAAAGTACTTTCTAACTCCATGCTTAAAACTTTATCGAAAAGGGAAATACTGTAAAATCGTCTGCTTCTCTATGTAAAATCAATGAATATTTCATTCATATCACCTACATTCCAAACTCCCGAACTAAATAATTTTGCGCTGTAAACTTCAGCAATTCTTAAAAAACCATCTTACAGTTTGATTGTTTACATTCTGCATACGTTAAAATTAGGTTTCGTTGTAGAAATAATGAAAATTCGATGATCATTTAAACTCAATAATAATGTAATTGCGTTGGCTCAGAATATAGTTGTACAGAAAATACGAAAAATAAAGCTGTTGTATTACGGATGCAACACTAAATATGAATATAAATGAACTTTAAAAATCACGATTTTAACACTGGGTGACATATTTTATTTTGAAGTGGGTCGTGTGATCTCTTCATATAATATGGGTGTAATTAATATTTTTATTTATATTTAAAAAACTACAAAACCTATTTTGCTCAAATAATTTTATATTTTATGGGATAATTTGATTATTTTCTAAAATTTTCAAAGCAATTTGCGAATATTAATTTCGCTTAAAAATGTTTGAATAATTAAGTCTCATGAGGTTCAATTTATTTCACTTTATCAACCCGGGTTCAATCCAAAACTATCTGGATAATATTACTCATTTACATTTTCATATGTCCCACAGACCGTTTGAACAACATACTAAAATTTTATCTTGAGAAAGTCATTTCTACGGTAGTTATCGTGTGAACGGACAGATACATAGACAGATTTGCCGAAGTCATAAACACTTTTCACTTATGTTGGAAAGTGTTAAAAACGAAGCTGCAGAGAAACAGCATTATGCAGCCGATATATTTTTACGCAAATGTATTTAAAAAAATATCATATTACTACGCAAGGGAATTAAGTTCAATGCTTTTATACGGCAAATGATTTCTATTAATATTTTTTCGGTTTAAATGATGACGTAAATGTTATACAAATAACTTTTATAAATGAACGGTATTGCATTTTTGACTGAATTATATGAATTGGAGTTTTTAGGTTAAAATATTAGTGAATTATTGACATTTTTAATTTTTTGCTTTATCTGTTTTATTTTGACAAATATTTTCCAAACTCATATATTTAGCCAATTATTGAAGCAGGATGAAAATGGTACGGGTTTATTTTCGCATACCATTTGAGCGCTTTCATTTCAACATATGTTGAGCGAATTTTTTACTTTTTGTAAAACAATATGTAAATGGGACCTATTTAATTTTTCAGATCTGCACGTGAAGATTATTTTGCATATCGATAATATATATTATTACACTTCTTTTAGAAGAGTTAACTCCAGAATGTTAATAGAATGATTTGCATAGCAATGCTATACATTGCCGGATTTTTACATATATTAAATCACAAACAACGTCGGGTATATGTGCTGTTAAAAATATAACTAAAATTTTAAGTTGTGCTTTTATGAGCATGTTTAGCATCTCAGAATAGGAGAACTCTTCTATTTCTCCTTTTTTACATTTCTTATAAAAGTGAAAAAAAAATAAAGTCTCTATTAAAATTTCTCCAAAAATCAAATGAAATTGCGAATTTTAAGTTACTTTATATTATATATTCCGTATGAAGAGCGGGTATGCTGCTAGAAGTTATTATAAAATATCATAGATTTATAATGAATTACCGAAGTTCTAAAGTATCGCAATGTCAACTGTTTTCATCGTCGTAGTTATAGTGGCTATATAGTTGGTATATCGTCAATATCCATTCGAGGGAGAACGTAATTGCTTTGTTTAGGATAATAATTGTTGATCCTTCGTTTTTCTTGCATTTTGCATATAAATTTTGGAGTGTTTCACATATTAGCCTTTATAATACAGTTTTGCATATAAATACAGTAATTGTACAGTATCTGTATAGTTTTGTATCAAGTTACAGTAATTGAAATCATATTATCAACTGTAAGGTCAAATATTTTTAAAGTACGAGTATTATCGTAAACTTTTTATTTTCTTATGATTTATATAATAAAGGAAGTATTCCGCAAAGGATAGAAATCCAAATCTCGGATGTGAATCGATTGGTAGACGATAATCGTATTAGAATGTAAATTAGTCATTTTTTCAATGATATATATGTTTGCTCTTACTGAGTGCACGAAATCTCTCTTAGAAATAGAGTGCGATTATTCCACTATATGAGCAAGTTAGATATTTATTGATTTTCCACCTAAAGCAACCAGGCAAAAATTCTAATTAAAAAAAAAATGTTAACTTGGAAGAAAATGTTATGAAAAATCATATTATACATATACATTGTTTATTCATACCAAATGACATCGTTTATTGAACTTTATTAAGCCCAAAGCTCTATATTTTGCACTTTTATTAATCTAACATAAAGAAAGCATATTTATGAAATGAGCTAAATTGGTCGAAGTACTTTTAGCCATAAATACATCAACATCCTTCTTAAGGAGTTTCCCTATCCATTTTCGAGATATTAAAAATTCTACTTTTTCACTTGAACGCGATATTTCTCGGTTAAATTGGGTAAATATGTACAATGAAATTTAGGACGATAGTTTCGGATGAAAAAAAGTCATAATCTTCTGAGTTCCTTTGTAACTAGAAGAATGCCCTTAATTCTTTAAATATTTTCAAAAACATTGATGCATAATTACAAAATAATTATACTAATTATATCACGGCTATAATATATTATGCATTATTTGTTATTTAAAAGCGAATGATACTATTTATAGAATATTACGTGCTATTCCTGAGAGCCCCGTTAGATTTGAATTAGAAAATATGGAAGAGAAAAACATGAAATAAATTACATATATATTCCGTTTTAGAATGTGTGGATTATTTTGAAGTATTTTAACCAAACTTATGTAATTACTTTGAACCGTTTTCTTTATTTTTGGTATTTCCAATTATATTTATACTTTCACCTAAAATATATACCTCTGTTTATGAGTTATCATGGGCCGTTCATAGAAGTTTTACTAGTCCACAAACAGTGCGATTTCTTTCAAAAGAATGGAGCTATTTCTATATATTTAAGAGTTCACAAGCTGTTATCGGGAAATTATTTATTTCCCCGCAAGAAGTGTGAGATCTTACGAAGGACGATTCGATTTTTATGAAATTTAATCCTCATGTTTTAATCGGTAACAGCAATAAACCCATTTATTATGCGTTAGATCAATTCATATGAGAAACATAATATTTACCGTTTACTCAGCATCTATTGAAATGCGTTTATTTGTAGAAGAATTCAAGTGTTGGATATATCAGATGTTTATTTATATATTTATTACAACTGATGATTATTTGTCTTTTATTAATATTTTAAGAGTCTGCTAGACGACTGAGCAGAATGTTTTGTGATTCTCCTGTTGACCTTTGTGGTAGCGATAAAGAAGCTGAAGATTATTTTATTGTAACAACATATGCCAGCAATTCAAACTCTTGAAAATACTATTTTTAATTATATAAAAGTTGATAATAAATCCCATATAGGTTTGATTGAAAAAGAACAAATACAGTTGAAAAAGTGAAGTTTAGCTCTGAAAATGCTTGGATGCATGTAAAAATGTTCGACAATATCGAGAATATTCTAAAGATGTAGTGTTCACCTTGCTAGGTGAACACTACATACAGTGTCATATTTAGAAAAATGTACAAAATAAGGAGATATGGCCAACAGTTATATGCTCCAACATGATACTGACCAACATTTATACTGGCTAATAGTTATACTGTCCAACATGTATATAACACAATGAAACAAGATTTCATTTCCAAATGAAGACCAAATTGAGATTGTTGTTCCGGTGCAGACACCTGGCGCAAAGAGTATTTAATCTCCAGTATCAATTCTGAAGTCATCATAAGTTTTTTATATTAGTTAAATGACCACCATATGCTTGAAGACATTTAATATACACATGTATTTAACCTAAGCTCCTACTGTGGCATTTTGATATACATTTAGATTTAACAATATAGGAGATTGACACATATATCTTATTTAACTCCAGCATAATTAGTAATTTAAAGTGGGCTATAAAATATTACCCCATGTCTAAGTTAAAGAAATTAATTTATAGATAAAAAAATGGCACTACCAGTATTTTCCGTTATTCTAAATGGAGTACAAGCATCACAAGGTATCTTACGAAATTTAATCTTTCGGTTATGGATGCTAAAGATAGTTCATTTGGAAATGAGGACCACAAGCAAGCAGTGGTTGCGTCACCTGGTGTGGTACAATATAACTAAAACAAATAAAAAGTTGAAAGTATAGCAATTAAGGATTATAAATGCTAATTCAACGGCTGGATCTGGGACAAATCTGGAGATTATATCATTTGAACTTGGAACCACCGTTTTTCTCTAATTAAAACTTTTGTTATGAACTTTATTTCTGAGAAGCAGAAAGACAGGGCAGAATATGTAAAACCATCCATTTAACCATTGGATATTGCTCTGATATCTGATTATACCAGTTAGATCATCATCTCAGACTCCTCTCAACAACGTTTTGCACTCCAAAATCTATACGAACGCTTTGAGACAAAAATAATTTTTCACATTCTCCAGGAAGAAAAGACTTGCTGAAGCTGATCAGAATCATGTTTTGCAATGTAACAAGTGTAGTTTAGTGTACAGTCGTATTTAAAAGCTGTACTTCTGCTGAATTTGTCTTTTCTTACCATTTTTATCGCCTCATATCGTAAATCCTCTGCCGGGGCTGCTGGAGGATGATATGATAGAAAGTGTGTTGTTTTCTTGTTCATACTTTGATTCACATTTGCAGCCCTAAGCGACCCCACTTCTCTAGTATTTTTGTATGTTCAATTGCATGGGATTCACGTGCGATATCCAGCTGTTTGATTATTTGTAGAGAATATGAATGTATATGTTCTCGGACACATCGACTAATTTTTATTATTTTATTTCAGCTGCAAATTTTGTAGTGAATAATGAAGAAATCACTGTATTTGTTTCATTATTTATTGGGTGCAACCACTCCCTGAGCATAGAAAGAACACTTCGGATTTTTTAAATTTTTCTAAAATTTATTTTAAGAAAGTTTTTTAAAGTCCTTGAAGGGCTTGGCCTTCCACACAAGAGAACACCAATCAGCTCTTTTCCCAGCGCTACTTCTTCAGCCTCTCACTCCACATATATTTAATTTTTTTTCCACATCGTCTATCCACTTTTTTTGCGGTCGGTTAGCTATTCTTCTACCTCCAGGCTTACTATAAAATAGTTTCCTACATATTTACTGTCATCCATTTTCCCCATATGTTGCAGCCATCTAATACTCATAGTTTTAATCATAGTTATAATGTTAGACTATTCAAAGGAATCCCTCAGCTATCTTTAATGGTTTTATACATTTCTAATTTTAAGTTTTTAGAGACCATCGAAGAATTTAACAATCTCAACAATGAGAAACATCACCAATTTCCCGCAGAAATACGAGCCTTTCTATCTATACTATTGAAATTTTCCTCCGACGAAATAGCTCCGAGCTAATGGAACTGCTTAGCAGGAAAACATATTGTAAGACTAAAAACTGAGGCTACACATTTGTCATAAATTTGAATATTTAAGCGATAACAGGAATCGAATGGTCAAGAATTGTCCCGTCGCAAAGCCACGGAAATGGACACTAAATCTGACGGTGATCTATGACTAATAAATATAAATTAGAACTAAGACGCAATTTGAATTAATGCTGCGGTCCAACCCGAATCACAAGAGGGGGAGTGAACCAGCACCCAATCGGGGACCAGTCCCTGAACTTATAAGGGGAAAAGCAACGGCCAATCAGGTAAAGGGGGGTCATGAAAGAAGACGTGTTTCCCCAAAGCTATGTTAAAGAAGATACCAAAATTAAGACATAGTACTGAGCAGTCGCTTGAAAAACCCACGACTAGAACAGACTGGTAACAACTCTCATGAAGTTGCGTGGAGTTCTACAGTACAAAATGAACAAATAGGTGTACTTAAAAGTTCAAATAATGTCTCAGAGATCCAGGACAAGGCCATGGTGCTACAGCAATTATGTCGACACACACCATTCTGTATAGAGGTCTGTACAGTTTTCTGTCTGGTCATATGTCGAGTATTTACATAATTTGATTTCGGCTTAATAAGGATGATCGCCACTCTGGAGTCTCAAAATAATAAAACTCTGGTCTCCAATTGTTAAAAATAATGGCATGATACTGTGAGTAATAAGGACTTGTTTGTAAATAATAACGTGAGTTTTCAGTATAATTAAGAATGGATTTTAAATATTACTAAAGTGTATTTAATTACCAGACTATTTATAATTTTTTTTGTAGTAACGGTAAGTAGTTATATATCACTGAAGAAGAATTTGGAGAGTTATTGCATTCGCAACGTAGCTTAATAAGATAGCATGGTAAATAAAGTATTTTAAATAATACCATAGCTGCATTAAAAAGCTAATAAAATAATTTCATCACCACACACAATTTAACTTCCTAAATTTAAGTTGTTATTATCATGCTTATATTAAGATGAAGAATTTATTCCCGTTTTACCCTTGTAACTATTCGTATAAAAATTCCAAAAACATATATTTGAATACTAAATGAGAAGATCGCCATCTCTTGTAATTAAAGTATTTTTTGAAAATTTATGCAAATGGAAATTGCGAAATTCCCAGACGTTGGGTAAACTGCTTGCATAGTTGCAAAGAAATGTGACAATGAAAAATTGCTGTCGGGATTACTTTTTATATTAGATATGCAATGTTTACGCTACATGTATAGCTGAATTAATTATAAACATAAAGAATGTCGTTTTAAAGTAGTTAAAATGCATTTAAATGCTCGATATAAAATACAAGGAAATACTTAAATATATTATGTGACAAATAAATAGTAAAGAAGGATACTGGAGATTATGCATCATTGCTATAAAGTTTATGTTAAATTCTTGTCTTTTCAAGAGCTTTAACATGCTCTGATATTAATTTTAACACTTTCTATTTATTAATTTTAACACTTTATATTAGAAAGAACATTTAAGAGCATATGAGATGCTTTAAGACTGTTATTATTAAAACAAAGTTCGCAATATGTAAAATATAGTTGGTATTTCCTTACAGTAGACGTTGTCCCCCTTTCTGTGTTTTACATTAGAAAATCTGAAGAAATTAATTACTTTATATAACTGAATATATAATATTTAACATCGTCTCTTTTAATACTATGATGTACATCTATTGAACTGGCATAAAAACTATCGAAATAGAATGAATTTTAGATTTTGAATAAAATATTATTTAACATTTAAAAAACCCTTAACTTTAGAGAATAACCGTTATTTCTTATCTTAATGAGATACTTTATTTTATCAATGAATAACACGCAATAAATGCAGGAAAACTTGTGTAAAAGTAATTGCTTAATTAAGACTTTGTTTTATTTGTAGATTTCAATATTTTAAAATGCAGACTGAAATACATAATATGCAATAATTTCACAGTGTAAATAAAAATTTGAGCAATTTGTCAAGTTAGAAAGTGCATGCTAGTTCATGGTAGTCTTATACTGAATAACAGTTCTCAAATGAGAAAACTATATCTTGGAACTGCGTACAGTTGCGTACAGACAAACTGAGCACTGGGAGACAGCTGTGTGGACATGACCTACCTCTCGGTCTACAGGTTTAATTCCACACCATTGGAATTCGTCTATAGAGGACACAGCTGCGGTCCAGGAGAGGACAGGTGGCAATATAGCCAGACGACTGACCAAGTTAGGACACAACGCCAGAAGTAGATCAAACCCCCAGGGAACAGCACGGGAAGCAGAGGTCCAAGGCCTCACAGCTCCAGGAGCACTCAGGGAACGTCAGGGAAACTTCCCCTAATTAAGAAAGCCTGAGCGGCGAAAAAGACCCAACTCCACTAGGAGTGCAGGGGCAGCCAAGAAGAGCAGGAACTGATGGGATGTCGAATGCAGTGGCTGCCTAGAGGAGCCAGATAAGCTAAGAATGAAGGCAAAAAAAGCTTAATTTGGATGAATTTTGCAGAGAATTTCGACTTTCTACCGCTAGGTAGTTATGCAGAGGAAGAATACAACTTAAAGAGGCGCTTTCATAACCCGGGATTAAACCTGTACTGCCAGGTTAACTTAACCTAAAGAGAGAAAGAGTGAAGGCTAATAAGGGTTAGGCAGGAACACGACCGAACGTGATAAAGCAAAGGCGGAGAGATCCGCTGGAACCTTGAACCCAAGGGGAGAACAGCAGGAGAAGGCCAAAAGAGGGATAATATTTTCCAAAGCCTTGAGAGTTCGGTTGAAGGGGCAGGATGCGGAAGGGCGAAGAGCCTAGGAGGACGAGGCATAGTAAATACGATAGATGAAGGGGCAGGATGCGGAAGGGCGAAGAGCCTAGGAGGACGAGGCATAGTAAATACGATAGATGAAGGCACAAGTGAGGAGGACGGGGGCCCTCGCGCTGACCAGGAACCTCAACCGCAGGCAGAGCCTGGACCGGGAGGAGAAATCGGGCCAAAGAGCAAAAGGGAGGGAGAAGACAGTAGCTTAAGTAACTTATTCAGCTAAAAAGACGAGACTAAGAAATTAAAACGAGAGAAAATCATGGGAAGACAGCCTGAGGGAGTAGGCTATTATGTCAAGGAGGAAACAGAGGAACACAAGGAGGAGATGCAAAACCCGTTCTAGGCAAAGGATAAGACCAGGCGGAGCATCGTGATTTCTCGATCAAAGAGCAAACACTAATCAGCCAATTCTGAAAGAACACACGGAGGTGGGGGAAGCGTTCCGGTCTGGGGAATGTCTCATGGAATTCTCTGGGTCCACGCATACCTGTGAACCGAATGAGTTATGAATTCATCCTTGCAGACCACGTACAACCATGCATGCTGATTGTCTTCCTTGGAGCTGATAGGATTTATCAGCATGAAAATACGATGTGTCACACACCGAGTTCTTTCTGAGAGTTGTTGGAGGAGCACGGCGAAGACTTTAAAGTACTTTCCTGGCCTCCTAATTCCCCAAATTTAAACCCAGAGCATCTTGTGGGACCACCTCGGTCGGGTTATTCGCTCTATGGATTCTCCACTACGCACCATACAGCAGCTGTAAGATGCACTACCAACATGGCTCCACATACCTGTGAACACCTTTCAGCATCTTATTGAGTTACTCCCAGCCCGTCTACATGCTGCCAGCACTGTACACGGCGATTCCTTTGGCTATGGTCACAATAACGCTGATGGTCACAATAACGCTGGTGTCCACAATAACGCTGGTGGTCACAATAACGC
Source organism: Amaurobius ferox (assembly GCA_951213105.1). Taxonomy (NCBI): domain Eukaryota; kingdom Metazoa; phylum Arthropoda; class Arachnida; order Araneae; family Amaurobiidae; genus Amaurobius; species Amaurobius ferox. Next base: position 138,634,292 of record OX578136.1, read on the forward strand.
TGATGGTCACAATAATGTGACTGGACTGTGTATACGAGATATTTTATCGGTTAGATACCTCTTCGCGGCGAAATTTGTGATTATCTTTGGCTTTAGTGTTATAAATTTTTAGATAGTATTAGATTAGCATATATTTTAAATTAATATAAATTAGTATAAATTTAGATTAGTATAAATTTTAGAAAATATTCAGTCTTACCTATTTTTCAGATATTTAAAAACTCGCTACTTTTTTAGTATATTGACATCTTTTGTCGAAATTTAAAAATTTTGGTCATTTTGAAGCGATCACTTTTCTTCTATCTACAAGGTTTCTGGGCTAACGTAACGAAACACCATATAACCAATAACATGAAACAAATTGAAATACAGAATAAGAAAAAAATACTAATGTAAATGCAGTAAAAAATAGAAATACAAAAATAAATAATTTTAAAAAAATTATAATAAATACCTGAATACACCAAAATCTGTGAGTTTCGAGTAAACAATTTAAATATCAAAGTTATCTTTTGATTTGTATTTTGAATTTTAAAAAATGACGAAACGTTTCTTGTATTTCAATGATTTAGGTTCCATTCCTTATATTTGAAAATTGTTATTGATTGTTTTAAATTATTTGAATTTAAAAAAAAAAAATGTATTTTCTTTTTATGAAGAAAGACAGCATTGCAATCGATAAAAATTTCCGAAAGAATACTTTCAATAACAAATTGGCATTTCTAATTGACGTCAATTAAATCCATCTAGATTGAAATCTATATGTGATTCCAAATCAATATGTGATTCCAAATCATATTCAACTTATATCACATAATTAAAGATTAAAATCAATGACAATCATATAAAAAAAAAAAAAAATAAGCAATATTATTTTTTCTTAGTATATAATCTCTGGGGAATTTTTAATTTAAATTTAATGCTGAAAAATCATTTAGAACCAGAACTTTTTGCAAGTTTAAAAATGCCTGAATGATAAATCCAAGCGTATTCTTTGTAGACGTGTCCTGTCTGACTCTGTACAAAAAATTTAAAAGTAAAATTATCTGAAGTCAATAAATAATAAGGTAATAAAAGTTCAGACTGAGCAAAAATAATTTCTTATTTACTAGAACAATATAAAAACATTAGAATCTATTAAGTTGTGTTTTTAGGAAGATTGTTTTCAGGAAGACAAAAAATCGACGCAACCCGCAAAATAATCGGATAGTAATGCAACTTTACATACTAACACCGTTCCACCGAATATGCAAATGATCAAAAATTCGCAGCCAATGAATGCATAGTTGGAACTATAGCACATTGAAACTGACCACCATGGTGGTGTATATAATGAGCAATCTCACTTTCAGGAACAAAACGTACAGTGGATTTCGTGTGGTGTCAGACAAGCACGCACTGAATCTGCTGGGTATCACGTTTGGCGTTTACTTGTTTGTTTGGCTATAAATACACTCTAAAACAAAAAAATCAACGCACCAAGAAATAACTATCCAAGTCAGACAAAATTTGTTACATGTAATGCGGATGTACAGAAAAAGAAATAATTAGAATTTCAGAACATTTGGATGATTTATTGCACTGAAAGATCTAAACAAAATGAGCAGGGCAATATGGCTTTGGTCCATCTCTGGCTTTGATACAAGATATTTCCCGACGTGACATTTTATGCATAAAGCTGCCGGATGGTGTTATGAGGGATGTCGTTCCGAATGGCCTCCAATTGACGAGCTAATTCGTATACATTCTGGGATGGTCGCCGGCGACGCTCCATCTCAGCCCAAATATGCTCAATAGGCGGAAGATCTGGGGATCTGGCTGGCCAAGGTAGTGTGTCGTAAGCACACAGACAATCAATTGATTTGCGTGCTGTGTATGGCCTGTCATTATCTTGCTGAAAAATTAGCCCGGGATGTCGCGAAAGGAATGGCAATACAACGGATCGTAGAATGTCGGCAACGTACCGCTGGTGCCACGGAGGACTGTCAAAGGGGTCCAGCTATCTAACGGAATGCCACCCCAAACCATAACTCCCTGTTGTCGGGCCGTGTGGCGTGTGAAAGTAAGAGCAAACTCCTGACGATGTCCGGGCTGTCACCAGACACGTCTCATTTCGAAACGGGACTCACTGGTCAGTGGTAGGTGGAGTAATAGGTGCCGCGAGTATATTTCCATCCCGTAGTATTTTATTAATGATCCGAATGGTCTCTTCCGTGTTTGTCACACGTTGGATGGTTGATAACAACAAATCTCGTGCTGTCACAGATGGTTTGACAATCGCTCTATCTTCCCGTTCTGTCGTCGCTCTAGGCCATCCGCTGCCTGCTTGCCGCTGAAATCTGCAATTCCGGACTCATTCCTGCCAACATCGTCTAATTGATGCATCGCTCCTACCCAAATGCCGAGCGATTCTCCGGTGTGCCCATGAAGCCTCTTACAGTCCGACTGCACGCTTTCTTTCAGACTTCTTCATATGATCGTAGTGGCCACGTATTCAAGGGAGAGGCATTGTTATAATCAAGGTAATTAAACGCAATCGAAATCCACTGCACGTTTTGTTCCTGAAAGTGAGGTTCGCTCATTATATACACCACCATGGTGCTCAGTTTCATAACGCTGTAGTTCCAACTATTCAGTCATTGACTGCGAATTTTTGATCATTTGCATATTCGGTGGAACGGTGTTAGCATGCAAAGTTTCATTACTATCCGATTGTTTTGCGGGGGCGTCGATTTTTTTGTCTTCCTGAAAATAATCTTCCTAAAGACACAAGTTAATAGATTCTAATGTTTTTATATAGTTCTTGTAAATAAGAAATTATTTTTGCTCAGTCTGAACTTTTATTACCTTATGATTTATTGACTTCAGATAATTTTACTTTTAAATTTTGTGTACAGAGTCAAACAGAACACGTCTACAAAGAATACGTTTGGATTTATCATTCAGGCATTTTTAAACTTGCAAAAAGTTCTGGTTCTAAATGATTTTTGAGCAATAAATTTGAGTTAAAAATTCCCCAGAGATTATATACTAAGAATAAAATAATATTGCTTAATTTTTTTTTTAATTTTTTCCTTCCACCAGTTACATGAATTATTTATGAGAAAAAGTTTTCTATTTCCCAAGTGTAAGAATATTTTCATCAAATGTAATCTTTATAAGAGCTGAAAACTTTTGCAGTTTTTTTACTTAAAATGCTTGATATTTAAAACCATTAGGAGTTATGTTCTTTATCATAAGATATTGCATTAAAATCCGTATTTTTATTATAATTTATTCATTAATTCATGATGGTCGACATTATTTGTCATGCCGACACATTTTAAAAGCATTTGCTAATATTAAAAATGTGCGTAATTTATAATATTGTATTATCTTAAGAATTTTGATTTAATTTATACTTTTTTACTTTTATGGCACAAAATACAGCTATTAGCTTGTTTATATAAAACAATTAAGGAGCATTTAAATAAACAGTGAAATTAAGTCTACGTGTTCTTCATTTCAAAGACAAAACTAGATAAATTTTAACAATGAAAATAATGGATGTTCCCAATGCGTAGTATTATCTAGAAATTAAAATTTTATTACTAAGCAAAAGTTCAGTATTTGAAATTTAAATTAACGCGAAATGAAGTCTGAACTGTTTTTGGCAATAAGCTTGTTCCTAGATCTTGTTCCTAAGCTAGTTCCAGATTCAACCAGCAAAAAATGCGCGTAAAACTACAGTGAAACTTCTCTAATGCTGCCATCATCGGTTCTTCTAGAAAATTGGCCGTTTCGAGGGGTGGCCGCGAAATATGATTACATATAACTTTTAAAAATTGCAAAAGTGAAATATTAAATGGATATTTTCATATCTCTAATACATTAGAAACGAAATATGTATATTAAGAAATATTAAAAATTTCTTTGCATATTTCATCATCCTACGAGCAACAAAAAATTAAAAAGTATTTATTTAAAAATTATAGCCTACATATTTTAATACTACTAATTCAACATTTAAAATATTCATTGATTGTCTTTTGCTTTAATACAGATACTTTTTCTTTACTAGTTCATTTTCTACGTTATGTAAAGGTCTCTCAAGTAGCTCTGTATTGTTAGAGTCGGATGCACCATCCATGGTTAAAAATAAATATTTCATCCTATTTAGTGTGCAATACCCTTTTTGACCCCCAATGACATAGTGTCAATTTATTCATCTGATTCATCCGATGAAACATATTCTGGACTGGCATTTAGTCCTATAACAATGAAATTATTTTTAATACATATTTCAAAGTATGCAGCTACACACATTTAGCAATTTACCCCCACCCCCCTCATCTCATCCATTGAGTTCTTCCCGACCATCGATAAAGAAAAAAAAAACTTATTTAGCTAGGTTCTGCTGCTAACGTTTCTCCCATCCATCATCTAAATCTTCATAGCATGGTGGTGCACTGAGTATAGTGTCACTCATATATATTTTGTAGGCATCTGCTAACATCTCCACTTCCTTCTTTGTGGTATCGGTTTTATCGTTGCATAGTATCGACTCAACACCATCTTCAAGTGCACCACAGGAAGCAAAACATTTTTCCTCCCAAGCCTTTTATTGACCATGAAATGGCGTCACTAACTGTGAAATTTTTTTGTTAGCTCTGTAGCTTGTGTGACTTCATCCATTTTTGATACAAGAAAACGTAGCGCTCATCTGCGGTATAAATGTTTAAATGTTTAGATGAAGCCTTGGTCAAGTGGCTGCAACTCGTATGTGATGGCAGGAAGGTCGTATTTGGTGGCAGTAAGCACAGTTTCACATTTGAGAAACTTTAGGTTTTTTATACGTGGCAAGGGACGTTGTCCAAGATCAACAAAATATTTCGCTTTTGTCGTCGAATTTTTTTATTAAAATTGTTCAACCAGTTTTCGAAAATGCTAGATGTCATCCATGCTTTAGTGTTATATTCCCATTGGAATCCAAGATTTGGTAAGTTCCTGTTTCTGAAGCACCTTGGTTGCTTAGATTTACCAATAATTAAAAGTGTTTTTCCACTGTCGAACTGAAGCAGAACACCAAAGTGAGTTTGTATTTGGCTAATTTCTCTCCTCGACAGTCTTCGTTTTTAAATGACAAGGATTTTTTTGGTAGCAATCGAAAAAAAGGTCCACTTTCATCCATATTAAAAATGACATCCAGTGATTATTATTTTATAATTGAAGCCACTCTTGGTTTCTACCCTTCCAAAGCTTTATTGTCATCATCAACAATTTCGCAGTTTATAACCTTGAAGGCAATTTTGTTTCGAGAATGAAACCTATCCAGCCAGCCATTACTTGCGCATAATTCATTCACGCCTAATTTCTTTGAAATTTCCAAAGCTTTTTCTTTTATCATTGGGCCACTTTACAGGAAGACCTTTAGCTCTTACGCCTTTAAACCACTTATAAACATACTCGTTAATTTTCAGGATATTTTTCTTCTCGTTTGCGTTTCAAACCGGCACTCTGATTTTCTTCCCACGTTTTTATTAAAATTTCAGCATTTGTTAAAACCTGGTTTATCTGCGTTATTTCACAAGCATATTTTTCTGTGAGTTTCCTAGATGATAAGCCGTCTTGCCTGTGGTCGTTTGTAACAGAAATTATTTACTCTAACGATAGAACATTCAGTCGGCGTTTTTTACTTTCCATATCTGTAATACAGTAGACAATGTACAGTACCGGTCATCACTGATAACGTTTACCATGGCATCAAAAATAAATGTTAAAACTAACTAAAGAGTAGATAACGTCACAAAGCCACAACAATCAAGTGACAGCTTTTGAAGTAAAATCCAGCTATGTTGGGAGAAAAAGGACAAAACAACAAAACCGTGGGTTTTAGGGACAAAAGTAGTACCTGCTCACCCTTCCAGTCATCGGGCGAAGAAGAAGCTGTCAATCAAACTTAGAGGAGTGCAAATATCTTTGCAATGTGGTAAGGCGTGAGGGAGAAAATTTTGTTTTTATAGAGATAAATATGTGAGACACTCTAGCCGAGGCCATCGTGATGGCAGGCAGGTTGCTCTTCTTACCAGAGAAAGTTGCTCTTCTTACCAGAGAAAGTTGATCTTCTTACCAGTTTGCTCTTCTTACCTGGTAAGAAGAGCAAACTACCTGCCATCACGATGGCTCCGGTCTATTGTAGTCGTTAACAAAACTGGCCGCTTAAAAGGGGTCGACCGTTATATTTTTGGGGGTTTGGTGCTATCCGTTTGCCGGAGTGAGGGGTCGCCGCCAAATAGTGTTAACGTTTATGTTATTCCTAGGTTCTTTTGATTCGGTATTTGAAATTTTTGTCTGTTTTGAGGGGTGGCCGTTTAGAGAAGTTCCATTGTATTTTGATGCCTTAAAGTTATAAGCGGTTGTTACAGACGTGTGTAAGGTATTTTACGTTTCACCAGACCCGTGTTTTTGTCTTGCTCCCCAGAAGCTCCTAAGGGAAATCTGTGTACATTTATAATCGGTCATCGGTCATAATTTTAGATGGTCGCATTTTCTAATTACCCTCTCCTCCCCACCCCCAAGAGGCGAGAGTCAACGGCCTTACCGTGCTGAAAACACCGGTTCTCGTTACATCACCGAAGTCAAGCAGCATCGGGTTCGGTTAGTACTTGGGTGGGTGACCACCTGGGAACACCGCGTGCTGTTGGCACATTTCGGGCACGGTAGCCCGGGGGTTTGCGAGCTGTATTTGCACGCTGCCACAACTGCCGCCGTGTTCATGCGGAGTACGATCACGTTAAACATGTGGGTCCATAAGTCCTTCCGAGATGTTGGTGGCAGGGGAAGGAGGGCACGGTCCCTGTGGATGCCTCCCCCACAGGGTTCCGTTCTAAATTGGGTGCAACTCTCTGGCCGTCCAAACGGTTACCTTACACCTTTCTGGTAGGTCGGACGGTTTGGGTCTCAACAACAACAACCCCCAAGAGGCGGGGAAGATAGGGTTTTCTGATGAGTATTTTTAGACCACCCCGGTGATCCCCTAAGGACCCTAAATCTTTGCGCATATATAATATTTACCACCGAACAGATTATAACGTAGTCGGATTTTAGATGACCATCCCGGAACGGATATATTTTCAAGTGCTTCCTGACCCTCAAGCGGTTTTCCAGCGCCTTAGAAGGTTGAATCTTAATCTTTGCACACTTATGGTACCGGTTACTTGACCAAATCTTACGGAGCCGGATCTTTTATTTTTCTGCAGGACTGGACAAAAAAAGGAGAAGGGGGGGGAGGGAAGTAAAATATTTCGGCATCTTTCCGAACTATTTGCTATCTGGGCCAATTCTCAATTGAGAGAACTCTTTCCGATGCTATGAACAATACATTGTTAAGCAAGACAAAGCTTAATAAAGATTCTCATTAAGAGTGTTGCTTTCTCTGCCTTTAACAGACTTAAATACAAGTAGTAAGATAAAGCTTATAACATACATTCCTTGGGACGCAATGACATTGCCTGAATTTAAATTAAATTTCTTATTTCAGAGAATTTTTCTTGGGAACATATTTATACTAAATACCTTTTCATATTAAATCAGTAAAGTTGGATATATTTATAGATTTAAGCCTGCTGCTTGAAAAAATTTGTTAACGAACCAGTGAAAAACCTATGTAAATGTGTAAATTCTTTCTGGAGTTATTAGCCGTCATATCAGACAGAAACCATTTTCAAATGCTCGCTGGCAATTCTTCGCTGTAGGATAATAAATCTTCTATCAGAATAATCCTTGGATTCAGTCTCATTGCTTGAATAAAATTTCACTTAAATCCATCAACTGATTTGGGTTATTTTTTAATTAGAAACGTTTATTAAATTTTTCCCTTTTATAAAATAGATTAAACTTTTAGCCCTTTTGAAGAAGTTAGCAGAAAATTGACGGTCAGTACAATTATCTTTTTAGAGATATTTGTTATAATCATTACAGTGAATATCTTTGCGATGAATTTTGCAAAAATAGAATAATTCCTGTATACACGAAGACTACAAAGGATACATATAAAGGGCATTCTTGGAAACTTTTAAATGTTCCAAACTTATCACAATTCGCGATGATTCTACTTTGTGAATTTCATCAAAGGAACACATTTTCAAAGAAAGTCACACAGGCTTGGTGAAATTCTCAAAAACCATTTGTACATTTTTTAAAGATCCTATGTGTTTAAATCAACAAAGAATCCTTGGTAAAAATGAAACGGTGAGAGGGAAAAGAAATCGTTTCGGTGAAATTGGCAGATATTCTGCTTAATAAAATCTGACAATACATTTTCCGAAAATACTCGAAAGTCATATTTAGTAATGTAATCTAGATTTCGCATTGTCTTTAGCGCGTACTAGTAAAATCACGACAAAATAAATAATGTAATAAAATCTGGCAATTCATTTTCCGAAAATATTCGAAAGTCATATTTAGTAATGTAATCTAGATTTCGCATTGTTTTATCGCGTAATAGTAAAATCACGATAAAATAAATAATGTAATGAACAAGAGCGAAGTAAATAATGAGTACTTTTGCATACGAAATAGTCATATTTACTGCAAATTCTTCGTAATAAATCAAAAGTATCACTGAGTCATAAAAGTATCACTTCGACTTTCTTACGTTTATCTTCTATATCGTTTAGATCTACTTCTATTCAGTATCAAAATACTAACATTTATATTTTTTTCTTAGATTTATGAGCAAGTTACTATTTTAAAGTTTCCTGTGAGAATTTTTAAAAAAAATATCTTCTCCTGTTGGTATCAAGTTTGTTGCGTTGATGTAACAGATGCATTTGATTGATTTGTGTAAATATATGTTTTGTTAAAATCTTAAAATGGGCGTAGTGTAGTTTAAACTATCATTTTCTAGCATCGATTGTACTAACGGTGACCGTAAATCCTTTATTTTAAAGGACTCTCCCTTTTACGAAGTAGCTGCCATTTAGATTTATTCATATTTTCAAAACATAAATTTGTCTTTTACTTTTATAAGGAATTTGATCAAATGCTCCAACTCAGGGATTATTTTCAACCACAAATAATTTCGTACAAGTGGAATACTCAACTTAAAGTTGAAATTCTTTAAGATTGCATTTACACAAAATGCAACTATGAGATGAATTATCTGCACATTTATGAATTTCTGAAATCTGATCATGTTCTTTTAAACAAAACCCAGCAACCCAGTCATCTTAGAAATAGTATAAGTGCACATGTTCAATGTTTATTATTTCAATGTAAGTCAATAGTAATTTATTACTCCAGTTAAAAATGTATGTTTACTAATTATATAATGTGTTTAAGTTTTCGCTAATTATATTTTCTAATCTTATTTAAATTAATCCAAACTTATTTCAGATCTAAATCATGCAGGCGCACACCGTGGGAAGGAGTACCAGGGTACCCCCACACCTCTCAGAGGCCCATGGATGAATAGTATCAAGTTGCAAAAAATGTACTATTTAGATTAAAGAAAGAGTCACACATTATACGGTTAGTGCCAAAACATAATTCTGTACTTAGTTAGAACTATAGGTTGGCAGTTGCCTTTTTTAGTCGTCACTTTAGGTCTCCCCCCCCCCCGATGTAAAAAACTTATTTGGAAATGTGTTGGAACAAACACCAAAATGAGTCCATTCTTTTCGTTCGGGAAATATGGTCACCCTCATTATAACATCTTCCAAAAATTACATTTTCGCCTTGGAATTAATGAAGAAATTAAATTTGCAATAATATGAGTTCAAATCGTGCTGTTCACAAACAAATTTATTTTGTTCAAAATGTGCGCATTAAGTGTTTCTACATAAATTTCATGAATTAATTATTGAACTACAGTGTCCACGCCTCACAGACACGCATGCAGATTAACCTATTTCCGAAAAAGCTCAAATTTGTTTCAAAATGTTATTTAATTAAAGTCTCGAATACGAAAAATTTCAGAGAACAATACTTTTTCTATAGAACAGTAAGAAAGTAGTAGGCAACTACCTTCTTAAAATATATTCTTTTAAGAATACTCTCTATTTTTACGTATTTTATTCAAAAGTTTTTCTTCTTTTCCAAATCGATAGTATTAGATTAATTTAAGCAGGTCGATTTAAATTATTTTGCAAGTATTTCGAAATATTTAACCCTTTTGTAGACGTCGTTCCCTGTTACGAATATTCGTATTAAGAAACTTTTATTCCACTCAACTTATAGATTTGTCTCCCTTCTGTTCTTATGGCTTACATCGTCATGATATAACTTCTTTCCCATTTTATTGTTACCAGATAGATTTTTCCCATTATTCTGCTAATTATACAGCATTTAACCAGTTCAATGTGAAGTACTTTAGATTACATTTTTGCAATGCTGTAGTATAATTGCATATTTCTATATATTTTTACACACTTCCATCTTTAACTCTTGTAAGTCTTCCAATTTCCTTCAATATTTCTCAATCTAAATATTTATTTGTATCATTCTAACTTGCGTTTATACGATTTTTAATTCATTTAAAATTATCTGTATCTGTATTTATATTTTACCACCATTTATATGACTTTATCTAGTATCTTAATACCGCCCAGTTTTTGTATTCACGTGATTGGGAATTATTTTGATGTTCTTAGGGGGGTTACCTATCTGAACCCATCTATGTATAGGGTGATTAAATTAAAAGAAAATCGGAGGTTCAAATTGTACATTTGCCCCCAGATGATATTGTGCAATCTCGACTTTCCATTCATAATCCATTTCTCAAACCCGCTCTATTTTATTTTTGATTATCAGTATTAATTTTCATCCAATTTTTAAACTATCGTATAATGTTCATCAATTTATCTGGCTCCTATCTTAATATTCGTCCATTTATCCGTTTTTGGTATTTTCCCCTAGGATCTCCAGAATCCTTGTCATTTCCAATCTATAAGTGTCTTACTCCAATCACTAATATATATATATATATATATATATATATATATATATATATATATATATATATATATATATATATATATATATATATATATATATATATATATATATTGCTTTAATTCATTTATGAATATTCAATGCATATTTCAAGATAATATTTGTGAAGTACCTATAAAAACATGAGTTAATGCATTTGCATTTTAAATTTGTAGGCTATGCATATTTAAGTAATCCCATAAATCATTCATAATCTTATTATTTCAAAAGGAATTCATGTGTATGCTGTTCAAATAACAAAATTCTTGAAATAAACTTTAATGAATGAAATTTAAACCAGACTTTGACGATTTGGAAATGAAATTAGAATTTCACGATATTAAGGGTCCGTATATATTACTCTTGTCGTAAGTCTGGAATTTACATAAAATTGCATGATGAGGCATTTATGGTGATCTGTAAAACATTTGTGCAAAACAGTGATATAAGCTCGTTCATCGTAGCTTATCTTTCTTTCAGTACTTTACTCTTTGCAGGGAATTTTTCCAGCATTAATTTTGTATTTTATGACAAGACATTTGTGTTTTGGGTCTATATTGCTACCAAAAATTAAGGGTTATTTTGACATAAATTATAGCCTGTTACATCGTAGAGAGCGATTCGTGGAAATCACTTTCGGAGGCCACAAATGTAAAAAAAGAAAGTTCTAAAAATGTTGATGGCCCAGGTTTTTTTGCCACGTAAGCAAGCTGTGGAAACTACTATAATCTGTAGAACACGCTTTCGACGATAATTATAATAAGAAAGTAAATTCTAAATTGTTGGTCGCCCAATTTTGTATCTCATCAAAGAAAAACTGGAAACTTCTATAATAAAATTACTTCGATTAGATCCAGCATATACAGATCAATTAAAATTTATCAGACGGCTTCAAATACATTAAATAGCTTCTTTCCTCAGGATGTATGGAATATAGCACTAGTACTAATAAAGGAAGAAACACTTCTGTCTATTGGGAATCATAAACTTCGATTAAACACATCATATAAAGGTGAATGTAAACTACCGGCTTCAAATACATTAAATAGCGTTTTTCTTCAAGGTAAAAAAGCTTCTGTCTATTGGGAATCATAAACTTTGATTGAACACATCATATAAAGGTGAATGTAAACTACCGGCTTCAAATACATTAAATAGCCTTTTTCTTCAGGATACATGGAATATAGCACTAGTACCAATAAAGGAAAAAACGCTTCTGTCTATTGGGAATCATAAACTTTGATTAAACACATCATATAAAGGTGAATGTAAACTACTGGCTTCAAACACATCAAATAGCCTTTTTTTTCAGGATACATGGAATATAGCACTAGTACCAATAAAGGAAAACACGCTTCTGTTTACTGGGAATCATAAACTCTGATTAAACACATCATATAAAGATGAATGTTAACAACATTTTTGTCAATTCTAGGATCATTGACGTAAAAGTGGGAATTGGACAAAGGAAAAGCTAATCTCCCATCTTTAGAATTTGTGTTTCTTACCTCTCAAGCAAGACGGACATTAAGAATAAAAAAAACTTAATATTATATTTTTACTGTGCTATAGTGAACTACACATAATTTTCCGTGTAATGCAGTAGTACGAAATCGGAATGGACGAACTTAACGGAATTACGACTGAATATCGGGAGTACTTATCGGAATGGACGAGTTTTAAGATAAAACATAGTTACGGGCGTCCTTGTAAACTAGAATAATATATAACATTCTCTGACGGAATGAGCATCGGAAAAGATCTAAATGGAAGCCATGCGGAACTTGTACCCATGTCACAATGTAGATTATTTTCTAATTAAAAGAAGTAATGCTGTATAATTACAGAATTCGGATACAAAGGGCGTTCCCAAAGTTAGGATTGCTCTATCCTCAAACATGGGAAACACTCCCTGTTGTAAATATTTAAAATCAGCTACTACTTTTCTTTATACAGCATTACATATAAATAATTATGTTCCTTTTTCACTCTATCAAACTATTTCTGTTCAAATAATGTCATGTTTTCAAATATTGACTCATATTGGAGGTTCGGGGGGCGGTAGCCCAGTGGTTAGCGAGAGGGAATTGCACTCGGTAGGCCTGGGTTCGATTCCCACCACTGCCAAATATGCCGTCGTGTTCACGCGGAGTACGATAACGTTAAACATGTAGTACCGTAAGTCCTTCCGAGAGGTTGGTGGTACGGGAAAGAGGGTACGGTCCCTGTGGATGCCTCCCCCACTGGGTTCCGGTCTAAATTAGGCGGCACTTCCCGGCGACACTATCTTACACCTTTCTGGTAGGTCGTGAGGTCTGGGTCTCAACAACAACATACCAGAGGTTTAAATTGTGAAAAATAGGAACACATATGCCGTCAAATCGCCATCTCCTCTGGGAAGCACTGTGGTGATATCTGTACACATCTACACTCGAACCTGAGTTATATATTATCTCCAACAAGAGATTCCTATGAATATAGACTTAGCCCTGACAAATTAGTTACTCTTCATATAGCAATTATTATTAGAGTGCGTGAAAGAACAGCAGCCAAGTTCTATATAAAAATTTAATGCACAATGTTGAATGATATAATGGACATATTTTACACGAGCCATCAAGTGGAAGTTTTCAAACATCCTGTATCTCAGAGACTATACAGAGTAGAATTCTGGTTCTTTACCTTTCTGATTAGAGCCTGATCAGGCAAACAATTTACTTAACTCCAGCAAATTATTTGTATCAGAAAGTACATTTTGTTTTTCTGTGAAATTTTTACTCTTGTTCCTAAACTCTAAAGCCTCCTAATAAAGTTAAAAGTTTAAAATTCGGTATGTTGAGTATATAACGTCAACTCTCAGTAAAATCCCAGAAATTTCTCACTCATCAAATTTTACATAACCATAATGACTGTTCGAAATCTCGCAAATATTGGGGTTTTCATCAAATTTATTTCAGTTTGATTTAGGTCAAAGTTCGACAGAAAATCTATTGTGAAGATACACAATTGAAATTTGGTATGTTAAATGTCTCGCAACAATGGTAAAAATAAAAATTACAAAAATTCAATCTTCTGAAATTATAAAGAAAATTTGAAAAACTGGACAACATTTACGTTTTCTCAAAATTTATCACTATAAAAGTTCCACTGTAAATGCGTTTATGTTAGATAGTTGAAGTTTGGTATGGTAATTGTCGTATGTATAGGTAAAATTGCAGCATTTGAAGATTTCAAAGATTAAAATCTGGCAAATTTCTCTATTTTCTTTACAGAGAATATACGCCAAGCAAATTTCTGCAGAACGCATGTTAATGACAGAGGTAATTAGGTATGTTGAGTATCCTAACTGCTCCAAGTGTGCGGAATACAGAAAAAAAAGTCTAAAATAAATGTCTGATATTAGATAAAAAACAGCTTTGTAAAAAAAGCATTTCTAGCAAACAGAATTAAGCAATTATTTCATTGGGGTTTTTGATTCATAAATGCACAATTACCTCTTTAAAAGTATTTTTTAAATGTTTTAGAGACCGAAAAGTGCAATATGTGTTAGGTACCCCTTAGATGTTTCACATTAAACTTTTTAACCCACTGTATTCAAGGTTATAAAATAAAGAGAAATATAATTATGTATGTGGGAGTATCTGTTTTCCACGGGTTAAATGCTTTTCTTGACCTAAGACTTCATAAAATAGTTCATATTACCTAAATGTAACAAAATAAGTTAACATTTATTTGATCATGTTGTTTTTTGTATCACATTGTTAGGTGTGATACAATTGTTAGGTGTGATACAATGGTGCAGGGATGTTTGCATCTGGGTTTTTTTATACGCAACTTTGTAAGAAGCTAGTAAATCTTTCTCATTTACAGACAAAGCTTTTTTGAAAGTAGATTTCTCTCTTTCATGAAATTTTAGTTTAGCAACAAAGAATTCTCGGGATTTTTAATTATGAAAGGCTTTTCTAAGATGGGGTTTCTAACCATGTACTATCTATGAAGTGTTTCCAAATGTCGTTTAAGTTTCGTTAGGTCCCATGCTAGCAGTTGCCTAAATTTTCGAACAAATAACGCACATAGCCCTTTCTTTTTCATTTACTTCGATTTTCGTAAATCAAAAGTTTAAATATTCATCGGAATACTTTCTTGATTTTAATTTTTACTCAGCTTTTTTGTGCACTTGATGTTAATGCTTCATAATCGTTCAATGCTTGTTTGAATCTAATTAAAAATTTATCTATGGTTCTAAATATAGTTTGTTTTAACACCCTTTATAAGAGCTTCTGTGATAAAGTATTATTAAAGCTTCGAGTGATGAAGTATTACTAAAGCTTCAAATGATGAAGTATTAATTACTAAACTAAAACCACTCTATGTTTTGTATATTTATTCTTATGCCTCTCAACAGATAACATCATCCTATAAAGATCATTGGATTTCGCCATGTTTGCTATGTTAAATCAAAATAACATCACCTCAAAAGTGATATATCGTGCCTGGAGTGGCAGTCTATACTGCAAATGATCGTGAAGCGGTTATGAAGTGAGCGTGATGGAGTGTTATCGCTGCAGGCGGTTCCTCACTGGGATCGTCGAACTCGGGAAATCCATGTTGGGATGGCGAGAGATGAGTGGCGTAAACACGCATTGTGTTGAATACGATGACCGGAAGTAGATGAAGATGAAGCTCATATAATTTGATTTAACTTTCTTTTTTATTAAATGAGAATTTTTCATATTTCACATAATATACAGCAGGATTTTATGACATCCAATATAATCCACGATACTGCTCAGGAGATGAGAATAAGCTTTTAATATACTTAACAGCATTCGTTGATTCTAATGATGGAACCGATAATGGTATTTTTCATGTACTTCAGATTCACCAATACGTCGATATTTCATGAATCATCGTCATCTCACCAAACGCGACTTAAATAATTTACTCCATCATAGAATTAATATAATTTATACCCTTTTAAGGATAAACATTCCCTTTTATGCCCCGCTGGCAATACGCGACTTCCTGCTTTGAATATTATCGCGAACTGAAAAGAAATTTCATTATTCTTAATCAAGCGTCTTAGTGTGAATGCGCGCGTTAGTGACGACACAGAATAAAGTTCCAATATATTCCAATAGGAAATGTGTATCCGGGCAAGCGTTCGCAGTAGCCAGAACTGTATCATAACGCTAAGGATTATCGATACAGATAGGCGGACTCCAACAAGTCGAAATAACACAATTGGCGCTTTATCAATTTGGAATAATATTTAAGAACATATTTCATAATCGAAACGAAATTAGAATTTGTCGAATACATTAAAATAAATGGATTTTTGAAATAGCGTTTCCTAAAATAACATTTTGAAGGAATTAATTAATAAACAGGGGCTATGACTTTCATAACAGAAGCAGGCCTGCAACCATTCCATTTTGAACAGATTTAAACGAAATATGATGTGTAATATGAAAATGCTGTGCAGTTTAGTTATTTTCATAAAGGAAATGTATAGTTTGGTCAGTGTAAAATATAGTTCACTGTTACTTGGGACTCTAATTAACAGTTGAACGTAGCAGTTAGCACAAAGATGCTCTGTGTGTTTACCTGGAAAGCACCTATTATATTGCTTTTTATGGCTGTTTTTGAAGAGGAGGCCACGGCTGAAAGCGATTTCGGAAAGGGGGGAGTAAATACAAAAGGTTGAGAAATACTGTATTACGAAATACATTTGATAACAATCATCTATATATTTTTCATTCATGCATTTTGATAAGCATGCAATAGTTCTTCATCTTAATGACTTATGATTGACTTGATGACCTTCATGATTGACACTTTTTGTGGAGTTGAATAATTTGGATTTTTATTTTGTTTATTGGATATGTAAATTAAACATCGTAGACAAATATATATCATAAAATAAGATTATGTGAGCTCATTTATTTCAGTAATATATAATATGTATACAATTAAAACTCGAGTAAATTAACAGGATACACCCGCAAATTAGCAAGGAAAGCGTACAATCGTACTTTATTATCAATAATTTTTAATGGGAAATTTTTAACCATACAGATCCATACATGCGTTAAAGAGATTTCTGCCCACTGATCCATGAATTAACTATTTCTTGTGAAACCTTAACCAACAGATGGTGAGAGATGATCAGTTGATCATATTCTTGGTATTTTCAACGCTTTGTTATAGGAAGTCTTTTCAATGTATTCTCGTGTATTCGACAACTATAAAACTAGATCGAGTCAACGGAAATTTGGAAATTTTCTTACTTCTGTTTCACAATATAAATTCGAATTCAAATAGAGAGATTTTTGTTGGTCACATCACATTTTTATTGTTCAAATAACTATTTCTTTAGTTCTATACAACATAAAAATTTTAATTTGAAATTCTTGCGTGTTTGGTCTTTTCAACAGTTGTGAAATATTTAAGAAACATGATTTATTTTTCTTCAACTCTGTAAAACTTTCTTCAGATTTGAGCATCTTCTTAAGCAATTTTAGTCACGTACTATGAAAACAGAACGCGTCAGTGTATAAGAATTTTTATGCTATGAAATATAAAAATGTTTTATTTTTTCTGTGTTTTGCTCATTTTACAAAGATTGATTTATCGTTTGAAATACACCAAAGCATTTACTTATTCCCATTGTTTCGAGAAAGGAAATATACAAATTTGAATTGCAAAGTATGGACCGGGAGAAGTTTGATTGCAACCGAACAAAACTTAAATAGGTGGAAGGAAAGTATTGGAGGGCGGAAAGTATTGGAATAATATGGATTGAAATTTTTAAATATTTAAATTCCAGAAATATAACAATATACAAATACATTAAAAAATTCATAGAAAAAAGATATCGAATATATGCAAAATGGGAATGTGCATTGAAACATAGAGCATTTCGATATACGGCTAGTTTTCTTAATAAACATTCTGATCATAGCTAGTGGTTATTCCGATAATGTGACTTTGACTATCATAAATTTGCTAATGCAACTTTCACTATTGTAATTTCGCAAGTGTTATTTGCCATGCTTTTGCGATAATGTTATAAGAAGCTTGTGATAAAGGACTAAGGAGCATATGTTCCACACATTGGTTTCTCAGCAAATAGTGACTTTAAAATTTTCTTGGAAAATAGAAACTGAGAAAATTTTATAGCACCATTAAAGTCACCTCGTTGAAAATTGACAAAATTTTTATAACATCCACTTGATATATTGCACGTTTTCATCCTCCCTGAGCGTTTGTATATATATATATATATATATATATATATATATATATATATATATATATATATATATAAAATGAAATATTTTAATCGAAAATTATGCATAAACTACTGTATGTACAAAAAACCCCATCTCTAGCATATCTGTTACAAATGAGTAACTATAGACCAAGACTAAGGATAAAGATAGAAGGTAACATATCGCTACAATGGAAAGGGGGATGAGAAGAATATTAGGACACAAAATTCACAATTAAAAGTATAAATAAAAATAAAAAAGAAAACACGGCATTAATGAGAAAAGGCGATAATAATAAGCTCAAGTTAAAAGATTAAGACATGGAGAACAATCAATTTAAACTACACAAAAAATGGCGGTTAGTTCGAAATTGCATTCTCATCAGGACAGCCATTCAATTCGAATTAAAACCGATAGAATAGCCAGTTTCTGAAAATAGCTATAGTATTTAACTATAGACACCATTGGTACTGTCTAGTGGAAGGAGAAAAATAAATCAATTGAATTACAAATCAGAAAAATAATATCTCCTCGAACAGAAATATGAACTCACAAGCATTGTTATCACGTGTAAGTGGAAGAAGCGACTGAGCTTTTCACCTCACTTCGTCAATGCTAGTGGGCAGCGGAATGAATACATTTGAACGATACATAATATGTATGGAGACTTTCAAAAATAGTAATCAGTATAGGACTCAGGACAAGTGGAGAATAGTCATTCGAAAATAGTAAACAGTATTAGACTCAGGTCAAGTGGTAAGTGAGGTGATAAGAATGGATGAATTCCCAAAATTGAGTTATCCAATCAAAGATAAATAATGCATATGTAAAAAAATTACGAGGTATATTGGGAATTATTAATAATATTATTTACAAATACTTCCGGATATTGGTAATTTTGACAAATGCGTTTAAGATTATTAATGTGGAGAAAGTGAAACCGATGATCAGAAAGTCGATGTATTCGAAATAGCTGGTTTAATATGATGTTTCTAAACAATTGAATAGAATTACAAGATCGATATGATAGCAGCTTTATGATAGTGAAGTTGTAAGAATCTTTTTTATCATATAGATTGGTGATTACATGATTATTGAGGGTATCTAAATTTAGGTCTAAAAAGTTTACAGTTTGAATAACGCTAGGCTCATTAGGAATTAGTTCTAGGTTAGATGGGTAAAAATCAATATTAATTGGAGAGGAATCATCAATGATAATACAAATTAAGTCGTCAACATATCTATATATAATATAAGAATTAGAGTTAAAATGAGATTCATAATAATAAAGATATAAGTTAGCGAGTATACTACTACTACAGCCACCTTGTGGTACACCAGATTTTTGTAAATAAATGTTATCACCTTGGATAATATAATTGTTGTATAACACAAAGTGCAAGAGCATAGGAAAGTTTTTGACATTAAATGCAACATTATTGGAAGATAGATAGTCATTATAAGGAGAGATAATAACTTTATATAAATCTTTAATGTCAATATTATTAAAAAGGTCTTTAAAATCAAAGGTATGGAAACCAAGAATTTGTGGAAGCTTGCTAGGGTGATTTACTAAATCAAAACTATTGCTTAAAATGAAATATCCTGAATTCCTAAATTTAAGAGATTCATTAATTCTATTTAAACAGTTAAGCAAGCACTTACTAGCTGTAGTGGTAAAGGTATTATGTCCACAAGTGACTGTTCTAAAACTGAGAGGTGATTTATGGAATTTAGGAATCAAAGTAACATAAGGAAATTAAAAAAAAAACTTACAATTAATATTTAATTGTGTATATAATTTTAGCATTTTAGTTTTGATTTGGATAGACTGATTATTAATGGGCTTAAAAATTTGATTACTTTTTAAGTAATTCTGTAACAGAGAAACATAATATTTTTTACAAATGCTGGCATAATTATTAGAAGCTTTATCTACATAAGTTATGACAAAATGTTGTTGAAGTTCTTTAATAGCAGATAGGAGTTGTTTATAAGGGTACCTAGGCTTCGTTTATAATAACATTTTTAAGTAGATGTAAGGTAGTATACTTCCATAGATGGAATGCTTCAATAGGAATGGAATGTGAACAAGCAAGTTGAAATATGAATTTATCAAAATCAAATGATATAGACAGAAGAAGTTGTTTAGGGTGGTGGCAGAATGGAATGCGAAATTTAGACCCTTTATTCATAATATCCCTAAGTAAATAATCCTGAACTATACTGAGATCTCCAGTAATAATGTGTCCATGAGAGGACTTGACATAAGGGGCAAGATTTTTATTGCCGCATACACATGATGTAAGGTCATCGGAGTTTAATGTCCTGGAAACTTCATTGTAATTGTAAATAGTTCTACCAATTGGTAAATTATATTTGAAGGATTTTAGTATTTTGATTTCTTTTACTGGTAACAAGTGCTGATGTTTTGCAAATAAATTATTGAAGTTAAGAGAATTAAGAATAGGGTGTTTAAAAGAAATTACGCAGTAAGCTATTTTAGTATGTGGATTTGGTGAATGGAGAAGGTGGTAATTTAAGAAAAGTGTACGTGAAAGAAGCAAATCATAAAATAAAAGTTTAAACTGCTCATGAGTTAATTTTAATTTTTAAAAATTAGTATAAACAATAATTAATTTGCATTTTCTGACTTTATATAACCAAGTTCTAACAGGTAGAAAATTGAAAGTTTGAGAATAATTATATTGCAATTTCAAAATGTCTGCATTGTAATCAATAGTTTTACTTCAGTTACTTTTTCCTTTGCCACGCTTATATCGCTTTTTACTAGGAGTTGATGACTTTGAATATTGAAAAAGAAGTTTATATACTGAAGGTTTGTTAGAATTGTATTCAAAATTATTGGTAACTACATTATTATTATTATAAATTTGATTTAAACCATATGGGAAGAGAGTTTTATATTTTTTAATGTAATAATTTTCAAATACTAATCTATCAGTGAGTGAAATTTTAATATCTAAAATATGAAGGGATATATTTTTAAATCCGTGTGCTGCAAAGTGCTGATATTCAAATTGATTTTTAGTAGAGAGATCAATAAAGACTTTATGGTCAAATTTTTTAATATGATCCTTGTGGACATTCATTCTCAGATGTAAAGGGTTGCTGGATTGGCCAATATAGGATAAGTTACAAATAGTGCAGTTAAGTTTGTATATGCAATTAAAAACTTTGCAGAATTTTTGTGAAGTGAAATTATTATTAATTTGTAATGGGTCAGCATAAGGACAAGTTTTGTACCTAAGATTATTGCATCTATTGAAGGAATATGATTTAGATTGAGAGTGGGTATGGTATTCTTCCAAATCGTCTGTAACACTTAATTGGTCAATGTTTGTCAATCTACAATTATCCCAATTCATAATAATAATAGACCGGACACTAGGTAATGAATAAAATTTATATCACGAATTTTAATTAAAATTCCCAATATAAACCCCTTCAAAAACTATTTTGTCAGGTACGAATTTCAAATTATAACTAATACCATGAAGAATTGAAACGAAATTTCGGAGAGTAGCAAAACAAGCGTAGTAGATAAGATCTAAATGAGATTTTCATACGAAACATTCATAAATAAGCGAAGTGTGGACAAATAGTCATAATCATCCGGAATGGAAGATATACAAAGCCATTAATACGTACGTGTCTGATTGAATCTCTACAACTGCAGGCAAAAGAGGGCCACATAAAGTGGAAGCGCATGTCTAGATTAAAATGTAAAAATAAGCAATAAAATATATTGACGTCTGGGTTAAATAAAAGATACAGAAATAAATAATACAAAAAAACACAATAAACTCTAATGCCTGCCGAGAGATGTCAGCACTATACACACATATAACACAAGTTTGTGAATCGAGTGTTAAATCTACCAAAAGGAGCAATAACCCGCAGAAAAAGTCCTAAAAGCGATGAGAGAACTCAAACCAAAATACTCCATAATGCGAAATGAGAAGACATACCAAAATCAATCAATTGAACGAATGAAAGGATTAGCTAAATAAAAACAATATC
Organism: Amaurobius ferox; assembly: GCA_951213105.1. Lineage (NCBI taxonomy): Eukaryota > Metazoa > Arthropoda > Arachnida > Araneae > Amaurobiidae > Amaurobius > Amaurobius ferox. Next base: position 138,656,581 of record OX578136.1, read on the forward strand.
CATAGAGGGCCATGTTAAGACATAGATGGGCTAGTAGTTAAAGTATAGAAATGTTTAAGCAATAATAATAATCAAAATAAAATTAAATTAAAATTAAAAGGAGAATAAACTCTGTAATAAGCGCAAATGCAGCTCTACAACAGGTTTTATCTTTTTTAAAAGAGAATATATATATATATATATATATATATTTATATATATATATATATAATAAAATAAGATAGGATACAAATGGAATAAAAAATGGATGGGAAGGCTAACGGGCAATATGCTAAAAAAGTCTAAGGGGGGAATGTGACCCCTTAAATCTCCGGTTACAGCATGCTGTTAGGCCGCGGCACATTCCCGGTATGGCCACAATTCCCGTAACGCTTCTCCAATGTATGTACTTCGAATGAATAGACCTTGTTTTTCCAAGGAGTAAAGAGAAATCAAGGTCTATTCATATATATATATATATATATATATATATATATATATGTGTGTGTGTGTGTGTGTGGAGGGGTGCACACGATATGTTTCAAACAAATATAGTAACTCTAAATGCATTTTGTACAAATGATGAATACTGAGACCCAGTTGATTTTGTTCGAAATCATACCAATGAAGGATTCTAAATTTTTGAATGTTTATTTGATAATATAAGAAAATCAGGATAGCCAAGTATAATAGGCTTTTAATATGTAATATTCATCAGAAAACAAATGACATTAGATGTAGACCGTTAACATCAACTGTTTTCGAGATATTGAATATTTTTCGAATCATATTTCAAATCTGATATGAAATTGCGTAAGTATTAAATATGGTTAAATGAATACATTAATTGTAATACAAGTATTAACATTCTTGCTGACTTCTTTGCGTACAAAATAGAATTTGATAAAAGAAGCCAAGCTCCTTTGTGCACAAGATCCACAGATATATGAGCTTAATTGCTTCATGCTCATTTACCATAAGTTTTATTTACAATTAATTATTTTATATTTCTGATGCATATAGTATATTTTAAGTATTTGTAAAAACTCCAATTGAGTGTGTGTATGTGTGTGAGTGTGTAACCATAGCGAGTGCCCTGAAAAAAGTAAATATTTCTGAAAGAATCGACCTTTTACTATTAGCAGCTTCATTGAGCATCAAATAATACGATCGGAATATAAATGCAGATTATAAATATTACAAACTATGTAATTCTCTGTAGCACGTGTCGGCAAATAAGAAACTAAATGGGTTCTGTCATTTGATATATTTTGTAAGTATTTTGTTAACCCTTTCGCGACGAACGGCACGCCCAGGTGCCAGATGCGAACATGCATTCAAGGACGAACGGCACTCATTCGGGCCAGAGGAAATTCTACCGCAAGCGGATAGTGGCACGTATAAGTGCCACTACGCAGAACGTTTTAATTTGTGAACTAGATGGCGTTACTTGTCCATGGAACTAACTTCAATGCATTTTGCAGAGGCATGACCTTGGCAGAAGAGGATCGAATGAATTATTTCTCCATTTGGAGCGGTGAAAATCATTTTGTAACATAAACAAACAGAGCAATTCTCGTAGCATCAACAATTTTAGAATTGAGTTTCGGTTTTTATTTTTATTTCAGCGTTATGATTTCGTTGGTGAATCATAGGAATATAAGAGAGTATTTTTTTTGTTTGGGTTTTAGAGGCAGTGAAATTATTCGTTTATTTCGGATAAAAGAATGGGAGCAACTAACGAGTATTTTGTATTCAGATTTCTATGAAAATTATACATCAAATAGAACATAAATATTTCTTTTATTCCTGTAAAAAGTTGATTTCTGTGTTGAATAGGTGATTTTTTTTCGAGAGTTAGGCTTAGCGCAAAAAATGCGCCGTCCTTTTCGACCAGTTCGGAAGCGAAGCGCGTCGTCCTTTGGGCCGCGACAGCTCCGGAATGCCGCCGTCCCGAATTAAGTTGAATGTTTTAAAAAATTTCAAGAAAATTATGTAGAATAGCTGAAAAAATATGAAAATATAAGAAACTATAATAGGTATAACTTATTTATATTTATATATCGTGGAAAGGGTAATTGATATAAATACGAAAATGTTTTATTGGTACTTGAGTTGATGCTTTAAACGCCAGATGATTTAATGCTTCTTACATAAGTCTAACTCCACATTTCAATTTTCAGAAATTTTCATTAATCTGAAGAAGTGTGAAACCTTCTTATTTTAATATGTTACTCAATTAATTTTACGTTATTATTCCGTTATTCAACTAATTTTGCGTTTGTGTATATTATAATACAGCAAGAAAATTATGAAGGAACTTTTATATAGTGGCATGTGGTGTATGTCAATGTACATTTTATTTATTCCAGATCTATAAACATTTTTATACTTTTATACCATTTATACTTTTTATACATTTTTATTCTTATTTCGTACAGTCATACGACATTTGGAAAAACCGTAAGAGACATCTCCAAAACGTGAAACGTGAAAAACGGATTCACCATATAAGGTCAATCCATGAGAGACATAAATGAGCATTTTTGAAGGACATTTGAAAAATTCTTATGAGAAAAATGAAAATTTTTGAACATGAGCTTAAAAAATAAGCCGTAATAAAAATATTTAGTAAAACCCTTAACCCAACTGGAGTTTGACTCAATCCATATTAGTCATCGTCTAAGCTATATCTATAGTCGATTCTGAAAAATAGATGTTGCAAGTAAAATGAAAATGCTTTAATCGGAATTGGCGTCTCCATAACTGGAAATAAATGGATATCCTTAGTGAGACTTTGACCCCTCTGGAATTTGACGTTCAATCCACATAAGTCATTGCCAAATATATATGTGTATTTAATCCTGAGGAATAGATATTTCAAGAAAAATGTTTAAACCGGAAATGGTAAAGGAATCGGAAGTAGAAATTCTTTGTTATCCACTCTACCACCTCCAGAATATGATGTTAAATCCATACCAGTAACCATCTAAGCTTTATTTGTAACCAATCTTGTAAAATATATGTTTAAAAAAAATGAAAATATAAATTTTTGAACCGGAAATGGGAAAATAATTGGAAGTTGTTGTTGTTGAGACCCAGATCGTCCGACCTACCAGAAAGGTGTAAGATAACCGTAAAGAATTGGAAGGGTAAATCCTCAGTGGCTTACTCCACCGCCTCTAAAATTTGAAACTGGATCCATATCTGTCATCATCTGAACTCTATCTATGTATTCTTAGATATAGTTATTTCAATACCGATGATATTGCAACATTTTTGCCACCAATAACAAAAAATATGATATGACAAGCATATGCATTCTCACATATTGTATTGAAATTTCTTACTGATAGATGCAGAAACCTTTAAATATTACCACCGTTATGTTTACGTGCATAACCTATATCATAAAACTATTCACATTGAGCTAGAACAAGTTAAATTCAAATTTGCCACTTTGACGATTATATGGATCATTAGTTGAAGTGATTGCACAACATCAAAATTTTGACGGTTGTGATATAACGTATAACTTAAAGAAGCGTTCTGCATAAAATTAGTAAGCAAATAGAACATGTTTATAAGAAATTCTTAATGCAAGCAGTCATGGATGAAAAAAAAAATTATGCTCTATAATGACCTGCATTTTGTATGAAATGGATTAATGTATCATCAAATCGATGAAAAAAATTAATCGAGTAGTCTTAATCGATTAAATGTAAATCGAATTATTAATCTTAATCGATATTTAATCTATTTAAAGAGAAGGTTCATATGAATGCTGAGGCTCAAATAATAAATACTGGGTTATATTTGCATATTTTTGACCGGACAATTTAAAACGTGGCTTTTAAATTTAAATCTGACTCCTCAGGGTCATTTTCTACAAAACGTCTATAACAGAGAAATTAGATAAAATGTTTTATTACAATAATATTAAATCTTACGAAACTTAAAAGTTGATTTAAGCTACTCTCTTAAATAGAAGTTGACTATTCGTTCAAAATTCGAAATTTGAACATGCGGCGAAAATCAATGGACCTATTTGTACTTTGGAAAGCTTCAATTCTATCGGGAAATCTAATTCAGTTAAAATCGACCTCTTGCTACTTGCGTTTCCATTGATCACGAAGAACGTTATCGGAATCTTAATGAAAGAATAAATCTGATAAAATGTCCGATTCTCGACGGAATAAACAGAGAGTATGAATACAATGAGATTCTTCAATCGTTTTGTAAATAAATTGAATGAATAAAAACTTTTTTCACTATTCACCCCTATTTTTGTTATTTAATATCCGTAGAATATTAGGCTCTTAAAAATCGATCGGAATCTTGAATAGAACCCAATACTCTTCCGAGCTGATCTAAGATTATGACTTCGGTATCTTGTTCATGCCAGGTAAATACAGCACATCCTCTTTGTTTTTTTAACCAACCACCATATCTTCTTCCAGCCTCCACTGCACTATTTCTATATTTTGTTCTGGCTCCAATTTCAGAACACTACACTTTAAGAAAACTTAAGCCCCGTAATTAAGTGTAAGTTAATACACTGCAGAATGCAGCTGTTTCGAGTGTACTTTGGATCTCCTTCTTCAGTGCTAGACAGACCAAAAGGGCTCGAAGATATAAAAACGAAATTGGATGAAACATAAAAGTATAGGATTCAGAGTCCATCTATAAAAGCCAATGCGAAATCGACTGCAGAACAGTCCAGCTATTCCGAAACACAGAACAAAGGAACAAGATTAAAATGCTCCCAAATAAATCGAAAATGTCCCAAAATAATAAGAAAAGTTATAATATTAAAACAAAAAAATCGGTTCCCGAAACACAAAATAAAACTAACAATACAGACATTTCAAATAAAACAAAACAAAACGAAACACGCCTTTTAAAACATAAGAAAACTTATATTTTAGCTAGGGAAACAAAATAAACATAAGCAAGAAAAAAGCAAAGAACACTATTAATTTGTGCTAAATTACGTGAAGTTTTATTTATACTTTTCACAGCGTGTTTAATTACTGATTGGACTTTATTTCATTTAAAATTACATTTACACAGAACCGATATACCTGATTAAAATTCAGGCATGGTGATCCTACTAAGTCCCGGCTGTGCGAAGCACCGCCTAAGCAGATTTTCAGATGTTAAAAAAAAAGATAATTAAGAGGTGTATATTTCAGAAGGAAAATCCCCGTCTTTAACGTTACAATCACCTTATTTGTTATTTTCTTGTCCTATTTATTTTCTACTATTTTTAATTACTTTTCATCTTTCCCTTTCCAATAACTCAATTAGTGAAATCAACCACAGCTCTAACACTATACGATCTCCATCTCTTATTATCCTATTCTATTTATTTTGTATTTTTTTTCTTTTTCGAGTTTTATTTCTCATAACTCAATTCCGAAAATTAATCGCAATTTTAATACTACGAAATCCTTAATTTTTATTTTACTGTACTTTTAATTTTGTACTGCTTTTATTTCTTTTCGTGTTTTCGTTTCAAATTAACCACATGTTTAACAATGCAATTTCTTTATTTATTTTGTCGTATTATTTACTCTGTACTTTTTAGTTTTTATTCTTTTCCGTATTTCCATTCCCAATAACTCACTAGCAAATAATCAAATCATTAATCAGTCATTCAACAGTAACACTAAACAGCAGTTAGAATATTTCTGCAACAAAAGTTGCTGTTCTGTCCAAATGTGGACATACCGATTACAAAAATTACCATAAATATTCCGGATTAGTTTTAGTTTTCAAGATAAGGGGAGATTTCAAGGTATGGAAAATACATGGTCTGCACTGCTTGGAGATAGCCGTTTGCCATATTAGAGTAGTTGCGATAGTTGAAACTGCAACATGTTAATGAAAATACACTTGTTGCAATCTCAATTGGATTTCTCACTGCCCAGTTGCGGTTCTACCACCGTAAGGGCTAATATTTTAATCAGGACAATACTACCCTTGGAAAAAGGATACCCAGGAAAATGGGATGCAGACATGCTAGCAGAATACCCTTAGACCCTTGTTAGAGATGTTTTAGAACTCATTACAAGCTACAAGTTTTCTATATAAAGACTATAAGAAGGTACGTACACGCAAATGATATGTTTATAGTTATTTCTTATACTAGAATTAATCCTATGTTTAAACCGTTATTTTCAAATTCAGCTTGCCGATCTCAGTTAAAGGTAATTAGACTTATACTTAAAGGTTCAAATTATGTCAAAATATTGTTGTTGTTAAATGCACGTAATAGAAGTGCAAAAGTGAAAACGAAATTAACAGATTTTCTTTCTTTATCTGATATGGACGGTACATGATTTGTCCTGCAGACTCATATTCACGTTCTCTTTATTTCTTCAATAATTCATTATATTGAGATTAATTGCACTAACTAACAGCAACAAATATTTAAAATTACACTGAATTTGCACTTTTATTCCAATTGTCGTTCTCATTTGGTAACTGGACTTGGTGGCGTAGTGAAAATGCGACAACACTAAAATATCCCTACAAGGGCTAGTCCAAGTGTAATGGGGTTGGAAGTATTATTTTCATCGTCAAAAATTACTAATAAAAGAAGCATTTAATTGATATGTTTTAGCTTTCGAAGTTTCTTATTTTAGATTTTGACGATTTTAGCAGCCAATTTCGCAAAAAAAAGACAGGTTATTTTTTCCGAATCGTACCAAAATCTAATGAGCACCAGAGTAACTCATATGAGACTCTCTAATTTAATCTATTAGTTTTTCAGCTAGAATGTATACAGATATTTTTGCTGACCATTCCGCAATAAAACGAAGGTTCTTTTATCTCGAATCGTATAAAAACTAATCAACACCAGGATCACCCACAAGTGACTACTTACCTAACAAATTTTATTAAATTTGGTCCATTAGTATTTGAGTTAGGGTGAATACATACATTGCACAGACAGACACACACACACACACACACACACAGACGTCAGGCAAAAAATAGCTTTTTCGGGTTCTAGAGGTCATAAAATGTGTAGATTCGTCGAAAACTCGAATTGCGATTTTCAGCATGATTCCAATACAATCCCTATACATTAGCATGTGTTGCTGGGGAAGTTAAATATTATGGCACTTGCCAGATTCTAATAAAACAGACAGCATATGTTCAAGCAACAAATGATCATAGTGTTTCTTGTTTTGAGAATAGGCATGTTTTCAGAAAATTTTATGTTCACCATCTTTGGGTGCATACCTCTTTAATTTTAAAACGGATGCAACTCACAGGAAAAGCGAAATGCTACCCATTCACCCAGATTTTTTTTATATAAGAGGGTCACACTGAAATTTACGAGATACGACTAAGTGGTACAAGTTAAACTTACCAACTCTTAGGAGCGTTCAAGGTACCCCCCCTCCAACATCAATGCACATTTGTAGGCGAATTTTCACTTGCGAGATTAGATGAAATGCTTCAAGCCATCCATTTCTTAAAATCAATGAAAAATATGCCTCATCAATCTCATCTTCGTAATGAAAACGACGTCCACGAAATATTTTTTATATTAAAATATAGCCCAAAGTCACGGATAACAAGATCAAGAGAATAGGGTGGGTGTTGTATTACTTTGATGTTCTTTTGTTCAAGAAATTCGACTGTCATTCTTGCTGAATGTGAAAATGCATTTTCATGGTTGCTGTTGTTGAGACCCAGACCGTCCGACCTACCAGAAAGGTGTAAGGTAACTGCATTTTCATGGTGGAGTATGAGTCACCTAACATTCACTTCCGGAAGAATTTCAAGAAGACATTCAGTGGTGTACCAGTTAGTTATAACTGTCTTCTGTCCCTCTAGCTTTATAGCTTTGACTAGACCTGTATTTCTGAAGAACACGGCATACATTGCTTTTTTCATTGCTCGTTGTCTTTTCACCATTGTTGGTTTGGGGTGGTATTCAAAGACCCAAAGTTTGCTTTCTTGACGTTTTGGAACGTCGAAAAACGGTATGTACGTTTCATCACCAGTTATGATTTGAGAAATAATGCGGTGTCCACCATCATTAAGTAATTTTAGGGTGGATTTCTTTACTGAATCTGACACACTCAGTTTTTTGATGTCCTGCTAAATTATGGGGGACCCAACGACAAACTATTTTTTTCATATGCAGTTAGTCATGAATAACTTTATGTATAGCTGCGGCTCCAATGTTAAGTTCTTTCTGTATCATTTGGTAGGTACAGCGATTATCATCGTTTAACATTTGTCGAATGGCCGACACATTTTCTGGGGGGACTACAGCTGATAAAGGTTTTCCTGTGTGTTTTATATCCAGGCGATAATTTCGACAACTTTGTAAACCATCTGTATACAGTAGTACAAGATGGAAGATCATTTCCATATGCTAATTGTAGACGTTGAAGCATTCTTCTTGATTTAGCCCCACTTTAAAATCATAGTAAATCATATCTCGATAATGCTCTCGTGTCAACTCCATTTTCCATTCTTTCAAATTTATTCTACGATAGTTAAATTGTAATTGTTGCCACAAATCATCGTATGCGGACATAAAAGAGTTCAAATTTATATATGCGATCAATGATTTTTTCTAGCGCATATCGTCTGCCCCTGTTTCAAAAATATAATGTGTGACCCTCGTATAGTCTATTGTATATGTATAGTCATGATCATGTTGCATACATTCGTATTGTATGTTAAATGACTATGCCCCAGTCGAAGGACGATCTACGAGGATAAGGAAGTTTAGATGCAGAGAAAGAGGTTATAAGAAATAAAAAAATAATTTTTGTTTGTAGTAATGCTAGCTACAAATATAATAATATATTTATAATCTTATTTTGACTAAATAAAGGAAATAAATTTATCTAATATTTTCAGTAAAATGAGCATTCATCAAAACTGTGCACAATTTGTATCAAATAAATGCCACATCTACAAAAATTCTAATTTTTAAATTTGTAAAAATTGAACATATTAATAATACATTTAAAATTGGGTGCATTTGTGAACAATTGGCTGCTATTCAACGCAATCCTTGAAATTATAAAGGTTAAATAAAACAAAGCCAAACAATTTAAAAACCAGACCTCAATTTATTTTTCTAACTAACTGAAACCTTATCATTTAAACTACGTTCAAAAATTAAATAAGAGTCAGTAAGTAGTTTGTTGAATGCCAACAAGTACCCTCAATAGCGTTAATAATATTGAGAGATTTAATTCAGTTGAAATCGATATCTTACGACTTCCAGTTGCATTGAGCGTTTAAGAACGTGTTCGGAATCTTAATGAGTTGAAAAAAAGCTTACTAACTGCGGTTCCTAAGGGATAAAGATGGACGGTAAAAATACAAGTTTCACTTTTGATTAGAATGGCTGATAAATATTTTGATAGAATTGACACACTGGTGTTTAAAGTCACTTTGAAAAAATGTGTGATTAAATGTATATAATGTGTGACTCGTAAGATAACAAAGATATTTCTACGGCGTATTTTCATAAATTGTGGGTGTATTTTAAATATAAAAATATAAATCCGAATGTCAGGATGAATAAAGATTTATTTAGAGCACCAATAGGCTCTTGCTGTCCTCGAGGTTTGCTGTGTGGTAACGAGTTGGTCTATTATTACTTTTCTACTGGGGATACCATAAATCATAGAGTTCCAGGAGATGTAAAAAGATCACAATAAGCCTCCTCGATGTCTTCAACTACGTTGTGGTCGCTCAACGAACGACAACAACTAATTGTGGGCTCCATCTGAACACCGTAATGATAGATCACATCCACAATGATGTTTCCCAGCACCAAGAAGCGTGAAGAGATTGTATATCGCTATTAACTCTATAGCTATTTTAAAAGGTGACGAAACAATTGTCAGATACAATAAAACAGGGATTAAAGGCTACACAAAACAAAATATTACGCGTATTTTCTAAAAACTTCTCATTCCATGCTAACTCCTCAAACTAAAAGATTACCAGATTACATACCATCTATAAAATGTTCTGGAAAAAAAAATGTAGCACGTAATTTTTTTAACCAAACTAGAAACATTTGAGAAGTTTGCGAAACTTGCCAAGTTGCCAAGTATTTCGCCAAATTTTTCGCTAAGATCAAATGACCCGAACTCTCAAGTAATGACAATAGTTTTATGTAAATGTATTTTTTCATCAAGGACGCTCAGTATGCCATAAGATATCTGAAGTACTCATAACAATATAAAATTCATATTTCTTGTGCTACTATACAATTTATCATTTCGTTTAAATTTTCAACAAAATAATAACGCTCAACTGATTCAAATTATTTCAATATCTGTAATAACAAAGGCATGTGTGTCTGTTTGGGTGTCTGTCTGTTTATAGTGTCTGTAGAAGGAAATAAAAGCATTACTTGTCCATGAAATTCGGTACACATGCACTTCGGGATCCGAAACGATGCAATGCGGTAAAAAAAATTCAAAAATTTGAATTAGTTTTTAATTATTTGATGTTTTAGCAGGATTTTTTTAAGATTTTCACACAAATTGGTTCCTTAGCGACCGAAAATATTATCACAGAGTCTCTATCTTAACATCATTGGAAAGATTAAAAAGTTTTCTAACAAGTTTTAAACGGAATTCATAGTATTAATAGACGAACTTTCTCTATTTTTCGAAAAATATATACAATTCGTGTGTTGAAGATGTAATCTATTTTCTTTTATCTTTAATAAGGAAGTTGTCTATCTGTGTGTTTGTTGCTATCTGTTTATGTCATCTGCAGCGGAAGATATAAGCATCGTGCGACCATGATATTGAGTACAAGGATACTTTGGCTGATACTCTGGAGATCCCTGAGATATTCTCGCATGAATGTTCATCTTAACATTTTGCTTACGGATGGGACAGCGTCAATCTCAAACGAAGAACCTCTCAAAAAGACAGCTATTTGACATAGCCTATCCCAAACAGTTCTATCCCAAACAGTTCTATCCCAAACAGTTCGAACACTGGCGTCTATGGACGCCAATGTCTGCAAAGGTGGATCGAACTGTGTGGGATAGGGTATGTCAAATACCTGTCTTTTTTAGAGGTTCTCCGTTTGGGAATGATGCTGTCCCACCCGTAAGTAAAAGATTAACACCCAATGTACAAACCAACGGCATTTATTTTTAATAATGAAACAGTTTTTTAGATAATTTGCACATATATTGTAAATCATGGAACAAACTGTAGTAATTAAATTTGAAAGCATTGTATTATGTCTAATTGTCAGTAAGAATGCTGCCTGAGGTGTTTAATCTTGCAAGTACAAATTCGCTGCTATTCAAAACAAGGTATTTTACTTCAGAGCTGAATTACTTAGACTTTTAATTGCATTTTCTGTCCTGAAATTGATTAAACATATTTTTCTTATATTATAATTAAGATATAACTGTAATTGTAGATGCCATCATTTGTATTACTAAATTACCATTTCATAATTAGAAAGCCAGTTAAAATTCCAAACGTAAATTATGACAGAAAATTATCATTTATTTTTCTTATATTTTAACGAACAATTAATTGCTCGAATTAGATTAAGTCTAACTTATTTTCTCAATTCTACTTCTAAGAGAGATATACATTCTTATACACTAAAGTAATTAGTTTCGATAATTATGTTATCTTGAATGTAAATATTACTCTTTGACCAACACAAATTAACAATTTTAAATATTGTGGTAAAATAACAGCACAAATTGTAGCTTTATCATAATCTCTCTTAAAAGCAATATGAAGCAATATGAGCAATAGAAGCGATAGAAGCGATATGAGCGCTAACCACTGGGCTACCGCGCCCTATGACTATAAGTGCGTAAAGCTTCAGACTTCACGTAAACTTTTGTGGGGTCTGAAAAGACTCTATTTTCCACCCCTGGGGAAATCGAAATTTTGACTCCGTTAGGTTCTGTCCTGAGGTTACTAGTATAAGCAGGGAACCATTTCAATGGGCCCCCATAGGGGAGGGAAGGAGACACTTCCGCTCCCCTGCATATTCAAGGTCCGAAATGTGGAGATGAAGGTAGTCGATATTGCACATATCATTTTAGAGTTTGCCCCCTTGGAAAAGTGCTGTGGGCGTCCATGCTTATAATATTCAACAGGACAGAACCTAACGGAGCTGAATATTTCTGTTTTTCTACCAAGGGCGAATAAAATGGGTGGGAATGTCAAAAAGACTTTGTCAATGAGATCGAGTCCTGCACAGTTTAACTGAATTATCTTTTACTGTATTTGTAACAAATATGTATGTGTACAAGTATTGTATTTAAAACTATTATAACCGTGAAACTGAACTTAATCAATAATATTAATTTCCCCCAAAGGGGCTGGAATTATCAAATAAATTAAACTTCCTTTTCCAAAATATTGAATATTCATCCATTTGGCATCATTTTTATTAATTTAGTGTTATTTTGACTAATTTGGCAGCATTTTAAATAAAATGGTAAGTTGATGATATTTTGTTAATTTATCGACAAGCATTACAGACAGACAGAGAAACTATTAAATTACATTTGACGAATTATTTGATGTCAAAATACAAAACTATTGCAAAACAGTGTCTCGTGCATGGAACCTACCAGAATGATGCTGACACAGTTGTCACATAATATTGCATAGCGATTAGGAACATATTTCGCGGTAGTTAGCACAGTTTTAGTTTCATGTATTTTTAAAAATTCATTTGGAAAACGTACAATATATCAAGAATGGTTCATGCTAGTATCCCAAAGTTTAAGTTATTCATCTTGTTATAAAAAATAAAATAAAAAATGATATTTTATGTAACAATATTAAAGGTTCTGAATTTTATTATTTTTTTCAAAATGTCGTTCGAAAGTTTGGAACTGGATTCCAAATATTCAATTGCTCATAAAAATCAATAGACTTCCAGTATTCACTGATTGTAATAATCGTAAAAATTTTCGTTTGTAACGTTTCATCCGTTCGTTAGATATCGCATCTCCTGACTCTAGGACACACACACAAATATACATATCCTGCAGAGTTCACGTTGGCGATAAGAGCTTGCAATTTCGTCCCAGTAACTCAGTGATAGAGCATCGACTGGACAATTCGAAGATCCAGAATTCGATTTCCCATTGGGGCAGCAAAGTTCTTTACAACACACATACATACTTATATACATACACACACACACACTAATATATATACATACACACACACTAATGCACATACATTATATCAGGATGTAAAGGTCGTATCTATTCTGACACAATTTAAAGAAGTATATAGACCACTGAAAACTCTAATAATTAAATCATTAAATGCATACTTCATTAAGCTATAATTAATTATGGTCTGTTACTTAAATTTAATTTACTCGATCACAAGTGGTTAGCATTTTAAAATCAACTTACACTCCAAGGTAGCTGAAAGGCAAACATATTTATAATTAATTAATTTCAAAGACTTAGAGTCAAAAGAAGAGGCAGGTGTGGATCCAAAATAACATTTATTATATATATATTTATTTATATGCATTGAGAAGTGAAAATCTATCCATTTAAATTCTTGCACAGTTTTATACCAACAAATTAATGCATAATCATATACATCATTAGCTAATTATATTACTACTCATATAGCATTTCTTAATATCATTTAAGTATGTTAATTCTTTATAGATTTACATTTTAACATTCATTACACTCTTGCTATACTTTTTCATAAGTACAAATTTACATTTTAATATTCATCAAACTATTATTATATTCTTTCATCTATGTCTCTATGGGGGGGGGGGTTCATTTAACATTATTAAATCAGTATTAGATTTGTGAGCATTGTAAATAAATGATATAATTCAAATGTCAATCCATTAAAAATTGTTTAAAGTGCTGCTGCGTTTCATTATCTCAATCAATGGTAACAGATAACACTGCTTTAGTTTCTATCTTAATTTCTTCATTATCTAATTCTAACTAATTAGAGTCATTGGTCAATGTAAATGCAATATTAGAAATGGAGTAACTTACGGGCATAATATGCTGAGGCCTGTGAGTCGAGGTACCTGTTTCTGTCATCAGTGACATAAAAGTAGTATTTTCTTTATTGCTCGGAATGGTTCTGATTTCACTATTTGTGAGTCCACATACTTACTGCATAACATTAGTGATGATGTAAAGTTTCTCGACCATATATATATCAGCCTTTGTCAATAGTAGGTCAGATATAGCAAATCGTGTCATCTTAGCAGGTCCCCGTTCCATCGCTATTTGTTGTTATAAACTATCTCAGCATTCTGGACATAAAAGACATCACCATCGTTAATTGGGATTCCACCCATCTCAGAATTCACTTCCGGAGCCTATATAGTACAAGTCTCCACTAGGACCCCAAGTCCTGTATCTTTCACTGATTCTTGGAAACGGCATTATTTTGTTTAAGTCAGCAACAGACCAAAAATTAGAAACATCTTTTTCGAACAAGCATAGCGAGCGAAGGGGCCTCTAAGCCTAACGTATGGCTCGGGTCATCCGGACACCTGTCCGTCGTTTCGTACACACAATTCTTAACCAGCACAGCAAGGCCAAATTTTTGCAGTCGTCATTTCTGTAGAAAAGAGCCCAGAGTGGCCGGCGCAAGCCGGACCACACTTTTCGACGACTCTCTCCTCTCTTATTTTTTATTATCAAAGGCAAAATCAAAGGGGGTATGTGATATGTGAGCAATCACACGCCAGGTATTGACGCTACATAGACCGATCTCGTAAAGTGGAGTAAATTAAAATACATCTAATAAGAAACTAAAAATGAAGAGACAAATTTTAAAACAAAAGTAAATAAACATTTATTTATGCGATAACCATTACTAATATTTGATAAATTCAACAATTCCACAATGCATGTTTAATATTCCAGACCTCGTATCAACTCATTTAATTTTACAATCATGCCGCGGAACCAATATTTCAAATCATATACTGATAGACCTCCTTTATCAACATCTACTTCACGTGAGGCATACATTACACAATTGCCTAATTAAATCCAATAAAACCTTTATTGCTCCTAACACTTTTCATAATTAATAGAGCGAGAGGGTGAGAGCATACTGGGCCATTGACCTTCGTGCAAAATACATGTAAAGAAATTGCATACCTCGGAACATCACCGTCGGCTGGAAACTTCTCATCGGCAGGAGGAAAGGCTTTCCCCGGTGCGCTCTGTCTTATCGTCGCCCTAGTGCGACCACCTTTCAGCACACACCAAAAATTAACTCCTCTTCATCTCGATTTTCAAATTTTAAAAGTTTAAGTCTCTCTTCATCTCTCCCCTCTCTCTTAGGCCCCCAGACTCTCATTGGTTCCGTAAATACATAACTCCGCCTTCCGGCTATCTAACTGGCCGAAGCCCCCCTTGAAATATCAGATATTTGAGTATTGTCTTTTTCGAGCAGAAAGTTCTCACGAACATTTTCCCATGTCCATCAGGAAGTTAATTGACTTCTCGGGTCAAGAGGTTCAACCCCTTTCGTCTAATATAGTACCTAGTGTTGACGTGAATACGAGAAGCTCCCTTTTTCACTCTCGAACTACGTCCGGTCCAGCTGTGTCTAAGGGAACGTTATATGAATTGTCTCGCTGTATGAGGGACCATCTTCTTAGATCCCCTTCCACTTTCAAAATAGCAATGTTATATTGGGAATTGAAAATTACAATATAACAGTATGGTCTTGATTTCCCCCTTGAAGCGTCATGCCCATCTGCGACTTTTGTCCAGCTGTACTGTAAGATGGGAGTAACTTTTCCCCATTATTTTTGGAAGTTGACAGTGAAAATGTCTATCTTCAAAGGACTATCCATGTTAACTTTAAGGGTTCAGAATTCCAGTATCACATTTCTGTGGGAAACAAACTTTGTGGCTGCGAAGGAATTTTGACCGTTACGGGTTAAGCAATGTAAAAATCCTTGCACGTGCTAAAGGGGGGGGCTGACCTCTGTCCTCTTTTGCAGCTGTGAGCTCATCCTTCAGATGTTACATCCCGTGTGGCAATGATTTTGAAAATGGCTCTTTTGCCAGGCGAATGCCTTTAGAAGACTTTATAAAAGATAAACTGTAAAATACAATTTTGCATCCAAGATTCAATGCATCATTAAAACTTAAATTCAAAAAAAGTTTAAAAGGTTCTCAAAACACTGTGCATTAATTAGAATTGCACAAAATGTCATATCTTTTATGACACATTAATACACCTGCGGGCGCACATACACACACAGAGAGACATCACTTTAAAAACATTCGATTCGATTTCAGAGATGCTTGAAACGAGCTCTGCCGTCGAAAGCGCAAACTAGAATTCCGACCTCGTCATAATACCTCCACTATACATTATACCAGTGTGTTTCAAACCCATTTTGTCGCGAAACCCTTTTGAAATTTAATTTGATGGTAGAGCAACAAAATAAGAAAAATCCCTTCTTCTCCGAATTATGCATCAAAATTTTACCCGTTTTTACATTTAAGACAATTTACACGAAATTATCACGTCGCGGAACTCCAAGGATTCCGCGGATTACATCTTGAAAAACGCTGCATTATACTAGGTATATCTGAAAAGTAACATTTTTTGTTCCCACAAACCGAAAATGTCAAGAAAATGTCCTTGCATTGTTGCATTTTTAAATGACAAATATTCCCTGCTTTCAAATAATCTTCAATTTTCGTCACTGATTCTTGTACTATATAAGTATCGAACATACGGATCCTACACATATATTTACTTATTATTCCTACACATATATTTACACATATATTTTGAAATACGAATGTTCAGCTCTATTAATTTCGAAAATTGTTCTAAATGATTTAAAAATAGATGTGTGTTATAAGTTCTAAATGAAGAGGCAGATACATATAAACATCCTTACGTCATTTTTTAAAAGAATTATAAAAGGTTTCATCAATCATAAAATGGATCAAACAATAATAAAATTTGAAATTTCTCTCATCATAATTGCATTCATCACTTGTATTACAAAATTTTAAGCATTTCAATATTACCTTAAGAAAACGAAATTACAATTACTTCAAGGTTTTTCAAAAATTATGTACAGTAAGAGCACTACATTTTAATTCAATTTTAACATTTTCCTTCATTAGATACTTTAACAATTAAACACTCTAAATAATTATGGCAGAAATCAATTTCACTTCAATAATTCAAAGAAATAAAATGTTAACCTTAGAATGGCCCAAGAACAACAATATTACCAAATTCACATTTATTTCAAATATCTCATAAATGCCACTTTAATCTACTTAACCAATATTATGCATAAATTGTATCTTCAAAATCTTCAAAATTTCAACTTATTTTTTATTCTATCAATACGACTCACACACAACAGTACTTGCACAACAGTACTTACACAACATACTACCAAATTAACATTAAAACGAAAGTAAAAACGATTTCAAAATTCTTATATGCCAGGATTGACAACATCATTTTACTCCATTTAAACTAGGGTCGATCTCCACTTTTACTTTTTAAAATATGGTTATTTATGCTAATTAAATAAAGTACTTAAAGGTCTTTCCATCAGAACGTAGATAAACTGGAACATCTTAAATACTTCCGAGGATTCATGGACGCCACTTTTTTATAAGACTTTTTCTGGTGTTGATGTTATGAAAACACTCAGTCGCTACTTACGACTAAACAAAACGTCAAAATATTTAATTACACATAAAATTACAGATATTTTACAAGACATATTTAGGATTAGTTATATCTTACACGTTAGCTACATGTTTCGAATGCCATTCTCGAATCATTTCTCAAACTCGAATGTCTCGTAAACAAAACAAATGTTCTTAAATCTGGTTCAGTACTGCCATCTAGTGTCCTTCCGGGTAAATACAGAAATATTTGTTGTAACTTTATATAAAATTAGTAAAGGTACATTTTTATGATTTTTTTTTATTTTGATATAAAAAAGACGTGTAGTATCTTAAGAACGATGTATGTCACTGGCCTATAAATGATGTTATTCGTTTCGATTCGATGTTAATCGCTTTTAAATGAGAAACAAAATACATTTTCTGTGAGAAATTGGAAGAACAAAATATATATAGTTTTATATATTTTTTTAAATGTTCGGAAAACTCTGGACTTCTCTCTGTTCCAACCTTTCTGAAAATTTCAGAGTGACTCGAAGCTTATTGACGTACTTGTATAACTCTAATTCTATTCGCTCACTAGGTTTGAGAAGAATTATACTACAAACTGAAGACATCTTCAAAAACCATACTGTTTCATATTGAGGCATGCTCAAAACGTATAAATCCCTCCAAATTCTAAAGTCCTAATTTCCACTCCTCCACAATAATTTTCACCATAAAAACCATACTGTTTCATATTGAGGCATGCTCAAAACATATAATTCCCTACAAGTTTTAGAGTCCTAATTTTAACTTCTTCATAATAATTTTCACAGTAAATACCATACTGCTTCATATTGAGGCATGCTCAAAACGTATAAATACCTCGAAATTCTAAAGTCCTAATTTTCGCGTCTTCACACTAAAGACCTAATTTGCACTCCTTCGCCGTCATTTACACATACTATATATTTTGGGAAATGTAATAATGCAAACAGAGTCTAAACTGTTAAATAAAATAGCAAACTTCAATAAAAATTCCCCCCAAGAGCACATTTTTAATGTCGTATTACTTCATTTAATATTTAAAAAAAAAACTTTCTATCTTTTTCTTCTAGTTTATTTTTTATATAGTAACAAACAATTCCTCAAGATAAACGCATTAAGTATAACCCATTTAATATATATTTCTTTTATTACTGAAAAATTATTTATTCTTTTGTGATAAACTGATTAGTTCTGATTATGCTATCTTAAAAACAAGTAATAATGAAAGCAGACAAATATTTAGAAACATAATGATATAAAATAACTCAAATTCACGAGATTATAAAAATAATATTTATTAGGGAAAATTTTTAATAACTTACTATTCTTTTTTTTATTTTATTATATGGTAATCTTGTTTCCTATCAAGTATTATCTAATGTAATATAAAACGAATATATAATATATTCTATGAATTCATTATCAATTCACTTCATATTTACTTTTAAATAGTAAATATGAAATAAGTTCGTAATCAGCAAGATTGTCTTAAACCTAATGTAATTTAATGTTTAAATATTTTTACCATTGTTCTAGGTCTCACATAAAATCGTACATACTCAATATTTATAATATGACCTTTATAAATTAAATTTTCTGTACTAATCACTGCATCGATCAAACTTGACTAAGTTATTATAAACCAAGATAAGTAGCTGTTGATCAGCTATAAAAATTAATGATTTGAGAATCAAAAGTTATATAAATATAGAATTTTCATGTGTGTAATTACCATCCTTTCAAGCCTATGAGAACTGCTGCAATTGTATCGATAATTATATTTGTACTTCGAGAAAAATAAGAAAATTCATTGCATAGTGGCAATTGGTTAAGAAAACATAATAGTAAGTTATTATATTTTCTTAACCAAATTAGTATATTAAAGTGTGCGGTAAAACACCAGTCAAATTACTTTTCAAATTTTAACGTACATTTCAACATTATAGAGAAGTAATATAACTAAATTCGTTAAAAGCAGAATGCATTAGAAAATTCAAAGTATAGACCGGTTTCGAAAGTAAAATAAATCTTTCGTCAGAGAACACGAGAAGAGCAACCTTCACTTGTGAGAAAAAAATCGGCCACAGTTGAACGAACGCTAAACGTGACTGGAGTAAGAAAAGGGTGTTGACATCGGAGAGAAGTAAGGCAACCCAGGAGAAAGGAACAAAGAGACACACAGATCGGTAAAATACCAAAAAGGAAAGTGGACATACAATAGAGAATTCAAATTGCATGTTCAGTTATTTATTAAACCCCAACTGTTGCTCGAGCCCCCAGGGCTGCACATAGTAAGTTGAAGTCTCTGCCAGATGTATTTTACACGAACCATCAAGTGATTATTTTCACCTCTGTTCCTAAGAAACAATAACGAGTAGATGCTGTTTTTAAATTTTCTGTCAGGTAAACGTGAGACAAGACATTGATTAGGTCCATTTTCTTTAGTCAATTTCGAAAGATTAGTTAGATATAACTCTAAAGTTGACTGTCGGCATATTGAATATGCGACTTCTACACTTAAAGGAAAATACCTAAATTTTTAATAATAATCAGTTTAATAAATTTACTTAATATCCTGTCTTATACCATTCAATTTGCTCAATTTGTTCAAGAAATCTATATCAGAACCGCGTACCTATAAATCAAAGTCTAGCAAACAAACAGGTAGGCAGACATCAATACAAAAACTGATTGTTTTATATTCAGAGATGCTGAATCCGTACATATCTGAGAGTGAGATTTTAGACCCCATCGTAGAATGTAAAAATAATAGGGAACGTAAAAGTAATTGATAAAAAGTAAAAGATAATGATGAGCTTCGAGCTAGTTTAAAAACCAATAAAATCCATAGAGACTATATTTTAAATCTAAATCTGTCAGAAACAAAGGCATTTTAGGTTTTCTATTTATGCAAAATATCAATTTTCCATACTTCGTGGATTTTTCTTTGAATAACTATCACGCGTTCTCATTTATTAGAATCTAGAGAAGTTTTATGTAAGCCAACATTTACTATGTAACTCTTTTTCTTTCAGGGTTTCTCCCTTCTGGCAAGAACATTCTTTGATCTTAATTACCTTAGTAAAATTTATTGTTTAACAAGATTTATCAGACATTATTCCCTTAAGAACAATTATGAATATCCTTTTTCATCTTCATTTATTTTAAGTTAATTGAAGACGTTAATTATCTCTTCAATATGCAATTTTCATTCTAACAGGAAACAAAAAGAGGCTTGATTGTAGACTTACCGAAATGTCTAAAATTATGAAGCGATTTTACTGTTTTAATGTATTCGTAGTCGTAACATTAGGTATAAATGATTTAATACATTGAATTAAATAATATTTCCAATATATAGAATCTTTCCAAGAATGTTCCAATTGCAGCGATGAATCACAAAATTTCATAAAGAATATATATATTTATAAAAAATCAGGTCAAGTCGATTGAATTCTAAGTAAGCAAGAGGACGTTAAATCTGTTACTCTTAAATCCCTACATATATTTGCAGATGTGATTCCATTACTTTGTATTTTATTTCACTAAATAGTTTTTCATGTTCTATTTTGCATTTTTGGTCATAAAAAAGATTATTTTATTTTTGTTTTAAATAAGAAAGATACATATATAAAATGTAAATAATACGTTAGTTACATCTAAATCAGTTTATTAAAATTATAAGTGAGAATCTAAAGAGAAAAGCAGCCTCATTATTCAGGTAAAAATAGCAGGGCATCCGCAGTACTATAGGCAAGGATGCTTCTGTCTAAATTGCCTCCAAAAATGGTTGATACTTCAAATGAACTGCATAAGCTTTTACTAACGAATTATTTTTATTTTAGACAATTAAAACCTGCCAAACGTAAAGGAACGAACACAAAGGATTAAGTTAATGTATTTTTAATAGTTTTTTATTAACAATGTATGAGTCTCAACACAAAAGTCCCCTTCTAAATAAAAAATCAAGTTAGGTTTCGTCCCGTAGTTTATATAATAAGTCTGCAAAGCTTTTTAGGTGACTAGGGGAATGCTGGTGGATCCGAAAAGTCTTTTCGACGTCCTCAATTTTGTCCTTGCCTGTAGGAATTGAATATCAGATTTCGTTAATTTCTATCTAGTGGTTGATATTATAAGTGTAAAAGATTTAGTTCTATAGATTAAATTGGACTTTTGGGAGGTTTGAAAAGAGATAGAATCTTTGGACAATTATTTTATAAATTATTTTAGATTACAGTTTGAGGGAATTTTTTATAAAATCCCGATACTCTGCATAAAAAATAACTATTAAAATATTACAATTAGGACATAGTTCTTAAATTAAAATATATTTAATTAAAGTATTCTGTCATGAACTATTTTTTTATTAGAAAAAATAATTTTTTTGGAATATCTTTATTTTTTTTTAATCTCTTTGAAATATTCTTAAAATTTTAAGCAACGAGGCAGACTAGCCTTTGCAGGTCAAATTTTGTTACCCCGAATGCCGGGTTGTATTTATACCAGCTTTTTACACGCTGGATAATTTATGTGCAATTAGACATTCAAATTTAAGCACCTCGTTATCTGTCCACTGTACGTCCATAGACGGGGTGAGAGGGACAATTTGTCATTTTGTTTACAATACGCTTTGTTAAAGAATGGATGATAGTTTTGTTCTTTTATTAAGAGAACACGGCATTTCAATTAAAGGAAACATGCAGATTTCATAAGTATCTGCAATCTTTCTTTTTTTTCCTGTGTGATGAAATTCTCAAAAACTAAACATGCAGATTTCATAAATATCTGCAATCTTTCTTTTTTTTTCTGTTGTGATGAAATTCTCAAAAACTGTACTAGACGTCTGAAATTACTTTCGAATGCCAAAATTCAGGCATTCTCAAATAAACTAGATACTTGATGAACGACTTCTTAATTCTTTTATTGGTTAATTAATTGGTTAATTGAATATACAACTAATACTACCTTCACCTATGGATGACTAATTATATTATTTAACCCTCGTTACATTTATCTGCTAGAATCGATTTATTTTCCCAATTTGAGAAGAATTTCGCCATCTAAAAAACGGGGAGCTGGTTACTAACGATACAGCGATGTTCCAGAATTTTTTAGTGTTCCGAACGTGCAGGCTCAAGTGTTCAGTCCTTTAATTATATGTTGACGTCGGAGTCCCATAAAATAATTTTGTCGTTTTTGCTGATTCAAATGTTGGAACTTTTCTTTCAACGATGCTGATCTCTGCCGTCTTCTTCTTCGTCATAAACTGATCCATCGGTGTCAATATCTCTACTTGTACTTTGATTGCCTTATTCTTTAAAACTCAATTCTATATGTCATTTTTTACATATTAATTAGCCACAAAATGCATTCTTCTTTTTCTAAAAATAATTAATTAAATTCTATAATTCGTTTCATGGGAGCATTTAATTCTTAAAACTAATAATTTGGGAAAATTCTAAGAGCATTAAATTATTACATGATTAATCTCTTTTTAGGAATAACTATTTAGCTTTCATTTATAAGATTTAATATTATTTTAATTAAATAAAACTTATTCTTATATCCTGTAAAAAAGATAATTATTGAAACATGACAATTCTAACAGAATATTTTGGTTTTATAGTCTAATTAAAAAAATATTTTTGGAATCTCTGTTTTATAAAATATTCTTAAAATGTTAGGCAGCGAGGCCGTCATTTTGTCACCTAGCCACTGCAGGTCAAATTGCGAGAAGCAGTTGGTCAAAAGCAGTTAGTTGTAAGAACTTCCTGTCTCAACAACGGAAATTCTACTTCAGTATTCTTTTTCAATGTTTTGTTGGATTTCTATTATTAAATTGTTTACCTAACTGAAATGATCTGTAAATAGTATAAGTTTAGTTAATAATTTGATAAGTCTTATTCGTTAAATGTAATTTATTTGTTCGTTTTTATATATCACAACGCAATGGTAACATCACATAAGTCGCAGTGGCCATTACACAAAGATTATTTAAATAATTATATACAGAAAGTGAAAAACCTGCTGCTTAAGTATGCCACTATTGATCACTATTTTAATCTTTCAATAAATTATACCAATATTGACTCACGTTTGTGTAGATGTCATATTCGTCTCAAAGAGTATTAAGGAACTATGTATATGTAAAGACAGCCGCAAAAGAGAGGACATTATGAATTATACTTATCCGATCGATACCGATAAAAGTGTATTCTTCTGAGCTGTAAGGACTGGTCTCGCCCCTTTGTCGCATTCATCAATACTGAAAGAAAAACAGGACAAGAGCTCCAATTGCACATGGTACTTTTATGAAAGATCGATTAGTCGCATCGAAAAGCTCGTATAAAAAGTTTATGTTTTCGCAGGAGAGATTTTGAAGCAGATAGCAACATAAATTTTGATCATTTAATTCTATTTAGAATTAAAAGATTTACGGCTTTGTAGCATTAAATATTATCTGAAATTGGGGAACAAAATTAGGACTAGATGTATTTGGGTCTTTACTTAAAACACTTATATTTCCAAACAAGATATTTCTGCCCCAGCCCTCTAAGCAGATACCTTACACTTTTGGCTAAGTCGGATGGTTTGGGTCGAAAGAAAGAAAGAAGAAATACGATATTCAAAAACTTACATTTAGAAACCGACTTAATTTTATGTTACATGTTTAGAAAACAACTTAATTTTATATTACGTGTTTAGAAACCAACTTAATTTTATGTTACATGTTTAGAAACCAACTAAATTTTATGTGACATGTTTAGAAACACGTACATAAAACATTCTAATAAACAATTTGATGTTACAGTTATTTCTCTTCACAAATTATAGTTTCAAGTGTTCCTAAAATTAAGAAATTAATTCGATAAATGTTCATTCGAGCATTTATTCTGGGGCACTAATTTTCACATTAAAAGCAAAAATAATTGTATTACAGAAATTTTTCATTGAGATATATATGGAACTGTATTTCGACTTATTAATACTGTAGTAGCCTTACTTTCATCACGTAATCATAAAAACAGAGTTTTACTACAAAATTACGAGTTTTTATTTCGATAGGACTTTTGATGTGACTAATCAATGAATGCTAAAAGATAATGACATGATACAGAAAGCGAAAAGTGTCCTAATAGTAACTAAGCTTATAACATATTTATCTCATACGGGGCTCAATTTATTTTACATATTAAATTGCAAGCTAAGCTGTATCCATTAAATAATTTAAATACAAGAAATTTAAATTCTCTTTCCAGTTGACTAATACTTCAAAATCTGCTGGACAGCATACACTATTATTGGAATACTTCCGTGAATTTACAAAGAAGTTGAAGGAAAATTGGTGACATCTTGAAAATTTGGTCTCATCCTGATGAATAGATTTTAACATTGACGGCTCGAATAATATATATATATATATCATATAAAAGCCAGTAATCAAATTCAAATAGAATTCCATGCATATCCTCAAAATCAAACGCACTACTCAGGAAAAGGCGCCACGCCGCTCTATACTCCGAAGCAGATAATAATCCAAGAAAAAGAAGAAATAAAAGAATATGGGATAACCAAATGCTTTGCATTTAATGGTTGGGGAGGATTGCGACTCCCCCTCCCGTTTAAAGCTGCTTTTCCAGCCTAGGCAAACGCTCACGGTACCAATACAAAGCAAAGGTTGGTCCCCAATGCGTGCTAATACGAAGGCACCCGGATACGGAAGAACAAGACCAACCAACAGAAGGAAACTGGACCAAAAGTGAATCCTACCCAACTCGCAATCCTATATATGTTCATCTTACGCATGCGTGCAATCCTAGCAGGTACGCATAAACTAAGCGCGTAAGGACTGCAATAATAGCAACATTAAAATCATAACGGAGGCTTTATATAAACATTATCCTTTATATTTCATAAAGGATTGTTATAAATCGATTTTCAGGGATCATGAGGATTTTGACAGTTTACTTCATCAAACTGCAAGTAAATAAAGTTTATGCGTACCTGCTAGGATTGCACGCATGCGTAAGATGAACATATATAGGATTGCGAGTTGTGTAGGATTCACTTTTGGTCCAGTTTCCTTCTGTTGGTTGGACTTGTTCTTCCGTATCCGGATGCCTTCGTATTAGCACGCATTGGGGACCAACGTTTGCTTTGTATTGCTATCGTGAGCGTTTGCCTAGGCTGGAAAAGCAGTTTTAAACGGGAGGGGGAGTCGCAATCCTCCCCAACCATTAAATGCAAAGCATTTGGTTATCCCATATTCCTTTATTTCTTCTTTTTATTGGATTATATATATATATATATATATATATATATATATATATATATATATATATATAAGTTATGTGTTGTACGCACGTATATGTTTGTGCATGTGTACTTAATTGCGTGCATATGCATTTGTGTATATTCGCTGATTTCTTACACACACACACACACACATATATATATACATATATATATATATATATATATATATATATATATATATATATATATATATATATATATATATATATATATATATATATATATATATATATATATAAATTCATAAAATTTATCAATGTACTGAAAAATTAAAACTCATTATATCTATTCAATGAAAAAATTTGTAGTAACCAATAATATTATATTAACAGATATCATTTAATTTTCATTGAAAAATCTATAATAAGTATTAATGTAATTAAATAAAAAAATAATAATAATGTCGCCTTTTATAAAACATGCTACAAATAAAACATCATTATGTCCTCACTGTAATATATGCGAGGGCTTAGTGTTTCATTTATTTACTGAAATTTTTAATACCAGCCATAAAGTAAAGGGGATTAGTGTAGAGTACGACATGGGATATGATATAGTATATCAAGACCAAATATCCAACATTTACTCTGATAAGGGTAAAATAAATAAATTTAAACAAATAGGTAGGATTGGTTTCTAATGGTGTAGTTCAGAAAAAAAAAGAAGTACTTTTATTTTCGTTAATTTACTACATATTAGCTTCAAAGATTTATGAACTCGCTTGATGTTTGTTAATTTATAAATATTGATAGATAAAATTGAAATCAAAACTATTGAATTATGAATTTTTCATATAAACCTTTATATGATTATTTATGGATTCGCATTATTTAAAATATTTTTTATGTTTTGTTTAATATGACAAACGTCTTGAAATATTACATATGTTTATGTCTTATTTTTGTATCTTGCTTGACCTAGTTAATTTTTTTAGATTTCAACAGTATTTTGCGATTGATAACTGAATACAACCGATTCATTAGTTCATACCAAAATAAAACTAAAGATAATATGGACTTACTTTACAGAATCCAATTCCTTTAACCATTCCTTAGTTTTTTCAGATATGTATGGACCATTTTGTGTTATAGATTTGAACTGTGTAAAATTCATCTTGGTTACTTGCAGCAAATTTAATAGTTTATTTTTTATCTCCAAATTTCTAATTTAAATAATATAGTTTAATTTCTTTATTTGGGAATTATTCGACTTTAATCTGTGTCTATACCGTAATTTTTTATTCATATTTAAGATAAATATTAATTTAAATTTTAGTTAAATATAAATAGAATTAATTACACAAACTTTGATGTATTTTCATTTTTCGAAAATATTGTTTATTATTTATCAATTTAGACATGCTGAGTTTGAAACAGACCTACTTTTTGCCTATGTCTTACATTTGTTTCGTAAATTACGTATACAATATTTTACAAATTCATTCATTTTAAAAGTCAGTATGAAATGTCAACAAATACTTTTTTAATTCAGCAAAATCATAAAATTTTGCTGAAAAGGCCTATTTAACTCACAAATAGCAGACGCAATTATTGAAAATTATTAAAATCACTATATCGTAACAATGAAAGCAGTAATCAAAGTACTGAAAAATGTAAAGCATTTTATATTTTGCATCTCCATACTTGTTTCAAGACGTTAACTGTAAATTGTTGTTATTTTCATCTGAAATTAGCGGTAATAATTTACAATGAAAAGTTAAAAAAATCTGATGTGGGCAGCACATGACCTTTCTTATATAATACAATGAATTTACTATTTTTACAGTTAAAAAATAGTAGTCTTATAGTAGATACTTATATTTTTTCCAAGATATTGAAATTTCTTCAAATAGTCATCATTTTCATTGATGTAGCGTCATTTTTATCCATTTGGAGAGATTTTCGTTAATTTGGCAACATTTAAAAAAGTAGCGAAGTTGGCGACATTTCGCCAAATTCACCGCCAAAATCTCGTCAAGCGTTATGGACGGAGAAATAAGTTATTCTTACAGTAAATAAATGATTATTGACGTTCAAATAGAAGTGTATTACTCAAAGTATATTTTCTCGTGAATGGAACGAGCTAGATCCACGAGAATGATATGACTAAATTTATCGCATGGTATTACATATAAAAAGTGAACATATTTCTCAACAGTTAAAAAAATATATTAATTTATGGGATTTTTTGATAAATTTATTTGAAAAAAGTGCAATATCTCGAGAACGGTTCATGCTAGCGGCCTGCAGTTTGAGTCAATCGTTTTCTAAGGAAAAATTACATGAGAAATGCCTATTTGGGTAACATTATTAAAGGTTGTGATTTTTTGATGATTTTTTCAAAATTTCACTCGAAAATTTAGGGGAGTTCTGAACATTCAATTGTATTTATAAACAATAGGCTTCCAGTATTCATGGATTGCGATTTTTGTACAAAACTTCATTCGAATCGCTCCATTTGTGCGTGATATATCGTCTCCACAGACCAACAGACACACACACACACACACACACACACACAGACACACACACACACACACACACACACACACACACACATACTTTCACACACACACACATACTTTCACACACACACACAGACATCACCTCAAAACTGTTCTATTCTTGAGCAGGGATGCTTGAAACGTGCTCTCCCGTCGAAAACTCTAATTCGAATTTTCGACCCCGTCACAATACTTTCCTTATACATTATGTATATTAGGATAGTAATAAACATATAAATTAAAAATGAACTAAAAAACTGGAATACTAATTGAATTGAATAACTAAATTATTCAGTTAATAATATTCATTCTTCTTATAACGACTTAATTTAAATAAAAAAATCTAAATGAGAGTAGTTTAACCCATATTGTACCATGCTTTAAAAAAATTATTATTTCTTCATAACATCTTAAATATGTGTTTCTCTAAGCCCATGTATTCACATAAAATAAAAAAAAATACCAAACTTTTATTAGTTTGATCGGTACAGGCTGTCCTAAAAATAGGACAATGGTACAATCCACTGTTATGCGTTCTCACTTAGGTGGAATGGGAGAAAGCCTCTCAAGCATAGTCCAGCGTTACATTTTTAACACTTTACAACAAAGTTGAAAAGTGTTTATGACTTTGTTCATTCTGTCTGTCTGTCTGTCTGTCTGTCTGTCTGTCTGTCTGTCTGTCTGTCTGTCTGTCTATCCGTTAGCACGATAACTGCCGTAAAAATGAGTTTATCAAAATGAAATTTTAGTATGTTGTTCAGACGGTCTGTAGGACCTATGGGAATATAAATAAATAATATCACCCAATTAGTTTTTTATTGAACCCGGGTTGAAAAAATGAAATACATTGAACCCTATGGGACCTAATTTTTCAAACATTTTTTAAGTAAATTTAAAATTCACGAATTGCTTCGAAATTTTTAGGAAATATTCACATTATCCCATAGAATATATAAAAAAAATTCAGTAAAATATGTTAAGTAGTTTTTTAATTAAAAAAATTATTTGTTTAAACGTTTTGCATATGGGAGTGGTTTCATATTTTAAAATAAATTTGGTAGATAACAATTTTTCACTTTTTTTAAATTTTATATAACTCTTCATGATAAATTTAATTGATGGCATTTTAAATGCACTTTCCTACGTCCTAGAGAGTTAAAATTTGGTACACAGCTTAAATTTGTTGAACATTTTATTCGACAAAAATTTGATGGATCTTTAAATATAGATCATACATTTTTTTTGAAATGGCCTGAAAATAATCCCCGTTCACTTCTATAAATCATTGTTGTAATATTGTTAAAAATTCTGATGTGGACAGCACATGTCTTTCTCTGCAGACTCATATTCGTTCTCTTTATTTATTCAATGATAATTTGAGTTTATCTGCACAACATAAGTATTTTAAATGACATTGAATTTACACGTTAAACTTAAATTTGGTTCTCATTTGATAGCTGGACTTATTGTCAAAGGTGGCTTAGCGAAAACGCGAAAAAACTAGAATATCTCAAGAACGGCTAGTCCTAGAGTAATGGGGTTAGTCTTATTCTTTTTGTTGTCAAAAATCACATATAAAATAGGAATTTAATTGATATAATTGAGCACACGTAGTCTTTTATTTTTATATATAACGATTTTTGCTGGCCATTTCGCAAAAATAGCCCGTTCCTTTTTCCCGAATCGTAGTAGAATAACCTACAAATGATTTATATAAAAAATTTTGTTAAATTTGGTATATAAATCACTTGTAGGTTATTGAAATATTATACTCCAAATTTTGTTAAATTTGGTTCATTAGTTTTTAGCTAGAGTGGATAAAGGCAATTTCTGCGGCCATTTCGCAAAGAAGGCAGATTCTTTTATTACGAATCGTACTATAATCTAATGAACATCAGGATTTCCCACAAAAAACATACCTACCAAATTGTATGAAATTCGGTCCATTAGTTTTTCAATTAGAGTGGATGTATTATCCACACAGACACACAGAAACATACACAGATACACCCTTACACACACAGACGTCTTCCTAAAAGTAGTTTTTTCGTGTTCTAGAAGTCCCAAAACGTGTAGATCCTTTGAAAATTCGAGTTCCGATCTTCGGCACGATTCCAATACTTTGAGTACATACACATACACATATATATTATCTGTGTATCTAAATTCCGTGCCTATGCAATTACAATAGTTGTGATTTTAAATGATCCCTAAACTTTTATTATTTCTTCAACGAAGCCTAATTTTAACATATGCAGAATGCAAATATCTCAAGCGATTGTAAGATGAATTACATAAGAATTGCTGAATTTTTTTCACACAAAATTATTTAGCTCTGGAGTCTGGAATACAAGTTATATGAATGAAATATTCATTGATTTTGCATAAAGAATCAGATGATTTATATTTCGATACAGTTTTAAATATTTAAGTATAATAAATTACTGTAGTACTGTGATAATGTAAAAGATATTACCACTGAATGAATCACATTTTAGAAATTTTTAAATGAAATTACATTTCAGTTGGAAAGTGTTTCATAATCAATGCTTATGCATGATTGATCTTTCTTGTTTACATATATTTGTTGGTTTTGCTGCATAGGTTTTTAGCAGGCACCTTCTTCGTCGGTTTTCTGGGTGTTTTACAATAACATGTTCATTTTTAAGCTTTGGAAAGTCTTCATTATCCTGTTGAACACCCAGTTTTCTGCAAGATGGTTTCCTTGGAATAGAAAGTCCTAAATAGGCAACTGTTTTGTGTCTTTGAAAACCCCCCAGTCTCAGTCTATGGTCACTAAAGAACTGATGTAGCTTCCATGAAGCAACAAATGCTGTTTCAAACGCATTAACAAATAAAAGACAGCATCAGTTTTTATCTTGAATGGAAGTAAAATAAGCTGCTGCATGATTATCAAACAGGTCAACTCCGTTTTTATATTTATTGTAGGATGCAATACACATTGGTATCTTTCTCTGTTTTCTGCCACCCTTTACTCTGCTTTCTACAGTCGATACACTCTTTGTTTCTTCGAAATTGGTAATTACTGAAACAACTCAATTGTCATTCTACCGAACTGCTGCAACTTTGTCCTTTGTATCGAAATTACTATCTAAAGAGCCAAGTTCCATTTTCGACATCGTTTTAGAGGGCATACGTGGACATTTAGACATTCTATTTTCTCTAACAGTACCTGTAGCTAAGAAGTTTTTATTTCCAAGAATGGATAATAGTTCATATGACGTAAAGACATTTTCCATATAAATTTTACGTATCTCAGGATTCGTAATTATTAACAGAATATTCTGGATTACTGTATGAGATAAAGGCTCATTCACGATTTTCTTACTTGGTGTCTTCTTTTGTACCTTTGGATTTTTATTCTTCTGCCCCTTTGGAGTTTTCATGGCTTGGTTTTTAGACGTTGTTTCTTTTGATGGCATGCGGTCGATGGGTGTCAGTTCCGTTTTCCTCTTCTTTGCACCTTGGTAAGGTATAATATGTTACAGGTATAATATGGTAATCCATTATAAGAAGTTACCATCCACAATTTATATCCAAATTTTACTGGTTTATTTTTATGTACATCTTAAAGCCAATTTTTACAAAGTATCTGACCATTCTTTTGTTAATACTTAAAAATTCAGAAAATTCTCCAATTTGTTGAAGAACTTTGCTTAGCAGATCATAAAGTGGCCTCACTTTAAAGTACCGATCACTCAAGGCAAGTTGTAAGTTATCGATAAAATGAAGATACGTCTTGATTTCGTAATATCTGTTCTTTGACTTCTGGACTTGCATCGTGTTTTTCATTGCTATTTTAAACTAAAATTTCAATCGTGCCCGCAGCCTCTTTAGGAAGTATTTCATCACACACTCTTTCTTCTATATTCTTTGTAGATGAATCAACAATCTCCTCGTTGTCACTGAGTGCATCGGGATCTGGAGGTAAAATCACTATCTCCTACTCTATGGTGTCTACATCACTGTCATCTACATCTCTACATCACAGTAACATCTTGGTTTGGATTAATGGGGTTTGCGTTATTTCATTTAGAAACGGAAATTTAAAGAATAAAACAATCATTTCATCAATAAATTTATTCATATATTAAATATCTTTTCAATTCCCGCGACTTATTTTTCCGAATCACACACAAATCCAGTGTAACGAGAAATTTGCTATACTACCGGATTTCATTAAGCCTTGTCACAAGGTTTTTGAACTAAAGTGGATACACACATTGCACTGCCAGGCATTCAAACAGGCAGACACACACATCCACAAACGCCTTGATAAAAATAGTTTATTCGTATCGTAGATTGCTCAAAGCTGTAAATCCATTTAAAAACTAAAATTCCATTTTCAAAACCGATTCCCATACTTATCCTATATTAAAAATATTGCAGGGAAAGTTAAAATATCCGAAATCATAAAAATTTAATACCTGTCATGAGATATGTAATTCTAATATAATATTTTAATATATAAATATTCAACGCCGGTAAACATAAGAAGGGCTGACAAAAGAAGCTTGAGCAGCAATTTATCACTCTTGAGTGCTAAGCACATCCATCATATTGGAAACCATTAATATTTTTAAATGTGAGCTATATCAATGCAAATTATATTCCCTACTGTGGGAGAAAGCATAATGTATACGTTAGTGCGTTTCACGATTCTCTTTCAGAATTATTTTCCTCCACTTTCTTAATATCCATATTGATGTAGAATACAGAAAAATGTGAGAATTTTGCTCTCGTGTTTAGTCTTATATAATACTATTTTTCAAAGGAACTTATAGGATGTGTTTTCTACGTCCAAAGGAGAATGTTTTTGAGGAAATGCCAAGCCATCACACAACCATGGAATGAATTACTTCCATGGATTAAATTTTAAAAAATTGCAGCCGTATTAACGCACATTCTAAAAATACTAGTTTAAAATATCAAGTATTTTATTAGTCTGTGACCGGATGATTGAACTTACGCCCTGCAGATTCACTAGTGATGATTTCTTTAGTATTCAACGTTGTAGTGAAACCGTGTTTACAATCTATGGTCGTTAGTTCGTATTTAAATAAAACTAGCTTGTGTAAAATGTTTTGAGTTTTCATTTTCTGAACTGCATTTTTCGTACTCGCGGTACCAAGATGTCCAATATGTGAGATAATTTTATTAGCTATATTTATTTGTCAGATGCGTCACACAAACCTATATATCGTTTCCGTGCGTTATTATCACATTATTGTTTTAATAACAGTATAATGGGTATTAAATATTAGGAACAGTCGCCAGCAGCACTATATTAATTAAAGATCTCATAGGAACTGTTTCAAATACATTGGGAAATTGGGGCTCTTAATGAAATTATTGAAATAATGTCTGCGTTATTATCAAAAGGTGTGCAATAATATTGATATGTGAGATAGTTCTGAAGACTGCTAGAAACAAAACTGCCAAGTTGGGAATTTCAAATTATACGATCTAGATAATTTTTCAATTGTAAAACTTATGCACTATAAAAGTTATATGATATCCATGATTACGGTCTCACAAAAAATACTTTATGAGTAACATTCTGAATAGCAAAATATGATATTTACTTTCTCATATGTAGTATTGAGAAAGCATTGTATTTACGAAATCGAAATTTTGGATTTCACGATTTTAATGTCAATATACATTTTAAGACCTTCTGAACACGTTTTAGAGTGATATCCGTCTATCTGTCGTCGATTTGCTGTGTACACAATATCTAAGACAAATATTAATAGATTTTCACAAAACTTTGCATAAGGCTTTGTTATAAAAATATCTAGAACTACGTAAAATTTTGTTTTAATTCGAGTGAAAATTTTGAAATGTATTTGAAATGTTATATTTTTCTAACATGGCAGTTTAGGACAAAATTTAATATAATCTTGCATAATAAAGAATATTTTTTACTCAATAAACACGAAACTTAATACTTTCAATCATTGTAGTATAAAATGCTTCGATACAGCCTCTGGGTTCCTGACATCATTAGCCCCCTCCCCTCTATGTTAACCCCGCGGAGGTATTTTCAAGTCTGGTATCACTCCTAGCATTTTTCAAGCCCTTTAAAATGAATGGTAATACAATATAATTCTTATCACTTGGACCAACAATACAATTTTCCAAATTGCTTCCTTAAAAAGAAAAATAAACTATACTTACTTAAAAGGGATTTTGGTATGAAGGCCTCGAGTTGATCCCCACTTGAGTCAATTTTATATTGAAAAGAATAAAATAGCATTGTTGAAGACCCTAAAATATCGCTGTACCACTGAAATAGTAGAATGTGGAATTATGCAAAATGGAAATATTTTATAAATAGTGAAAAAAGTATTACTATGCATGTAGAACTAATAAAATTATTATATTGTTCTACTATTTAGTTTGTGGGAGTTTAAAAATATTAACATTTTATATAATTTATTGTACTTTTGAAAGGTTTAGCCTACCAGCTTACATGGTTCAACATACATGAAAGTTTTGAGGTACACTATTATTAGAAGTCGACGACCTGGTACGGTGATTTTCTTTTATCTTGAACAGTGTTTACCAATCGAGAGTACGCGAACTAACTGAAGTGAAAGTGAGACGTGAGCCGTAAGGGCTATACTGAAATAAAATTTTTACATAATTTTGTGAATCAGTCAAACTGTGATATTTATCTTCTAGCAAAATGCAAACTCATTGAGATTTACACTGACAGTACTTTGCAAACACTATTTAATATAAAATCAGCTCTAATATTTTACATAAACATTACAAATTAATATTCTTCTTTAACTCTTTATATATATTTTAAAGCTTTTGATGCCATTTTACTTAACGTATTTGTGGGAAACGGGGTTTTAGA
This sequence comes from Amaurobius ferox, assembly GCA_951213105.1. Lineage (NCBI taxonomy): Eukaryota > Metazoa > Arthropoda > Arachnida > Araneae > Amaurobiidae > Amaurobius > Amaurobius ferox. The sequence continues at coordinate 138,691,990 of OX578136.1, forward strand.
AAATGGCTTTTGTAAAATAGAAAAAAATGGCTTTATCCAACTCTTTACGCATGTTATAATGCAAGTGCTGCACACATAAGAACCTCATTGAACTTACACTGGATCTATAACAAGACAAATTCAAAAACAGAAATCTCATTAAGTAAGTAGCTATATTTTTTTACATTTAATTATGTTTCATTTGATATGATGTAGTTTTATGAATATTTAATTTTATGTAACAATAGAATTCCTCAAAACTTTATTTTTTACTTTCCTTATATACATAGTAATGTATAAGGAAAGTATTGTGACGGGGTCGAAAATTCGAAATCGAGTTTTCGACGGGAGAGCACGTTTCAAGCATCCCTGTTCACGAATCAAACATTTTTGAAGTGATGTCTGCCTGTGTGTGTGTGTGTGTGTGTGTGTGTGTGTGTGTGTCAATGAGTCTGTGGAGACGATAACTGACGAACGAATGGACCGATTCGAACCAAATTTGGTACAAAAATCACAATCCGTAAACACTGGAAGACTATTGTTTTTATACGTAATCGAATGTTCACAACCCCCTAAATTTTCGAATAAAATTTTGAAAAAATCGTCAAAAAATCAAAACCACTATTAAAGTTACGCAAATAGACATTTCTTATGTAACTTTTCATTAGAAAGCAATTGACATAAATTTTAGAACGCTAACATGAACCGTTCTTGAGATATTGTACATTTTCAAAAAAATTATTAAAAGGTCATATAAAATGAAAAAAAAAAATTTACCTATTGAGAAACATGTTCACTTTTCATATGTAATACCATGCGATAAATTGGGTGACATCATTCTCGTGGATCTAGCTCGTTCCATTCATGAAAGAAGATACTTTGAGTAATACTTTTGTATTTGAACGCCAATAGTCATTTATCTTCTGTAAGAACAACTTATTTCTTCGTTCATAACGCTTGGCGAGATTTTGGCGACAAATTTGGCAGAATGTCGCCAACTTGGCGACTTTTTGAAATGTTGCCAAATTAACAAAAATCTCGCCAAATGGATAAAAATGACGCTAAATCAATGAAAACGACGACTAATTGTCGAAAATTCAATATCTTGGAAATAATATTAGTATCTACTATAAGAAAAACCTATTTTTTTTTACTGTAAAAGTAGTAAATTCATTACATTATATAAGGAAAGTCATGTGTTGCCCACATCAGATTTTTTTAAATTGCAGTAGCATAATCCTACTTTATTCCAAACATTAATTATTAACTTAAAGCTTGCAGTTTCGTGGATTGTCAAATGTAAAAAATGTCTCAAATTGCTCATTTCTTATTTATTTAAACTTTTTTATGTCCATTGATTTAATCCTTCAACAGTGGACCCTCCAAGTTCGAAACATTTCGGAAGTTGCCTGATGCCTAATAGATTAAGAAACACTAATTTAAGGCATGTGGTTCCCATTGTTGAAACAGTATTTCTTCTGAGTAGGAAACGGGAGACACATCTGACTATTTTAAAATGATTTTGTAGATTTAAATTATATTTAATCTAATGTACCCTATTAAATGCCTTAGTGAACATAAATGCATGTTTCTCCAATACATGATCTACAAACTGAAAAATTTCTGAAAATATTAAATATGTTTCATTATGCCCCATGGTGGGGTACCCACACATGCTCCTTGGTGGTGTACCCACAAAAGCCCCATGTTGGGGTACCTTAAAAAAACTAAGGAAATATTTAGCAAATAAAGAAACATATAATTCTTCATAGTTTTTACCGAAAATTTCGTAATTAATATTTAGTGAACGTTTTTATCCTACCTGTAATCTCTTTCACTACTTTATGTATTTTCCACTATTTCGGGTCTTGGCCGATTTTTAGCAATTGCTTTGTAAAGAAAAACTAGATATGGTGAAACACGCTTTAATTTATATTAACTTTTAATACTGAAAAGTGAGAATAATTTTATAGAGAAATGTTTTTATATGAAATAAAGAGAGGTAATAGCAAGTTAAATATGAGTAATTAAAATCTCTTCACTGAGAATCGTTGACACGATGCTATCCGATAAACTGTCATTTTCATCCACCAGATAATAGTGATTATAACTCAGTTAAAGAACACTACTACGATTTTTTTCCACGCCTGTGTGAAGTTTTGTAACTGTGCTTATTAACAGGTAAGTGAATATATTAAAAAATATTATTAATTTCTGATGAATATATATTTCTTACATGTGATTTATGACAAGCATTTAGTTATCATTACGAATGCAAATTTATGATTACAATATATTCTCTTCGCGTAGAAAAACGAGTTCTGTACAATGCGTACTTTGTTTCTTGCTGTTAGTTTCAATTTCCTTGCGGAACACATACAAACCTATATGTCATTTCTGACAGGGCCTTGTTTGTCAGATGAACGTAATGAATATTCATTAAAATTGCATTAATCATGTTAAGCAGCTCTGTCATCAATTAGAAAACCTTAAATGTATCAAAAAAATTTGTCTATGCAAAAATTTATAGAAATTATAAACCTGAAAAGTAAATTGTATTCTGAAAAATGAAAATATTTAGACATTGTGCCATTTATTAATGTAACGTTTCTTATAAAGATATATTAATCAAAGTGTAATTACTGACTCATAACAGTTAACTGAATTGTAAGTAATTTGTTGCTTTAATTCCCACAATATATTCAGAAATAGCTATATTTAGAACATATTCCTAAGTGTTTAATATGTGAATCATAAGTATTTACTATGTACTTATCATTTCTGTGTGTTCAAAATGTGCCGCACCTTTATGTTCAAACGTTGCTTCATCATCTGTACTTTACCACTACCAACAACCTCAGTCTTAAGGGTAAATATTTGGATAAAACAAATCTGGCAAACTTGTAAAGAACTTTGCAGTCCCAACCGAGAATCCAGCCACGGATCACAGAAATGTCCATCTGATGCTCTATCGTCCAGCTGCTAGGACGAAAATGCAAATTCATATCGTTGAAGTGTACTCTGAAAGTAGATAAGCTTCTCTATGATTAATTCTTAACTCTCTAATGTTGGATTGGTGTGCAAATTAAAATTTATCTGACCTCCTCCTGCTGTGTTAACGTAGGTTAACCTTCTGATGCTATGTCTATTCTCCAATTTAACTTCCTGCTTGATCGAGTCTTCTCGATTTAAAATCAGGGATGAATATCCCAGACTCCACTTAATTCGAGCTAGTCATACTAGGATTACTTTCAAACCTCCGTTATCTTTGCACTAACATATAGGGTCGATTTGTTAGGCCGCCATTGCAATGAACCTCATTTCCTCAACCGGGAATCGGACCAAGGATCTTCGTATTAGTCAGCCGACGCTCTACCGTTGAGCTAAAATGGATGATAATTGCAAGTTCTTATCGTAGAAGTGGTCTCTGCAAGCTAATACTCCAACCGCCTGTTAAAAATTAAATACACAAATAATATAATAAGACTGCCAACCTTAATCGTTCAACACTCTTCTGATATTTTTTAATTCAAGGTAGAAAAAACATAAATACCTGTCTCGGACAACAGCATTAAAAAAATGTTAGAACTTTGACATATATGTATCATTACAAGAATATGAATGTGCTGTTTACTATATCAAAACAACAATATTAGTTTCAGAGGGGGATACTAATGTGCTTGTTTTGATAAAGGTTTTTTAAGATGATGCTCCTCACATCCGTTACATTTTAATGATTGATATTTTAAAACAGATGCATCAATATGAATTATATTCTATTAAAAATGTCATTTAATAGAACATAATTTGAACACACATGTGACATGTTCAGCCGTTGTAATATAAAACGTTAAAAAATACGATACGCATGTACTTAGTATTTTATTTAATTCGTTTTGGGAATGCGCATTTAAGTGATATTCTATAGTTAATAATGGAAATTTTAATATTTCTACTTTATTATTAAATAGATTTAAAACTAAATTGAATTATTTTTATTTATGTGTGTGTCATTATACAAATAAATAATTAAGTTGTATAACACTATCGGAGGGTACAACAATATGGTTGCCCGAATGGTTATCGTTCAAAAATGGTTATTTAATAAAAAGATTGCACATAAAATACTTCATTATTCAAATACTGTTACATTTAAAAGCGTTGGATTAGACAGGGACTTTGACTAACAGGGACATAAAACTAAATTAAATTATTTTTATTCATGTATGTACCATTAAACACATAAATAATTAAGTTGTATAACACTATCTGAGGGTACAATAATATGGTTGCCCGAATGGTTAGCGTTCAAAAATGGTTATTTAATACAAAAGATTGCACATAAAATACTGCATTATGCAAATAATGTTACAATTAAGAGCGTTGGCTTAGGCAGGGACTTTGACTAACAGGAACATAAAACTAAATTAAATTATTTTTATTCATGTGTGTACCATTAAACACATAAATAATTAAGTTGTATAACACTATCAGAGGGTTCAATAATATGGTTGCCCAAATGGTTATCGTTCAAAAATGGTTATTTAATACAAAAGATTGCACATAAAATACTGCATTATGCAAATAACGTTACATTTAAGAGCATTGACTTAGACAGGGACTTTGCTATGCTATTACTCTTCTGTATTATATAATAATAACAGCCGGCTTTGTTGTGGAAGGGTAGATGAAAAGAATCGCCTATAAGTTGAAAGGAAGGAAATGACATAAGGTGCTGTGCGTGAGTTGGTTATAAATGAGCATGTGGTATCTGATATAGAAACTTATTTACTTAATTACGATCGTACTTTTCTACCTCGTATGACATATAAAATATAATTTATCTATGAGTTATGCATTTATACATACAGAGTTCACCTAAAGAGGATGTTTCCAAACTAGATTCTCACTTTCTTTCTATATAAACAGCATCTGCGGATTGGTTTACAGTTTTTGATGCTGTTTTTAATGCAACCTTTAGAATTAAAAAGCCGATTTCTGCAGTGAGTGAAAAACAAGCATGCTATGTATAGTTGGGTTAAGACCAGAGTTTATTTATATTGCAGAGTGCGATCGATTACAATTACAATTAACAGGGATCTTAAGATGTAGATTAGAATTAGTAAAAATTTGATGGGATTGTACACACAGGAGAAATCAGAGTACATTTGCAATTACGATTACATATCGTTGAAATTTCAGATTAGGAATATGATTGTGTGCGACTACGATTATAAGCACAGGAGAAGTCAGAGTACAATTACGATCACAGATTGTTGGAATTTCAATATTATGAGCATAATTGCAATCACAGTGAATGAGCAATTTTGAATAATGAAAACAATTACGATTACATTAAACGATGCATTTCGAAATTGTGATTACGATTACCCCAGAAATACTCAACTGCGCTGCGATTGTAATGGGACTACTACTTTATGGAAAAGTAACTAGTTTCTAAACGATTTTTTCTTGTTCAAAAGTGTAAGTAGTCACATGGCGTAAGAAAAAATAATAGACACCACAGTGGAGTGAGAGAAGAAAAATCCATTCGAAAAAATTCATTTTTCAGTTTCAAAATATTTTGAAACACTAAGAGAAAAACTAAGATATACAGATTGCAAAAACCTTCATAACAATGTACTTGATTCCCAATTACTCTTTATTCATTTTTATAAAATTTAAGTTTTCAAAATTTTCTACTCTCAGCAGTTCTTGTTGTAAAATAAACATTTTCGGGAACCCTATATTGTATTTCTCTACCGGAGAAGAATAAGAAGATGTTGAAAAGCATTTAATAGCAATTTTGAATTAATGGGGAACTGTTTCACTGTTTTCCTTTCAGATTTCGAATCGATTTGAATTTTCACTAACCAATGTGTTCTTTAGGTAATCCTCATCTTTCTTATACAAAACGACTATGTTGAATAGTTATTTCGGGATTACGAATATGGCTCCACATTTGGTCGCACATTTTTATTATAATTATTAAAGAAACAGGAAAGAATTACCTGGCGAACGAATTATTTTACTATTATATATATGTAGTAGCAGCGATTATTCGGCGTTGCTTACAATGCAAAATTCTGATAAAAATTACATCAAACAATATTGGGTCGTGAATATTATTGTTTTTCCACTGTGAAAGAAGTAAATTCATTGCATTATGTAAGAATAAAATGGATCTGATTGGCCACTCTTCGGCCAATCAGATCCAATGGATCATACATACATACTTTTCTTCTTTATATATATATGTTATATAGATAGATATTTTCATATTCATGTATTTATTATTCAAATTAATAAAATTTGTTGAGTAAGCCTGTGAAAAATAAACTATGGTGATAGAGTTTCCATTTCAATTCATATTTCAAACCTGCGGTTTTCAAAAGTGGCTACTACGTTTAATAAACTCCCACAAAACTCAGAGATTTAATTGACTTTTACGTTTTAAACCAACGAGGTCCAACCTTTTTCGTTGGGAATCATGGAGTTAGAGAGTTTTCTTAGGAAAACTCTCTCCTTACTTCTAGGAAAAAGTTTCGTTTTCCATTACTATCTCGACAACCCTTGGTGTTAGAAACTCGAAACATGAACTAAATTTTATGTGGGGTTATTTCAAGATCACCCACCAAATTTCATCAAATTCAGTTCGGCCGTTCTCCCGTGATGTTGCATCATACGTACATACTTTCCTTCTTTATATATACAGATATTAATTCACGAAAATTTGTTTCTTAATCGTATAGATTCCGTTCAAAGTGTGTTTGAAAAAATTTATTAGATCTTTCCTTTTTAGATATTTTTAGAATAGATAGATAATATATTAAGTCACTAAAGAACCGATTCGTGTGAATATCGCCCAATATCGTTTTAAATCGGAATAAGACATAAAATAACTAAAATCTCAATTTGAAATTAAGAAAAATGGAGCTTAGGTGCTCCTATTTGGGTCCTGAAATACATGTGTACCACATTTCATGACCATACGGTGCTTAGATTTCCCACAACAAACTACACATGCAAACACACAGGCATTTTCTTTTTTAACGAAGAATTATTACTTCGATTAAGATTATGATTACAAACGAACTTATATTTTTATTTCGATTATTAGTATTACGCAAGGATTTTTTTATTGAAATTACAATTACGATTTTCATTAACAACATTTAAACGATTTTGATTTAATGATTACGAAAACTAAATAGCGCAATTACAATCCATTGTAATTGATTGCAATTATGCTATTACGATTGTTAATAGTGTGTTAATGACATAGTAGAGTGAGGATGAAAAAAATGCTTTTATTGAAGTTAAAATTACTTGATATATGGAAATGTTTTATATGTATTGTTGATATATGGAAATGTCAGTATAAACTATAGCGTAACATTTTATTTATGTACTCAACTGTTTTAGAAAAAAATATTTAAATATTTTCCACACTTTTTATGCAACGGTTTTTATATCACTTGTACAAGAATATTAAAACAGGAGGTTATGACTAAATTTTTAACACTTTGCTAGAAAAAGTGTTGTAAAGATTAATGACTCTTGTATGTTTTGAAATTTCCTTTTAAAAGAATTGTCTTTCATTTTATCACCCACTTGAAAGAAAATGGAATAAATTTTCACTCCAGAAGAGAATAAGAATTTTTAATTCTTTTAGAATTCTTCTGGAGTATAATTGAGGAAAAATGTTATTTGAATAAGAGCAATAATGTCACTAACATATATTTTAACAAATGCTGTTCATTTTTCAGAAACGTCATATTCATTTTAGCAGATATATTTTCCTTTATTTTGCTTTAAAATATGTTAAGGGTAGTTATTTTCATTTTATTCAGTAACTTTAAATAATCGGCACCACCTATTTATTTAACAAATGTTGTTTTGCTAGAGTTAATAAATTACTTTTCTCTTCCTATTGCTATAATTAAATTATGTTTAAAAATCGATTTGACAATAGCAAATCAAATTATTATTATAGATAAAAAAACGTTAAAATAATGATTTGAACTATTTTATATAAAATCGAAATAACAATATTGTGTACGAATCGCATCGCCAAAAAGAGAGATAAAGAACCTCCTGGCACTCCATGGCCCTGTGGCCTAGGTGTAGAAGAAGCCATTTTGAGAGACGGTAGGCATGGATTATCGGTTCGGCTGTGTGAAGGTTTTTGAAGGTCAGAGAAGTGAGAGCTGGATACCTGCATGTTTCAATGTTGCTTTCCGCTTAGAAAGCGCCAGAACGAGGCACAGATATATATCAAGTAAGAAAATGCTTGTCGAGTCTTCATAAAATATTATAAACATGGACTTTGTATTTTCATGACTGAGAATACGCAATGGGAAGAAGGTGGAAGCTTCACTGGTGTAGTTGGTAGGGGGTTGAAATCCATTGCGGTTGCCCTGTTAAAATTTAGTCTGTTTATAGTTGTGCTGATGTGAAGCTAAAAGTTTATGAATTTTCATTTGGCGTGATTGTCTTCGTGGTTTTAGAAAGGGAATTTGTCGGTGTGGATTGAAGTTGTATGGATGACGGATGCCTTGGCTAGACTTTTATATAGCTGTTTAGCAATGCCAAATTTTCTAAGTGGAACTTTATTGTTTAGGGGTAAAGTCATGCTCTCCGAGTTTGGTTCATTCTGAAGTAAAACTGTATCGTTCTCGAGTGAAGCTGGAGCATTTAGAAGGTTTGTTTGATCTCAAGAAACTGAAAAAATGCGAATTGATTTTTTTGGGAAGTGGGTGGGAGATGTACTTTAAGTGCTTAATGTTTTAGTCATAAAAACTTTAAGGATTTTAGTAAAGAAATGTTAATGATTTTACCAGAGATATTTTAATGTTTTAGTGCAATTATTTTAATCATTTTAATATCGAACTGTAATTGTGCTTACTTACATGCTGTGAATAATTTACGTGCTTGCCACTGTGCTATAGTTTAAAAGGATGAGGGGGAGGTAATCTTTTTGAAAGACGTTGGTAAAGTTTCAGAATTCAATATTCCTCCGAGAGAGACTTGACACCAATGGGAAGTAAAAGAGGGCGCTAGCTTTCCCTGAAGCTGAACTTTATCGAATGGCAAAAATTCTAAGGCTTATCAAGTGATCAAGAACGTTAGTGATACTTCGATTTTGTAAGGACCTTCGAGAGAGCCGTGCTGCCAACTAGAGTGAATGACAGCATATGATTGGATATGAATTTTGGGGGTTATCATCAGCTCGATGAATTAGTAAGTTCCGTTCGAAACGGTAATTTAATTTTCCATGACTTTGAGCCCTGTCAAGAGGAAAATATGTTTCTGGTAACAGATTTCAGTTTTGAGCAGTCCTTCAGAAGAGTCGTGTCACGAATGGGAATACTTGACAGTGTATATGGATTTTGGAAGCCATCCTGTGATTGATGTTTGGCCTCGGTCTGGTGAAGGTGGTGAAACTAGTGACATGAACTTCGCCATGGAAAGCTGCGATGTCTTTGCAGAGTTTATAGGTAGCGCTAACAGCAAGGTACTGATGTCTTTTTCCAAAAAAATACGCAAAGTGGTAGATTCAAGTTAAATGTCTGATTTTCTTGCATAGTTATGTATTGTTGTCGTCAAATTTTCTATGATTTCAATTCTTTAAATTTTTTATATTTTAATAAGATTATGTAATTCTGTTGTTGTCTGTAATGTTTAAGTTTCGTTTATTGTTTATTTGTGTGTGTAATATACTGTCTAGATACCTGATTGTGTCTGAATATAAATCTGATTTGGAAGAAGCTTTCAGATGTGTATATAAATATATTGCTTTAAACTTTCCTAGTTAATTACTTTTTAGTATATTTATAAGTGATTTTATCAAGCTGCGTGGAAATTTAATGGCTTAAGACATGCTTGTAAATTTAGCGTGTGAGGTATGAACTTAAGTGAAATGCTTTTAAATATGCTCAATGGTATGTAGATGTTTGTAGATGTGTTTCTAGATTCCCATTAAATTGAATATGCTTTTAAATTGTAATACTTTTAAAGTGTGTATATATGTCAAGGTAGTGATTTCTGGATAATGTTTTGCCCCTTATGTTTTGTCCCTTATATGTGTCCTTCATTTATTGTGCAAATCGAAAACTTTTAGCATGCAGCATCCATAAGGTGTCACATTATGAAGAACTGAGATTGTACAGATTCTTCTTTTGTAACTATCTACAATTACGTCATATATAAAGTCTGTATCTTATCGCGAAGTGTGTTTTTCTATCATTTCACAGTTCGAACATTTCTTTGTGAACCAACCCCCTTAAATGAAATTTTTGAAAAATTCTATTCGTCTTAGGATTTTTATCAGATAATTGGTCCATATAACCAAATATCAAGCCTCTATTACATTTAAAATGAAGTGTGTCTCCTTTAATCGGAAAATCGAATATTTTGGCGTGCAGTAACCCCTAAACTAGCAAATATTGGAAATCTGAAATCGCACACATTCTTTCTTTCCAACTATCAACCCGTACACCAAATTTGAAGTCTCTATCTCACCGCGAAGTATGCTATTTCTGTCATTTTACCCTTCGAATGCTTCTGCGTGGAATATCCACCTCTCTTAATGAGCATTTTTGAAAACTCCATTCCTTTTGGGTTTTCAACCAGATAATTGGCCCATATATCAAATACTAAGCCTCTATATCACATTTTAACAGAGGCGTTTCTCATTTATTTCGAAACTCGAACATTTTAGTGTATGCCCCCTCCCCCCCCTCCAAAAAAAAGGAAAGTATTAGAAAAATGAAAGTGTACACATTCTTCCTTTCAAACTATCTACCCGTACATCAAATTTGAAATATCTATCTCTTCCTGATGCATGTTGTTTTTATTAGTTAACTTTTCGAACGTTTTTCTCTAGAACACCCCTTAAATGAACATTTATGAAAATCTATATTCGTCTTGGGTGTTTTCATCAAATGATTAGCCCATATATAAAATTTCAAGCCTCAATAAAAATTTTAAAGGAACCGCTCCTCATTTAATCGGCAAATCGAACAGTTTGCTGTGCATACACCCTTAAGTAGAAAATATTGGAAATCTGAAATTTCACACTTTCCTTCTTTCGAACGATTTACCCATACACTAAATTTGAAGTCTCTATCTTATCGCAAAGTATGCTTTTCTATCATTTCACTTTTCGGACGTTTGGGTGTAGGGCACATTCTCTTCAAAACATTTTCGAGAAATACGATTTTTCCAGAGGATTTTACCGATCGGTCGACCCATATACCAGATTACAAGTCCCTATCTGTTCGAGAAGTGCCTAAAAAACATGATAGACGAACAAGCAGACAGACGGACACTTGGCAATTAGTATATATAGATACATATGTTTCCGTGTTGTTTTCGAATTATAAAGAGGAGGAAAGTGCGTAGCACTAGAATGAGAGGCAGTTGTATGTAAAGTGAGAATGTGTTTGTTGAGTTTTAATAAAATTTTGTAGAAAAGAACTTCTTATTTTTATGGCCGCAAATAGATCATGGGTAGTGATACACCAATGTGGGAACATTACTATTTGTTTAAAACCTTATATCTTCTAATCAAAACAAATATTTCGAACTTCAGATTAATTTGTTCTTATTTTAACCTATCCAACTTGTATGGAGCAAGGCGAGAGCAAGTTCATAAGACAGAAGTTCAATGGTAAAAGGGGAAGCAATGCAGCTGATGTTGGTCTAAAGACTCCGTGGCCACTATAGTAGAAGTCTGGCTTTGCCTAATACCAAACGATTTCGACGGAACCCAGTGGGGGCAGCATCCATAGGTACCCTATCCACCTTCCACTGCCACTAGTCTACTGGAAGGATTACAGAATGATTTTAATTTGTGAAAGACATTAATACAAAGAGGTTGCAAATTGTGATATACAGGATACGTATGGCAAATCAAAAACCTTCTATAGGTCTTTCACTATTATAAAGGACCAAAAATCATCTATCATTATTAAACATCACAGAACTATTACTATTAATCATCATATTTAACACACAGAAAGTACTTTAATTCACTTTTATAAAAATTGTAAAGAAATCACAGTTTATTAGTTATATACAGCATATTTATTTGCGGGAATGCATGCTTTATAAAAAAAATGTGCATCCAGGTAGGTCTGAGGCAGGGTAAAAATACTTCGCTATTCTATAAAGACTAGAAATATTATTTTTAATTAAGAAAATATGGGAAAATCTTTCTTCTATCGATGGTTACAGCTCTAATCTTTGCCTTGATTGGATTACTATTATCATGTTGTTAACATCTTCATTCGTGGCAAATATCAATGTCAAGTTGCGCGAAAATATGATAATGACTATAAAGCACCACATGATCATTTGTGATTCAGCAAGTTAGATTATATTATAAAATTGTGAAATTTATAATTGTGTGTTTGTTTATAATTCCGAGTCAATTAATACTGCAATTGCTGCTCGCCCTACACAATGCGACAGTTTGTCAGAGTTAGAATTAATATCATAATTTCAGACGTTTCGTATTCTTTTGAAACAAATTTCCCCAAATAAGTTTAAAAATTAATAAATTTTAAACTAAAACGAATTTAAAAAATAGCTCCGAAAGCTATTGGATCTGACCTGTATCAAATTTTCTTATGTGTTACGTATATTTACCACTATGTTTTGCACAGATGCACAGACATACAAATAATTATTTTATTGTTATTGATAAAAGTACTCATAATTAATAACAGTAAAAATTGATTTATTGTAATTTTATTATAGATCAATATGTGAAACAAACCGCACGAATTGATTTTAAACAATTTAGCCCATTTATTATTTCGAATAAAGGATAAGAAAGAGAATCACTTTTGCAGTTTTCGAAATACCATTTTAAAAGAAATGATCTTTTATCACCCAATTGAAAGAAAAGGAAAATATTTACCACTCTAAAAGTGAATGCGAAGTTTGAATGGCTTCTAAAATACTTCTAGAGTATAATTGGTAAAATTATTTTCTTGAAGAATAACAATAGTGCTCCTAACATTTTCACAAATGTTATGCACTTTAAAGCAACATAAATAATTTTTAAACACGCGTCTTCCTGTTTTTATGTTTAGGAAACGTATTTATTAAATTTATTTCGTATTGTATTCATTTAACATTCTATAAAATGTTCTTTGAGCTCTTCAGTGGATGTTTATGAAACTAAACTATTATAATATAAACACACCAGCCAATATCACCTAATTTATCGGTCTCACTAAGCTGCTGCCAACTTTGAAAAACGAAAAATTTAAAGACTTTTTTAGAAATTATTTAAAAGTAATTTTCTAATGAAATCTGATAAAGTATTTTTTCTACTATGACTGTGATCAGATGGGTATAAATTATAAATGGGAAAATAAACCATAAGTCGAGTGAATTCTCACAGTAATGAAGCAGCTATAGAGACTCACAAAGCAAAAATTTCTCAAAATGCAAGGATGCATAGATTATACATGGAACATAAACCATAAGTCGAGTGACATCTCACGGCAATGAAGCAGCTATATAGACTCACAAAGCAAAAATTTCACAAAATGCAAGCATGCATAGATCATACATGGAACATAAACCATAAGTCGAGTGGAATCTCACAGCAATGAAGCAGCTATAGAGACTCACAAAGCAAAAATTTCACAAAATGCAAGCAGGCATAGATCAAACATGGACCATAAAACATAAGTCGAGTGGAATCTCACAGCAATGAAGCAGCTATAAAGAATCACAAAGCAAAAATTTAACAAAATGCAAGCAGGCAAAGATCATACATGGAACATAAACCTTAAGTCGAGTGAAATCTCACAGCAATAAAGCAGCTGTAGAGACTCACAAAGCAAAAATTTCACAAAATGCAAGCATGCATCGATCATACATGGAACATAAACCATAGGTCGAGTGAAATCTCACAGCAATAAAGCAGCTATAGAGACTCACAAAGCAAACATTTCACAAAATGCAAGCATGCATAGATCATACATGGAACATAAACCATAAGTCGAGTGAAATCTCATAATAAAGCAGCTATAGAGACACACAAAGCAAACATTTCACAAAATTCAAGCATGCATAGATCATACATGGAACATAAACCATAAGTCGAGTGGAATCTCACAGCAAAGAAGCAGCTATAGAGACTCACAAAGCAAAAATTTTACAAAATGCAAGCAGACATAGATCATACATGGAACATAAACCATAAGTCGAGTGGAATCTCTCAGCAATGAAGCAGCTATAGAGACTCACAAAGCAAACATTTCACAAAATGCAAGCAGGCATAGATCATACATGGAACATAAACCATAAGTCGAGTGGAATCTCACAGCAATGAAGCAGCTATAGAGACTTACAAAGCAAAAATTTCACAAAATGCAAGCATGCATAGATCATACATGGAACATAAACCATAAGTCGAGTGAAATCTCACAGCAATAAAGCAGCTGTAGAGACTCACAAAGCAAAAATTTCACAAAATGCAAGCATGCATAGATCATACATGGAACATAAACCATAGGTCGAGTGAAATCTCACAGCAATAAAGCAGCTATAGAGACTCACAAAGCAAACATTTCACAAAATGCAAGCATGCATAGATCATACATGGAACATAAACCATAAGTCGAGTGAAATCTCATAATAAAGCAGCTATAGAGACACACAAAGCAAACATTTCACAAAATTCAAGCATGCATAGATCATACATGGAACATAAACCATAAGTCGAGTGGAATCTCACAGCAAAGAAGCAGCTATAGAGACTCACAAAGCAAAAATTTTACAAAATGCAAGCAGGCATAGATCATACATGGAACATAAACCATAATTTGAGTGGAATCTCTCAGCAATGAAGCAGCTATAGAGACTCACAAAGCAAAAATTTCACAAAATGCAAGCATGCATAGAACATACATGGAACATAAACCATAAGTCGAGTGGAATCTCTCAGCATTGAAGCACCTATAGAGACTCACAAAGCAAAAATTTCACAAAATGCAAGCAGGCATAGATCATACATGGAACATAAACCATAAGTCGAGTGAAATCTCATAACAATAAAGCATCTATAGAGACTCTCAAAGCAAAAATTTCACAAAATTCAAGCATGCATAGATCATACATGGAACATAAACCATAAGTCGAGTGGAATCTCACAGCAAAGAAGCAGCTATAGAGACTCACAAAGCAAAAATTTCACAAAATGCAAGCAGGCATAGATCATACATGGAACATAAACCATAAGTCGAGTGGAATCTCACAGCAATGAAGCAGCTATAGAGACTCACAAAGCAAAAATTTCACAAAATGCAAGCAGGCATAGATAATACAATTAACATAAACCATAAGTCGAGTGAAATCTCATAGCAATGAAGCAGCTATAGCGACTCACAAAACAAAAATTTCACAAAATGCAAGCATGCATAGATCATACATGGAACATATACCATAAGTCGAGTAAAGTCTAACACTCCCAATACTTAACTTTCAGGAAACAGATTTATTTATCAAGGGCATTATGCATGTTTCTTAGCCAGTTTATTTTTGCATATCAATTCATGATTTCACATAAACTGTCTAATACTATTGTAAGGTATTCGTAAAAGTATTGTCGAATTCAAAATTTGATTGAAAGGTTAACAGAAAAAAAATATATAGTACTTATGGATAGATACTTTTTGGTCCGCCTGTGTATGGGAAGGGGGTGGGAGTGATTATGTGAAGACACGATAATGTAAAAGTGAATACCTGGATAACTTTATAAAATTTTATATGCGATTGCATTATGCGAAATACTTCGACTTTTTAAGGATTATTTCAGAATTCAAATGTTTCGAATTACTGGGTATTTTAGTCATTATAACATTATTAGTAGTGTAATAAGGGGACTTCTGCATCAACCGGTTTGAAGAAAGTTCACTCATTTTTGAAGATTTGAAAAAGTTTCCCTCCTTTTTGTGGAGAAGAGTTCGTGCATGGTAAGGACTTTAAGAGGATACATGTTTTGCAGTGGCAATGATAATTTTTTGCCGTGGCATTGAAGTAAGTATGCAATGAGTCATGAGGTTTAACTGATAAGGACTTCGAAATTTTAGGTTTTCACAAATTTTTATTTGCGGAGACAACGATGTATGATTAGAGCAGGCGGATTCATGACAACAATATTTAGAATTAGAACAAACAAAAGCGCCACACGGTGGCCGTTTTGTGGAGAAAGAGATACGTTTTTTGAGGTGGCAGCGATGTATGATTGGAATAGGTTGATTCATGAGGAGGTAGCTAGAATTGGAACGAACTCCTAGTATATAATATAGCACCAAAAATAGTACTACACGGTGGCTGTTTTGTTTAGCTGGATAAATTTGAAGTCATAGAAAGAACATTTTACCGTGGGGAATCTGTGACTGATAAACACTTACGTGGTTATAAAAACTATCCTTAGCCATATGTGTTATTCTATGGAAAGCGCGAATGTTATGGTTTCAAATGTACACAGGCTTGTATGTCATTAGAAGCCTTAACATTCCATTTCATTCGAATAACACGATGTGCTGACTCATTGTAGACTTGCATATTAAAAAGAAAATATCCTACAGTTTTAAAATATGTGAGCAGCAAAACCTAAGTTCTGTAAATTTTAATCAAAATTTAGTCATGGGAAACTAAAATTCTATAAAATGACTGTTGCAGTTTTACTACCCAGGTGTTAAAAAGAAAAACACACCATTCAGTTTAAAAATATGCGAGGAGAAAAACCTAAGTTCTACAAATTTTAGACGAAATATGTCATTGAAAACTCAAATTCTATAAAACGGGTACAACATTTTTATTACCCACGCTTAAAAAAAATCACTCAATTTAAAAACAGGTGAGTAGACAAATCTAAACAACCTGCCGAAAAACAACCTAAACATTCATCTTACTGTAGCCTAATCTCCATGAAACCTAATCACCATGTAGCCTAATCTCCATGCAGCCTAAACAGTCATCTTACTGTAGCACTGCTGCTACCAAGATGAGAGCTGGCATGCCCACTAGTAGCATACCAATATTGATTCAACATTTTATATACTGCTGTTTCATTGTAAATATTTCCAATGTAGCGAAAAAGTTGGATCAATATATGGAATATTAGTATGCCAGTATTGACTATACACCAGAAATATTTATAGTGAAACAATATTTTTGCATCCAATTTTGGCTAAATATTGATAATTCAATATTGGATGGTTAATGGTGGTTTATTAGAAATAATTTCAATGAAACTCCAATATTAGGATTTCTATTAGCTATGTTTATTTTAATCACTTTAGGAAAATTTTTGTTATTAAAGTTTGAAATTAAGACAACGTTTATATATTTGCCTTCAGAATGCCACTCCTTGTTTGCTTATAAATTTGAATATATTGAGGTTTATATGTCTTTCTTTGGGCTTTCTATTTTCTGGCTTTGATGCCTTTGAAGCTCTTGAATCTGCCTCATTTTTTATATAAAAGCCCTTTTACTTACAGTTAAGAATCTCTTGGTTTACTTGCTGAAGCGTTTAAAATATGATGAAAGTTTGGATAAAAAAATAATTAATTTGATTTTCCTAGAAAGCCGATATTTAACTAATCTGAATTCATTAATATAATTATAGAAACGTTCTAAATGACGGGAGGGAAACAGCATCATTTATTAATATATGACTTTTTAAGTTAAAATGTGTTTTACACAGTAATTTTTCTAAAATGAAGCACATTTGAATTTCATGTGTGATGTATTGGAGCATTTTGCTTTGATATCAATAAACAACAGCTTAGTTATTTTAGCTCTTAATAGAAATAATTGCTCCCAGTAAAATCTTAAGTTATAATTCATTTTAGAGATATTGTACTCACACTAATTAAAATACAAAATTGCAATATTTTAACACGACTTGGGGAAACAATTATGCAAAAGTATTCAAACTTATATACTCATTATATATCCACTATCCCCAGCAATGAAAAGCGATATAGCCCTCATTCTTTTTAATCCTTTGAAAACTTACTCTACAAAGTTTTAATATATAACGATTTCTTTAAAACTCTTTAATAATGAAACAGCCCATCGTAAATCATATGATGTATAATTTATGAGAAAACTACTGTTTACGTGTTGTAAAAGCTAATAAAAAATTTAATAAACTATAAAATGCTGCCATAGCATTTCAAACTGCTGATAGAGGTAAAAATCATATTTTTTTCTTTCGCGAAATGAAATCGATACTTCCCAAAAATATAACTCCTGATTCAGCGTCTGGAATCTGGGAAGCAAAAACTAAGATGATATTTGAAGATCTCTAAAATATAGTTGAGAAGCTGTGTATACTACTAATAAATGTATTTTCTGTAAGAAAATAAAGTGTTTGTGGTATGTAATGAATTGTTTATTATTTCTAAAACTTGTTTCAATAAATTTGTCCGTATATAACGCATGTATTCATTTTACTTTCATATCAAATATTTTATCTTGCATAGGGAAATTTTTGGTTAGATCTTTGAATTTTATTTCAAAGGAAATATTTCTTGCAAGAAATGGCTTACTTGTTTGAAACGGTGGGAAAGTGCTTCCGATATTTGAATGCGTTCGAACCAAAAGACAGAAATCATTTGTGTTACTCTATGTGGATGTTTGAGCTCGAAAGTACAAACATTTGTAAATGGTTCTTGTGGCGATAATGTAAAAAATATAAAAGCTTAAAGTTGCAAATATAAAATTCATTAAGGATTTATTATTTATTATTTAATGTTAAATTCATTAAGATGACCTGGCCGTCGATCTCATATAATGGAATTATTATTTAATGTACATTGCTTGTTGTGCCGCAATGAATCCTCCAATTATTTTTACCCTTTGAGTGAGTCCTGAAAAGAATTATTAATTAATGTAAAAAGATTAGACCAATTTAAACTTAACAATAACATTTATTAAAGACACAAAATACCTATTCAATTCCAATACATTAACTATTCTTCCTATTATTTATTTATTAAGATAGCATGTGAGAGGGGAGCACGTGAGACCCTGAACCATATACCTAACGTACTTATTAACCTGTGGATGATTGATGAGCACATACCTTCAATCTGGGTCTTGTTAGCAGCACTTGGTCAATCTCGTCTGTAGTTACCGCATCAACTCGAAGTGTAATGCTCACTTGTAACTTCATTGAATACTGCTAACTGACACACTCCACTTATTTCATGCTATTAGGCATCTTCCTTAAGTCATTTTAGTATATCGCATTTTTAAGTCACAAAGTCTTATTTCTGGTCTGCTCTTGTCTCAAAATTCCATCTCTTCGTCAAAATCTGATCTCTATCTCATTTCGTCTGCATCTCTTCTCGTTCTCTCTCAGGTTTGCAGTTCCCTCGGTAGGGGGGGGGGAGGTAGCTCCGCATTTACTTCTTTGGCGCTCATTGGTTAACCCTTACCCAATTGAACCATTGCTCATTTAGTATGGCCCAGCTCATCCCCTCTAGTATTGCACCCCTAAATTTATAGTCTTTTGACCTTAAAAATCAAGTCCTCATAAACCCTGGTGCCAGCTAGACTATAGCTTTGTTTGCCGTTCTAGGCATCATAAATACTCACATAAAATTGTCTCATCAAATGTGAAAACACTTTCTGGTCTCACAGTTCTATAGCAGCTGATCTAAATCAATATTTTCAGAAGTACCCCTGGACTACAAGTATGTAAATTGTGTATCCGTTTTCAATTTAATAAACATTCTAATTGCTATGTAACTTTGATTTCCTACCATCTTTACTTTATTTTGGAATTTTCAAAAATAGCATAAAAATTAAATTAATTTCCTGGAACAGAACAAGTATAACACATGAAAGACATTTCAAATAACTGACCATACAAATGCTAAATACTACTCATACGAACCTCTGAAGTGCATTGTCAGGACAATTCGTTTTAAAACGTAATTATGCAAGTTATTGTGGAAGCAGACATGATAAAAAATAGTACTAAAGATTGATACTTTTCCATTATCGACAAAATTTCCATTATCGACAAAGTGGGCTACCTGAAATCAAAAGCTGTGACTGAAGTCGGTATCATATAACAAAAAACGAATATTTAAGTTTTATATTAATACATTTTAAATTTATTTTCTGTTCACAGTCCTCATGGAAATAGAAATCAATCTGTGTTAAAAAAAAAAAAAAGATGAATTTGTTTGCATCCGCATTTTGCTGTATCCAAAAGGATTCTTTTGCATACTCTAGCGTATAAAGATAGGTCTAATGTATTGTGTA
Source organism: Amaurobius ferox (assembly GCA_951213105.1). Lineage (NCBI taxonomy): Eukaryota > Metazoa > Arthropoda > Arachnida > Araneae > Amaurobiidae > Amaurobius > Amaurobius ferox. The sequence goes on from OX578136.1 coordinate 138,712,282, forward strand.
TTGCAGTAAAAATGTGTAGTATGTATAGTATAGATTAAGAGAGAATCAGGTCTTGGGTATATAAACCCCTTTGTATCTTCCTTTATATTAACTCCCTTTTTGGACTTCGGGTTTGTCTGTTCTTTTGCACTGACGGTGGAGGTCTAATTTATCCTTGAAATAGCTGTAAGCTGCATTATCCTTTTAATTGTGCTTATATACGTTGCTGAAGTGTTCCTTATCCTTCGCACAAAGTGTATTTTACTTATTGATCATAATAATATGTTCAATGAAAGCATACCTTTTTTTAACTATAAACTATATTAAATAGAAGAGGAAGCAGTTCATAAGGGCGTAACAATTGGTACTTTTAGATAATGTTTATTTAAAACTTTAATGTATTTCAATACAGACGTGTTACATAATTAAGATTCTTACTAATTTATCTTGCATAAATGAACACACTATTTGTTGAAAACTTTGTGCATAGAGTTACGTGGTTTTTGGAAACATGTATAAAAGGTAAGAAAAATAACACAAAAGAATAATCAACCTGGTTTCTTAAAAATAATTTTATTTCATACACAAAGTGCGAGAACATGAGACACCATATGCAGTTTTTGATGTTTGCGATGAAACAAAGCGCAGACTTTTAATCACCATTTTATGACAGTTTTTACCCGGAAAATAAAGACCTCCAAAATACACGTCACACACATTTCAGGTGTGTTTGGGGCAAAATATCTTAGGGCCAAGACTTAAACCAAGCTTCATTGGAAACTGAAAGAGCCAGTAATGCAAAGATAAAACATTGAACTGAGAAGCATCCAATTAGTGCAAGGAGGGCGTATCTGAACCCCAGGTCAAATGATGCGGCTTCAAGGAGGAAGTCAACGAATACAAATGAATTATTATTCAAGAGTTAAGAGAGAGAGATAGTTGTGATATCAAGAAGTTTTATTCGGAGATTGTCATTATTCATTTGAGTATTCAGAATATTATAGAAAAAGACGAAGTCTGATTCTAAATGTCAGAAAAATAATCGGAAAAGGTGGCAGTCATGGTGAGCTACAGACCCGAAAGACAGAGGTATGTTGAAGACCCAGACCGTCCGACTCAGCCTGGGGACTTGGCAACTATTTGGACGGCCAGGAAAGAGACAGAGGTATGTGCCAGTCTTCATGTTTGTTAGGTAAATTTTTTGTCTTTGGAATAAGATTCAAAAGTCCTGGTCTCAGACGGTGCGTTTCTCCTCCTTAAGTGTTTGTTAATAAATTCATGCAATTTTAATCATAATAATATAGAGGTATGGATAAATAATAATTTATTTTAAAGGTTAGAATGTGGGTTATAATTTGTAGGGTTTTGATTTTATGATTATGTTAAGGAACACGAGCAAAGAAGTAATGGTGGATTTTGCTGGCATGATAGCATTGTACACATGTTACGATTCACGACCACTGTAATTAAGATTAATAATGTAATACACAACATTTATTTGAAATGTAAACTTAATTTAATGTTTTTTTCTCACCACACAGATATTTTGTATATGTAACACTTGCTTTTCAGAAACTGTATTTTATTTTAATTTTAGTAGTATTTGACTGTCATCTTTGATTTCAGTTAAATTTTTTAAGCAAAAGTTCACAAAGAAAGGTATTTTGAGTAATTGGTTAGTAATTAGTTTCAGTAAATAGTTATTTCTACAGAAAAGATGGTCTACCGGTTAAATGTGATTAAGTAGAAGGTCTTGTTAAAATTAATCTAAATGTACAACTTTAATTCTATGAAATCGGTAGAAACATAAGTAATTGTTCTTGTAAAGAAATTTATGCTTGGACAGTCGATCTGAAAGCTGAATTACAAATTATCTTCTGCTAGAAGATTTTCTTTCGGAAACCTGCGGAATACTTTTATTTATTTATTTATGTATTTATTTTATTATGTAGCTTTTTAAAGAATGTTATTTATTTAACTCCCCTAATACCAGATGTTTTATTTCAATACGTATCATTAGGGTTTAAGAGTTCCCGCCGCTATTATTATGATTTAGTTCCACAGACCCAAAACATAAATTAAACTTTACATAAAGCAAATAGCCACAAACAGTGCCAATTTTCAATTAAAATCCCGTTTTTTTCAATATTTTATTGTGGAGGAGCGTCCATTCCCCATTCTTAACGAAGGGAAATCAATATTTACCTGAATTTGTGTTACCTATTTTACTGGAAAACTGCAACAGATTGAAAGATGAAATTTTGCATGACATGAAATGGCGCGCATAATTGCAGAATTACAATTTCAATTATTCAAACGAACTGTAGTAAGGCAAAACTTTAACTTTTAAACTCCGCATGGTTCTCAGACGCTTTCTACACATAACAAGTAAACAACAAGTTTTAAACAGCTAATCAAAGCTCGTGTATTTACGTGCAGTTTGATTTATACGTACTCCTGTACATTGAATATGTTTTCGCAATTTAAATGTATGACCTTTGCTTTCATTATTCACTGTTTTCTATTTTTGTAAATAAATATTCAAATTTTAAAACTTACATGCTCTTTAAATGCTCAATAAAACACAGTAATACACATCATAAAAGCACGCAATTCGAGGTCATCATGAGCAAAAGGAGAATGTTTTTAGATATCAAAAAAATTACGCACTGACGTGTCTGATGAGTACTTATGACACCAGGCAAATATACATTTTGATAACTGTCAATGGCATACGACTCACTGTAACCCTATTAAGATAGATTTATAGAAAATAGCACAGATTCAAAGCCGATTGAGGGACACAAAACCTAGTCCATCAAACGTTTTCCTCGAAGCCAACCAGTTTGGATAAAATGGATACTGCGTATTCTGAAAAGTTGATATTGCATTCTCTGAAAAGTTGATTCTGCGTACTCTGGAACGTTGGTAATGGATTTGTAACACACATATTTCAGTTGAACCATGGATTGCACAAATTAAACTTGAACAAATATTTTAATTTAACCATGGATTTCTATCACTTACCTAAGAAGTACCCTACCTCTATGCATGCAATATTGTACATGCCGCTTTCAGAACCACTCTGAAAAGTTGATACTGCGTACTCTGGAAAGTTGATAATGGATTTGTAACACACATATTTCAGTTGAACCATGGATTGCACAAATATTTCTTGCAGTCTTGCATAAATTACTAACTTGAACAAATATTTCAGTTGAACCATGGATTTCTACCTAAGAAGTACCCTACTAGTATGCATGCAATATTGTACATGCTGCTTTCAGAACCGACAGTCACATTGCTCACGCGGCTAGTGTACAACGATCGGGATAAAGTAGAAGCTTCGCTATCAGCATAAGCACATATATTAATAAATATTACTGGGATTGTTTAATTTTGGCTTCCGTCATTTTTAAGCGATGTGATCATCTTAGAGGGCAACATCACACATGAATGCAATTGGAATGCAATTACACCTAGTTTTTACTCATTAAAGGTGCATACGTTTATTTTGTACTAATTTTATGGATATTAAAATAATAACACTGTGAAGGCGTCGGAATGAACACGCAGGCATATTTTTATAAACGCAACACGCTTATTCAAATCATAAAAATAACTCCATTAACGTAAATTTACACATAATAAATCCGCATGTACATGGTTCACCTTTTCTATTATCGTCTACACTCACACACACCACGTTCCACGTCGTACCAACTGGTGTCATCTAGAACTCTTTCGTATCTCTCGAACGTTCTCATACTTCGCATTTTTATAACCTGGTTGCCAGCACCATCTACAGTCCGTAGCTGTTATTTAAATTCTGGCTCTTCTTTCCCTGGGGAAGACACCTGAAAATTAAGAAGTCGAGCATAGAAATGTTAACCTTAACAACACTATTAAATATTATATCATATCTAATAGCATATTATTAAATATTTACCTTTCTTTACCGAAATTACTGTGTAAGTCTTCTTCAATATTGCGAAAAACTTATTTACGCGAAAAAATCTATTTACGTGGCAACACAAATGTTCCCCAAATTTATTTTAGCTATTCTATCTCAGGAATACCATATGATCGCCTTATAATCTGCATTTCTGAGTTCAGAATCCACAACTTTATACATACAACATATTACTTCATAAAACAGTGCGTTTATGCTAATTTTGGTAGTAATGGCTTTAAGGATAAGAATTCCATCCAGAGTATCAGTCTACTTTACTAAGTAAAGGCTTAGAGTAATCTCTTTTAAGCAATTTATTAAAGATATGTTGCTATAGAAACTGTAAGCTACAATTTAAATATGATTTAGTCTCAGGACTTTTTAAATCTCAAAATTAATGCACGTCTTGCTTGATATAAAGTGGGAAGCAACATAAGCAATTATTTATTTCGGATCTTTCTTTGAACAGTCGCGGAGGAGAATGCTCCGTAATTAAGGATTTGATTCCATTTAAATGTTTGAAGATATTTAAATCTGTATTTAGAATATTTACCGTTCATTCTTCATTGTATTCTGCAACTTCTGAAGTAAGACTTTTTCGTCTGAATAAATATCAGTTTCAATTAATTTTATGCTCCATGGAGAAGCGATGCGTTAATTGTTATTGGAATATACGTTGAAATATGAAGAAGTGACATTTGAATACGTTCATAAGAGTTTAAAGGGAGCGTTGGATATACATTTAACATTCAAAACAAATGTAAAATAAAGAACAATGGTGAAAATATTTTCGAAGTGTTCATGCTAAGTAACATTTATGATATAATAGCATACATGCAAAACTCATTATCTGTGTGAAGCTTCCAAGGATCATAATTTTCTAATACTTCCTTGAAAAAGCAGACATGGGACAGTTAGGTGACTACAATTGTTTCCAAGGCGTTTTCGGTCATTTTCTTCAGGTCAAAAGCAGTGTATGCTTTTAACAAACGCTGAGAACCAATGGGGTATTTGGCACCCCACGGGTTACAATTTGTGAAGAAACTCGTGCATCCTAACTTCTGAGACTGGCCGAACTCCTTCTAGTTATCTTCAAGGCCGCATTCTATTGGAGAAGGGTGACAAAGAGAAAATTCCACGAATTGTTCCCTATAAAATCAGCTGATGGGGTATTACACACCCTGCGCGAGCCGGCCACACATATAGCTACCTTAAACCCTAGGGTTCGTCGTGTGGTCTGGGTTTTCAACACCCTGCGCGCGTTCTAGCGTTAGTAGTATTTCACCTGTGGTCGCTATGTTTGTAAGTCGAAATGTCGAGTTATGTTAGTTCGAAAAGTCGACATGTCGCGTTATGTTTTGCGTTCATATGATGTAGAAATGCAACATTTACAAAATATGTTAAACGATGTTTCATCGGACATAGAACCTATTAGTGAAGAAGATGAAGAAATTTCTGACGCAGAATATTTCAGCAATCATGATACGGATACTGAAAATTACATCGATTCTGGAAATGAGGTTGGAGTTTATGATAAACCGTACTTCTTTGGACGACATAAATAGACAGAATGGTATAAAAAACCATTTCTGTGCCACGGAACAGTTCCTGCAAAAATTATTATCAAGAAATTACCTGGAAATACTAATGACTCAAAAATGTGGTTACTCCTTTAGAATCTTGGTCACTTTTGATAAATGAAACGATGATAGAACATTTAGTGAACTGTACAAACATCTATATTGATAGCATTCAAGAAAACTTTAGCAGAGAGAGGGACGCAAAAAGAACATCTGTGTTAGAAATGAAATCATTAATTGCATTGCTTTATTTGTGTGTGTGGATTACACGAGTCATCTCGTCGCAAAATATATATGGAATAAGGATGACACAGGTTTAGAGATTTTCTCAAGAACTATGTCGCATAAGAGATTTCTTTTCGTCGTGAGATATCTCAGATTCGATGATGTATATTCCACATATAATTAATTCGATGATGTAAATGGTGCTTTTAACAAATGCTAGGTTATAACTATGTGCTCTTAACACCCACTAAAATAATTAAATTAAATCTCAGCTATATTTAAGAGCACACGCAGTTCTGGGCTTGAGGAAGAAGTCTCAAAACGCACTAAAAACAATGGAAATCACATAATTGTGCAACTTAATTTAGTGAAATTTTAGAACATAATATTCTCACGACCGGCAATTTCATTTATTTATTTATTTACTTAATTATTTTTTTGTAATTTAGAATTATATGGATCCGCGTATTTCAGTTAGGATGATTAATTCAATCAAAGTCAAATATGTGTATTATGATGGAAATTGTACGACTAAATCGATATCAAATAGAGTTAATACACGGTTAAGGCTGGGTTGTGTAACACACTTTGAGAATTATGGAAATATTTTTTGAATTGTAGAATCTAGTGTAAAATTGTTCGTTGCACCTGTTCCGAAGGTCTTAATTGTTTAATATTCTCGAAAAAAAATGCAGCTATTAATCGCAGCAAATTTAAAAGCAGGATCCCGCTTCGGCAGGAACAAGCAGGGCTAATGCCCTCGATTTCGCTAAGCAAGAGCATGGCATGTCTGGCGAAAACAATTGTTTTATGTATTCGTAGTGAGGGATATAAAATTATATGTAATTTATAATCCATTTTTTAATTTCCCCAATTTTTTTTATTTTGTTAACAATAACACTATTGTGTGACACAGTCAAAGTCGAGCGATGATTTTCACAGCTAAAAATAATAAAACATTACCTACGAACGGGAAAGATTAAATAATTAAATTGTGTTCCGCTTCGAAGACGAAGTTTATGTAAATTTTCATTTTGAACGCTGCATAAATGATTTTGCTGATGTCAAAGCCAGAAAAATTAATTTAAGTTTCAGTCGATGTACAATTCCATGACAAAACATTGTCGGTTAGGGTAAACTACTTCTATTTATAACATATGCAATATAATCTTGGTTTCTTAGTTTTTCTTATACTTATGGACCCAAAATATATATTTTGCCCCGGGCCCCGTATTAGCTTAGGACAACTCTGTTTAAAAGCATAAGTGTACCACGGGGAAATTAATATAAGGACTTTAGATTGATACTTAAATTATTATGTTTACATAGTAACTACAGAAAGCAATGTGCCCGTCCGTCCTTTTTAACTGCTCTACACTCTTTGTGCTAGCTGGACGGCCTGGATAATAAGGAAAAAGCAATGTGCAAGATGGACAATTAACTATTTGTTTTGACACAAGTAGTATATATATGTACGTATGAGCACACCTATATTTTTAATACTAAAAACTATATTTTATAGCTTATTTTTATCTTTTTTATATATAAAAAAAAGGTATCGATCCATATTAATATTAAAAACATGATTTTATATCAAAATAAGGCCTTTTTAACATTTAGACCAAATTTTAACTTTTTTTTTAGATAAATGCGTGAAAATGATTAAAAGAGCCTCATATATAGGACGGTGAAAAGGATTAAATGAATCCTCTAAAAAGATACTATAAATTTGAAGATATTAAAAAATATAATGTCATTTTAAATAACGTCAAAAAAATCCTTATATTTTTAATACTATATATTAAAAACATGATTTTATATCAGGCCTTTTTTTAGATAAATGATCAAAAGATAGGCCGCTCCATTTTGGGGCTCCCTCATACATAGGTAAATTACGGTGAAAGGATTAAATAAATGCGCTTCTAAATGAATCCTCTAAGCTTTAAAATAAATGGGGGGACCGTTAGTCCCCCCATAAACATGAGACGGTATAAAAGGATTTATATGAAAAAAGAGGACTTGAATCCTCTAAATAAACTTTATATTGAAACGCGTCCGTAATTTACGGACGTGTTTTTATAGAGATGAACAGATATAAAATAGAGTTTTATAAATAATATAAATAAAAAAAAGGAAAGTTTAATATATACATAAAGTACTATAGTTTAATATATTAAAAGAATTACTGCTATCTATAGATATAATATACACTTAGACATAAAATATAATCACTTTTTTTCAATAAAAGTAAGTTGTATACAATCTTTACTAAATTTTTTCTCTCCACCAAAATTATAATATGACTTAATATTCTAAGTTTTTTAAGATCTTTATCATTATAATTACTTAAAAATGCTGTTCCAGTATCACCGTTTGATTCTATAAATCTTGCTATTACACTAATTCCTTTCTTTTCTAGAGATTTTTTAATCTTATAAAGATCCATTTATTTATAATTATTTTTTAAGAATCACCTCTTCTCTAAATATTCTTACTGAGTAGACTTAAAAATACTGTGCCATATTGTAATATGGTCTTCATTATATACCTTATTACTAAATCTTCTTAACATCAGAGGTAAATTTATTTTATCTTCATCATACCATATTTCATTTATTCTAGGTAAAAATATTAATTCAGTTAGAGATGTAATATCGTTTTCTCTACAATATAATTTATTTAAATTAATTAAATTTTTAATACCTTCAGTAGATGTAATATCGTTTTCAGTACAATCTAATACTTTTAAATTTATTAAATTTTTTATTCCTTCAAGTGAAGTTAATCTATTATCTTCACAATATAATTCTTTTAAATTAGTTAAATTTTCTATTTCTTCAAGTGACATTAATTTATTTCCTCCACAAGATAGTATTTCTAAATTAGTTAAATTTTCTATTCCTTCAAGTGACATTAATATATTTCTATCACAATATAATTTATTTAAATTAGTTAAATTTTCTATTCCTTCAAGTGACATTAATTTATTTCCTCCACAATATATATTTTTTAAATTAGTTAAATTTTCTATTCCTTCAAGTGAATTTAATCTATTATCTTCACAACATAATTCTTTTAAATTAGTTAAATTTTTTATACCTTCAAGAGATTTTAATTTATTTCCCCTACAATTTAATGTTTCTAAATTAGTTAAATTTTCTATACCTTCAAGTGAATTTAATCTATTATCTTCACAATATAATTTTTTTAAATTAGTTAAATTTTCTATTCCTTCAAGAGATTTTAATTTATTTCTCACACAATATAATTCTTTTAAATTTATTAATTTTTCTATTCCTTCAAGAGATCCTATATAATTAAATAAAGAAATAGATTTCACTTCAGTAGGATTCTCTATATTTAAGAAAGACATAGTTTTTTTTTTCCATACCATTATTATATGTAACATCCATTTATATAGAAACATTTTTATTAAATATTTATTTATCATCTTTGTTTGTTAATTGTCTCAAAATATAAACACACTCTCTCAAGACTGATTTAACTTCATATATCTCTTCAATAATTTTCTCTTGGTAAGGTTCTATTTCATGATGACCAAACTTTTTATTTAATTCACTCATCTGTATAGCTTGTACTTTTTTCCAATAAACATTAAAAAAGTGATCAGGTAATAGCTCAAATTTATATTTAATTAAATAACAAAAATATAATTTATGCATAAATTATTCTATAAAATTTTCACTAAATGTTTGATATCTAGTTCTATACAACCAATTTAAATCATCTTTTAATACTCTCATGGTATCTTCTGTAAGATTTTGAAATATTGATACTTTGTATAAATCTAAATTATCAGAAAATTTTATGATAAATTCGTTACTTAAAGTTTGATATTGAGATATGTTTACCCAATCTACTTTATCTTTACATTTTTCTATAAAATCTTCTGATAATTTTTTATATCTAGAAATTTTAGACCAATCATCAGGTTGAGCAAATTCTTCAATAAAAGATTCAGACAGTGTTGAATATTGTAAAACTAAATCCCAATTTACATGATTAATAAGATTTCTAATTACATCTTCAGATAAATTTTTTCTAGAAAATTCATTCCAATCAATATCCATTTATTAGAAAGAAATTTTTTCAATATGCATATAAGGTTTTAAAGTGTCACCATCAGATTTTATCCATAATGTGATGATATCATCACGTTTACCGTAAGCAAAACATGTTACTGTATTTGTATTAGCATTTAAAATTTCCTTACCATTGATTTCTAGAGATATCAGTGGACTTTTATCATATATATATATATTTTCTACATATATAGCTATATATATAGATATTTTCATATGCATATCTGTAATTAATCGCATCTCTGGATTCAGTAATTTAGAACTCATCATATTGAAATTTACTTTTGTAAATTTTTCATCTATAAAAATAAGATCATCTACGGTAATCCAGATATCTCTATTGTCTAAATATATTTTATTGACAGCATCGTTATCATTTTCAGGTTCAGAAACATTCGTAATTATTTTATTTTTTACATCAAATTTATCATTCTGTAATATTAACGAATTTTTTTCAAAATATCTTTTATTCACAACATTTTTTTCATATTTAGGATCTGCAACATTTCCTATTCTTTTTCCTTTTGCATCAAAAGCTTTTCCTTCTGAAGAATGTAAAGTTGTTTCATCTAATTCTTTTATTCTCTTGCCTGTTTCTTCAGTAAAGGTTAAAAAACCCTCATCATATTTAGTTTTTATAAGATCTCTCAATTCATGATGATTATTCTCTATTTTATTCAAAACAAAACTTTTAGTGGTTAAATCTAAATCATCTATAGGATTTTCACAATTTTTTAAAATTCTATTTTCCATATCATAATTTCCATCATTCATTAATTTAAAACCTATACCTGGAGGTCCAATAGGTCCTTCTTTCATTTGATCATCATAAGGTGGATAATAAGCACTCATTTATTTAATTTTAAGATTTTAAACTCTTAACCATTGTTATAGTTTTATTTTTTAAATTTATAAAACATCTCTTTCTTTCTTTAAAAATAAAAAAAAACTTATATTCCTTTTGACTATTCGTTATCCAATTAAATTCAATATCTAAATTATTTAAATCGGTATAGTTTTCATGATTTGATGAGTCAAAAGGAAAAATAGGATACAGTTTACCAAAATTCTCCTTATTTATCAAAGGTCCTGTTTCTGTATTATTATCGTTTAATCCTTCATGTAAAAGAGCTTCATACACTCTACCATAATCTTTATTGGCAAAATTTGTTTTATAACGCATAAGAGAAACTTGTTTATTATTAATCATCAACCAGCATTCTGCCATATCTATATGATCAAATATCATATTATTTTTTTCATAATTACTATCTCTTTCAACATATTGAGGAATAACATAGACACTTAAAACTTCATCTGACGCTGTAGTTGCTGTCACAGATCCACTGTTGCTTCTATATGGGCCTACCATCTTAAATCTATATCGATCCCAATTTACCTCTATATCTTTATTAGATAGATATGATTCCAGAAACAAACTTTCTGCAGAATTTTTTAATTCTATATAAGGTAAATGTAAGGTTAAACCTTCAACTACTACCTTATAATTTTCGTTTCTTATATTAGTATATATCATATTTTTATTTTCATTTCTTTGAATTTCTATTTTCACTTCAAAACCTGAAATTATCTTTTCATTTTCTCTAAAGAAATCGATTATATCTTTTAAAGGTGTCCATATTTTAATGACATTGCTATCTTTCGTTAGTTCCCATCTCTTTACGAATCCTTCGTTATAATCTTTATTCATTTTCAAATTATTAAAAAATTCAGTTATTTTAGTAGTATCTTCTAAAGTACCATAATATTTAAACTCATTACGGTCAGCTGAATCAGATGTATCTAGATAAAAAAATTCATTTTGAGCTTGTGATGTTACATAATCAGGAGTATAATGAATTAATCTTAAAACATGATTCATGATTGAAAAATTTGACTGTGTATTTGATTCAATTTCAGTATCTCCTATATGTACTTTTAAAGTTTTGATAAAACCTCCACCATTTACTAGACTCACATTTTCGTTTCCAATGAATGATTTATCATTTTTTGTAATTTTTAATTTTAGTTCAAGATATCCTCTAGAATATAAAATTTTAGCTTTAGTATCATTAATATGAAAAACATAGGTAGCATTCTCATCTGAACTATGTTCTTTTGGATGAATTTCTCTTAATTCATAACTTTTAATGTGATCATTATAATAATAACGAGTATCACTTAAATCATAAATCATTTATTTAGGAAGAATTTTTAAACCACCTCCTTTCTTTTTCATAGAAAATATTTCATTTAATTTATTCTTAGGTTTCAATAAAACCTTTAAAAATCCTAGTATTTTTTTACTTTTTCTATATAATCTATGTTTATTCATTTATTTAAGAAGAAATAAAATTAAATTCTACAGCTCCTTTATTTAAATCTATTAATTCACCTTTTTGATTAGTAATCCTCATTTTTATTCTTTCAACAGGATCTACTTTAACAGGAAAAAATATCCAATTATTAAATTCTTTTGAAATTATACTACCTGGAGGGTTTTTATTAGTGAAAGAATATATAACTTCTGAATTATATTGATTTATTAAAGATCCTTTTACAACATCACAGTGAATATAAATATTATCATTTCCATTAGATATATCAGAAATATGTTCACCTTCAACCTCTGTTTCTTCATCATATCTTCCATATGTAGGATTTAAAAAGCCTATAATTTTATGAAAGTTACTTTTTGTAAAATCTATTATCCAACCATTTTTCAGTTTAATAGATATTCTTTGTCTTGCTTCAATAATACCAAATTTGACAGGTGGATCCTCAACGAATATTTTCATCATATACTCATTTAATCCTCTTATAGTATAATTACCATTTGATATAGTAATTGTTATATCTGTGTCTAATGTATACAATCTAAATATGTTATTTCCATAATTCTTACTTATATTAAACCAGGAAACTTCCATAGAGAATGAGTGTAAAGCTAATTTTTTATTTTAAGAGGTGTAATAAAATTTACAGTAAATTCCTCTGATTTCTCATGACCTTCAGATTTTAATATAATCATTTATACATAACAAAATTTTCATTATAGTCACTAGGTTTTTGTGTAGGAAATTATTTGAGAACATTTTTAGGTGATATACCTTTATTCCTTTCTCTTATATATTTCATACAATATATACCACATTTCACAGATGAAGGTTTCTGTAAAAAACTATCATTATAACCTATTTTTTTATTGGATGTAACAAGAAATGATTTAATATTTTTAGGAATATAGTCCTTCTTCATATTGTCATATTCACCAAACGGATCAAAATATTCCACATATTTATATTTAGGATCATTATAATAACAAACCCAATGAGTTCCGGGACCTGTTGATACATCTAAATTAATGATTCCATTTTCGAATTTTCTATTGTTTTAGGTAATAAATCGGAGGTAAACACACCTCTAAATCCTTTTTCATTTTTCATATTTTCTATAATCATTTTGTCGCTAATTCCCACTGTTGATATATTCCCTTTCCAAGTTTTTTTTTTTTTCCAGACCCCTTTTTTTGTACAGCTGAACTAGCTAATCCATGTAAAGCACCTGTTGCTAATGCTGGAACTGCAATTTTGGCAGCGGTTATTAAAGAGGGTATAAGTGCCGCTAGAAATGGTAAAAATCCTCCATTTTTATCTAATTGAGTTTTACTAATTGTAATTCTTTTTTTATCATTAATATGATTAATTTGAGTTTTAGTTAAATACATCTCATGATTAGGAGTTTTAGATTTATCTATTTGTAATGTTACTTCTACTTTATTTTTAAAAGCTGATTTAAGTTTATTTTTCTGACCTTCACTCAAATAAACTTTATTTTTTATCATTTATTAACAGAGAAATTGTTTATGATATCGTTGTACATCATTATAAGTCATTTCTTTATTTTTTAATAACATATCTAACAAAGTTACTTGATTATACAATTTCTTTGATTTACTTCCGTTACATATTTTTTCTGTTAAATTCGATAATACATTCAATCCTTTACCCACCTTCATTTCTTTACTACTTCGAATCATATTTAATCTATGCATATAATTTTGCAACATATTTTCTTTATTTTTAATTTCTTTTATATCATTCTTTTTCTGGTTTAATTCCTCCTCTGAAAAATTTTTAGCCCTAGAAATTGTACTTTTTAAGTTGCCTCTTTTTTTAGATAATCCTTCTTTTAACTGTTTAGCTCTTCCATACATCTCCTCTAATTTTTCTTGATCGTTTAAAAATACTGATGGTCTGTATAATTTTTCTTCTTTTAAATATTTTAAATTTAAATTTTGATCAATATCATAAGTATAAGATACTAATTCTTTCACAGCTTCAATAGGCTCTTCTATAGATGGAAATGTAATATTTTCTACAACATTTTGAATACTTTTCACAATATCTTTATTTGATTTTTCATATTTTTCAATTTCTTGAGTGACTGGTTTATGAAATTCCTCTAAGGTCTTTTGAATACCTATTTTGTCTTTTAGTTGATCTTCACTATTCTTTCTTATTTCTTTTTCTATTTTTACTATTTTAATTGAATCTTTTATTTGCTTTAAAAACTTGTGTTTCCGTTCTTTTTCTAAGTTCATTTATATAATATTAATTTTTTTACTGCAGCAAATTTTATTTTTACTGCTAGTAAATTATGATAAAAATTAAAGATTACACAGAACCAGAAGAATTACCTGATCCTAAACAACACCCTTTGTTACCTAAACATCCATTTAGATTACTTATAGTAGGATCTTCAGGTTCAGGTAAAACAAATTTACTGTTAAATTTGATTTATGATTTATTATTTTTTGATGCATTATATATATGTGCAAAAGATTTATACGAACCTAAATATTCTAAATTACAAGATAAATATACATTGTTTGAAGATATAGAAAGAGAAGATATTTTGAAATGTAAGAATATAAAGAATAAGAAAAGATTATTAAAATTTTATGATAAATTCAAAAAAAAAGTATTATTTTCTTCAGATCATAATTTTATTACTGTAGATGATTTAAATCCTACATTAAAGAATTTAGTTATTTTTGATGATTGTGTGATTGAGAAAGATAAAAAAAACATCGAAGAATTATTTATTAGAGGTAGAAAGAAAAACGCATCCTTTATTTATTTAACTCAGTCATATTATTTAACACCTATCAATATAAGAAGGAACTGTAATTACGATATATTTTTCACTCTACAATCTAAAGAAATTCAACAGATTATAAGAGAGATAGATGGTTTATTAAGTACTGAAGAATTCAAACAAATGTATAATAAAAGTGTTCAAGAAAAATATGATTTTTTTATGT
This sequence comes from Amaurobius ferox, assembly GCA_951213105.1. Taxonomy (NCBI): domain Eukaryota; kingdom Metazoa; phylum Arthropoda; class Arachnida; order Araneae; family Amaurobiidae; genus Amaurobius; species Amaurobius ferox. The sequence continues at coordinate 138,727,447 of OX578136.1, forward strand.
TAGATTTAGTGAATCCCGAAATGAGATACAGGAAAAAATGTAATCCTATATAAATGGATGTATATTTAGAAAAAAGATTATATGTTTACAGAAAGAGTAGAAATTTGTATCAAAAGATAAGTATTTCATTATCAGTAAGTAAGGTTATTCTAAGTGGAACAGGTTTATCAGCAATAGCCTTTCTACCACTTGCTTTTTTAAGTTTATCAGTTGGTATAGTAGAAGCCATAGATCTTGCATTAAAAATAGCAGAAAGGAAAGAAGAATATAGACATTGTTATAATTTTTATAAAGAACTCATTAATTCGTTTAAAGCTAAGGATATGACAGAAGAAGAAATTTATATGCGAGAAAAGGATTTCATAAAAAGTTTAAAATTTAATCCAGTTGAAAAATATGTAAAACAAATGCAATTGAATGGATATATTCATTCTAAATAAATGGTTTGTAAAAAGAAAGGTGGTGATATTGTTGGATGGATAGAAGATAAAGTAAATCTTCCAGAAATGCATTTACCAGGATATCAATATTGTGGCCCAAATACAAAATTAGAAAAAAGATTAAAAAGAGGTGATCCTGGAATAAATAGAGTTGATAAAGCATGTAAAGAACATGATATTGATTACAATAAAACAAAAGATACAAAACTGAGACATGTTGCTGATCAAAAATTAATAGATATTTTAAATGCTATACAAGATCCGACATTTCAAGAAAGATTAGCTAGAGGAAATATTAAACCTATTATTAAAGTTAAAAAAACTTTTGGATTAGGTCTTTCTATATATTGTGTCAAGTGTAAAGATAAAACCCCAACTAAAAATTATCATAAAACTACTTCTAAAAATAATAAACCAGTTGGTAAAGGTATCTGTACTATTTGTGGAAGTAAAAAGAATACTTTTTTAGGGAGTTAAAAGAGACATATTATAATCCAGAAACAGGTTATTGTGGTATTCAAGAATTGAAAAGAAAAACAGGGTTATCTAATGTTGAAGAATTTTTACATGAACAAGATGTATATACTAGATATAAACCTGTCATTCGTAAATTTAAAAGAAGAAGAGTTTATGTTCCAAACAGTAATAATCAATTTGACGCTGATTTGTTATTTATAAAAAATTATAGCAAATATAATGATGGAACTAATTATTTGTTAACGGTTATAGATGCTTTTAATAAATATGCTTGGGCTTTTCCTATAAAAAGAAAAACATCTGAAGAAGTTGTACAAGGTTTTAAACAAGTTTTTAAAGAAAGAATACCAAAATTCATTTTGACAGATGAAGGTACTGAATTTACAGGAAAACAGACACAAAATTTATTTAAAGATAATAATATACATTGGTTTACAACTAGAAATAAAGAAATAAAATCTGCAATAGCTGAGAGATTTAATAGAAGTATAAGAGAAAAAATTATAAAATATATGCATGCTAACAATACTAAAAGATATATTGATTATTACCCAAATTACTTAAAAATTATAACAATTCATATCATAGATCAATAAAAATGACACCTGTTGAGGCTAGAGAAAATGAATCTCAAGTTTATAAAAATTTATATACTAAAAAGATCATGAAAAAACCTAAATTTAAGATAGGGGATAGTGTTAGAATATCTACAATTAAGAAAACATTCAGGAAAGTAGATGATTCTACATTCACTGAAGAGATTTTTATAGTTTCTGAAGTATTGAAAACAGATCCAATTACTTATCGATTAAAAGATTTAAACAGTAAAGAAATTGAAGGAACTTTTTATGAAAATGAAATGGTAAAATATAATAAAAAAGATGATGTATATAAAATTGAAAAAATCATAAAAAAGAAAGGAAATAAGTATTTTGTAAAATGGCTAGGATATCCGGATGAATTTAATAGTTGGACATCAAATATATTGTCATGATAAAAAAAACGGAAGAAAATAATATAACTTTTAATAGATAGTTTTAAAGATGTTAAATAATCAGAATATAAAATTTAAGCTTTCTCTAATTCATATTCATATTTATCATTAATCATACCTGAATATTTAAAAATATATCTACCTTTATTGATTTCGTTTATAGATTCATTAGAAAGCTGTCCATGCTTATTTGCTAGATAATAATCCATTTCTTCATCTTCCACATATAATTTTACGATTACTGTATTTCCATATTTTGTTTTAATTTTTTTAATGATATTAGATCATATTCCCCAGGATATAAATCATTTAATTTAAACGTCTTGGGATAACCTCTCAGTCTATTGAACTCTTCCATTTATTAGTAAACATTTTTTATAAATTCATGACCAATAGAATAAATTCTTTGAAATAACATATAAAACTCCTAATCCTTTCAATTTAATATCTTCATTTTCTTCTTTTTCAATTAATTCAGTCAACCTTTGAAAACTTTCTGATAATAGTTTTTTTATCATATTTTATATCATACAATTCATTACAAAGATAAGTCATATAGAAAATATCTTCAGAATTTGTAAAATTTAAAGCTCGAATATCACCTAAGCACTCATCCATTTATTAGTAAACATTTTTATAGTGTCCTAAAGCTCTAGTATTCATACCATCTTCTAATATAAATCTTTTATCATCTTTTGCTGATAAAGCTATCTTGTTCACTTGAATTGAATACAATTCATGTTTCTTACTTCTAATTAAATTCTGTGTTCTATATTGATCTTTTTTATTTAATAAACAGTCTTTATAATCTTCAAATGATATTTTGTTTTTAACGGTACTAGTCTTAGTACCTTTAGACTTCTTAATCTCAAAATTTTTATCACTCTATAATCTTATTGCATACATTTTACTTCTTAAACCTACAAATTCTTCCATAATCACACCGTTATTTTCATCTTTCATTTTACCTAATACTTTTTTATTACATCTAGGCATATTATACAGATTATTTACTTGATAATCAGATGTATCGAAATAATCAATCATAGACTTCATATCTTCATAAAAGTCATCTGTTTTAATATCATATATAAAACTATCTGTATCCATATATAATAACTTAATATTATCTTTATATCTCGGTTTCATAACATTATAATGAAAATCATACATTAAATGTTTAGATAAATCTAATATACTCATTCCAACATAAATCGGTTTATTAAAATATAGTTTTGTTTTTTTCATATGAACAGCTACCAAATTTTCATCAAAAATAGTTCTACATTTGAAATTAGGTTTAGCAATTAATTTTTTAACTTGATCATAATTACAACATAATCTTACATCGATTCGTTTTCTTATATCTTCCATAGTTTTTCCAAATATGGAATTATTCATTAATTTATAAAAATCTTTCCCAAAATCATTAGCAGCTTTTAATATATAGTATTAGGTAGTGTTGCGCGATATATTATAGTATAGTAGCGTTTTTAATATATAGTATTAAAAATATAAGGATTTTTTTGACGTTATTTAAAATGACATTATATTTTTTAATATCTTCAAATTTATAGTATCTTTTTAGAGGATTCATTTAATCCTTTTCACCGTCCTATATATGAGGCTCTTTTAATCATTTTCACGCATTTATCTAAAAAAAAAGTTAAAATTTGGTCTAAATGTTAAAAAGGCCTTATTTTGATATAAAATCATGTTTTTAATATTAATATGGATCGATACCTTTTTTTTATATATAAAAAAGATAAAAATAAGCTATAAAATATAGTTTTTAGTATTAAAAATATAGGTGTGCTCATACGTACATATATATACTACTGACACAATTTGATATTTTAGACAAAATTAACCATACAGAACTACATTTTTATTCAAATTGTTTTTCTATAAGTTTGTATTAGTAGTACAGTTAATCTTCCTATAACGCGGTACTTTAATAATGCGGTTTCCATATAACGCGGAGCAGAAATTGTGACAGACCTCTTATAACGAGGAACTCATAAAGCGCGGCTTCCATACAGTTCGGTAGTATTCCCTCACAACGAAGATCGTCACATGTGTGACATGTGTGACAGAGCCAACGGCCCTACCGTGCTGAAAACACCGGTTCTCGTTAGATCACCGAAGTCAAGCAGCATCGGGCGCGGTTAGTACTTGGATGGGTAACCACCTTGGAACACCGAGTGCTGTTGGCACATTTCGGGCGCGGTAGGCCGGTGGTTTGCGCGCTGGATTTGCACGCTGCCACAACTGCCGCCGTGTTCATGCGGAGTACGATCACGTTAAACATGTGAGTCCGTAAGTCCTTCCGAGAGGTTGGTGGTAGGTAAAGGAAGGTACGGTCCCTGTGGATGACTCCCCCACTGGATTCCGGTCCAAATTGGGTGGCACTTCTCGGCCGTCCAAACGGTTACCTTACACCTTTCTGGTAGGTCGGCAGTCTGGGTCTCAACAACAACAACATGTGTGACAGTGATGTCACTTGACACCTGAGTCACAATGTGACATCATATTTGTGACTTCTATGCGACGTTACATATTAGTAACTTCGTAACTTCATTGTGACTATATTCTGTGTGGCGTTACGACAATTTAATTAACACGTAGCAATGTGGCGACATTACAATAGCAATTACAATGTGACGTCACAAACAAGTTATATGCGACGTCACAAAAGACCATGAAAATGACCAAAATGACTTCTGTGTGACCTCAATATGGCATTGCCGTGACGTACTGAGACGTCCTGTGACGTCCCAAAGTCACAGTGTGACGTAAATCTTACGTCACTGTGAAAAAAAAATGCTATTAGGGTTATAACGCGGTTTCTCTATAATACAATTTAATTAGCTTAAGCAATCTCATTATAGTATACATTTTTCTATTACACTTTTATGCTTGAAATTAATGGGGAATTCCCCTTATATCATATCCACGTGCAACACCATTTTTCAGATTCAGTTATCAGGGAAATCCTCTGTAGAAAAATTAATGCATTCACCTCAAATTTATTGGTAGACGAAAATGTGGGTAAAGAATCGGTTGCAAATTTCAAATTACATGATGTAAAAATGGGACTGGATTTGGGTAAACACATAGAAAATTACTTTATTTGAAAAAGATTCTTCAACAGAGTTAAGTGCAAAGTTTAAAAGATAATTACAAAATTGATTAGTTCTTTATAGAGAGATTTCGGTAGAGTTACAAAATAAAATTACATTTGAATACGAAAATGAAGATATGAAAAGTGAAGAGGACATTAAAAGAAAAATAATTATACCACTAATATTTGACAGTGATGGTGAATGTTAATTAGATTTTTATTGAAAAAAAGTTACTGAGTTTGTAAATCATATTAATTTTTTATTTTCTTATATGAAAGTTTAATAAACATAATTCGATATATGTAAACATATATTTATTGCATTTTGTATCTATAAATTTATACTTCATAACCGTATTCATCATAACATGGTGTTCTAAAAATGCAGTTTTATATAACGTAGAACTAATCACCCTGATTTATATGTTCTGATTTTCACTTAATGAGGTTTCCTTAAAAATCGGTACGAATTGTTCTGCTTTGTACTAATTCTTTGTTTATTATAACGCGGTTTCTATACTACACGGTATGCGGTTTCCATATAACACTGTACGAATTAATATGATTTGCACTAATCTGAGTTTCTTATAACGCGGTTTCCATTTAACGCGGTACGAATTAATCACGTTACAGGAGGGCTGGCTGTATCTGTATACAAGATTAAATTTACAAGAATATGCGCACATTTTAGCATTTACATATGCATATGTTTGTAGACGATAAAAATAAAAGGCAGAAATTATAAAAAGTATTAGAATTAGTAACATTACTAGATTAAGGATTTGAATTATTATTTTATTTATTTTATTTCTTTATATGCACATGCAGAAATTTAATTAGGTTTTAGATTTATCTATTACAAAAGCACATATCCCACTAAAAATATTTTACTTAACATTTTAAGATATTTTCCAAAATATTTTAAGAAAACGCACTCGTATTAAACGAAGAATCAGTATTTTGTGCGACTTACGAGGAAACAATTCATTTCCCTAAATAAGACCATGGAAAAACGTAATCCTTCTATTACCAAAATAAATCCAACGTCAACACTCAGAAAAATACCCATGAACCATATATATACTCCGTGAAGATCTCTAGACTTCCCCATGTCTTTTTTTATTCATCACATTCTGTCGCAGTCTCCAAGTCTCCTTCTAGAAAAGAAATGAATTGCCAAGAGTCTGGTCGGATTAAAAAAAAACGTTAGAATGCAATAAAATGAAGCGTCTTTAATGTATTAAATTTAACCGAAACAAAAGTATACACCGTCTAATTAATGATAAAATGTAAATATTCGTGTAATTTTAGAAATAAGATTTTAAAAATTCTTCTGGATATAATTATTTTAATTTGTTATGCTTTTACGTAAGGTTGCCTGAAAAAGTTTTAAATCATCCACATATACGGGATGCCCGGCCGTCCAAACAGTTACCTTACACCTTTCTGGTAGGTTGGACAGTCTGGGTCTCAACATATACGGGATGTTCTAAAAGATTGAAACTCGCTTTAATTCTTTAACTGTTGGAGATAAGTGGGCAATGTAAATTGCAAAAACGTTAAGAGTAAGGCAGGAAATAAGACTACGTTAATGAGATAGTCATCCCATTAATCAAAAAGTTACACATTTTAAATTTTTATGCAACCCTATTAGACAAATTTGGTCAATTAGATAATGTTTATTTTTAATGCAGCAAGATCATTAAAAAACCGCATATCTGTATCTTAAAATCAACTGAATTATGATAAAGGGAAAAATCTGATTTATGCCATTTTTCAGTAAAATGGGAAAGGCTGTTTTATCAGTGAAAATAAGAATCATAAACAAATTAACGATGGAAATTGTTTAGATCAAAAATACGTTAATATGTGTCAAAAATTTTTATTGGCATGTCTCAATGTGAAAAATATTTAAGAATCCGTGATTGCATCGTGAGCCTACGTGGAATTCGCAAAAATGTCTGCTATATATTATTATCCAATTTTATCTTTTTTGTGATATGTCTCAAATTTATATTTCTAATTTGATATATGGTCCCCATTCACAATATTCAATATTCAATTAAATATAACTCGCTCAGTTTTAAAGATATAGATATGCGGGTTTTTTAATGATTTTGTTGCATTAAAAATAAAAAATTTCTAATTGACCAAATTTGTCTAAGGGGGTCGTATAAAAATTTAAAAAGTGTAACTTTTTGAAAATTAATGGGAGGACTATTTCATTAACGTAGTCTTTTTTCCTACCTCACTTTTAACATTTTTGCAATTTACATTGCCCATTTATCCATCATCCATTGCCCACGTATCTCCAACAGGCACAGAATTAAAGCGCGCTTCAAACTTTTTGGGACACCCTGTATAGAATACTGTAATTATCCAAACAATGTCGGGCTTGGTGTCAATGTATAGTTTTGAATACGTTGAATATAACAAAGCTCCATCTGGTGGGTCAGTTTTGAAATTAGAAAAGGTAATTCAAATAATATACTATGTATGTTGTTGGATGATATTTTAAAAAATATTTTCTTTAAGAATATAGCAAATTTTAAAAGTGTAGTTGATTAGAAGTTTAGGTTACATAGCCTGTCCGCCTGCATCCAACTTATAGAATCGAGATAAGCCATACATATAGTCAAGCTGCATGTTTACTTATAGTTCATGAGGGTGGGTATCACGCTCGATATATATATACCGATGTATATACATCGGTATAGGCATTGATGTATAATGGATGCATGCATAGTAATACCAATGTATATGTACGGGCGTTATTTTAAATCTCCATGCCAGCATGGTGTCAAAATGTTTTATTTAAACGGTATAGTATTGCACCACGTCCTGACAGATTGATTGCCATGAAACGCATGGAAAATATCATGGCCACATGAAAATATCTATCGTGAATAATTCAAGTTTTTATGCAGACAACAGGGATTTTGCATAGATATCAGGATTATACAGGCAGTATGGAATACAGACAACATATATGTTTGTACAGATAGCAAGATAATACGGATATCGTGGATTATACAGTTAGTGTGCTTTATATAATTATAAAGTTCTGCGTAATATAATATATCACGTTAACTGAAGGACATTGAATAACGCAATCATCATTTGTTATACATTCCTCTATCGCCACAAATTTGAACAGCATTTTGAATTTATTTTTGACTGGTTAAGAAATTGGTTTTATTAAAAATTTCATTTGGTCAACACGATTACATATAAAGCCAGTGGAATTTCCGATAAGTAATTTAGGTATTGTTGGTGAAATCGTCATTGTTCACTTTAAAACAATTTCTTCAGATTTTTTACTAGACCAGTTTAAAGAATCAGTTCCTTTCAGGAATCAAAACTTTTCGAAGTATAAAAAAAACCCTTAACGATATATTATCTACCGCAGAAAATGCAAAAATTCTATCCATAAGATACTTTATGCGAGTTACAACTCGCACTATGTCTAAGATGCTTATTTAGTGCCACTCATATCAGTTAAAGCCATACGAGACTGGCTTGAAGTACTCTGTATACTAATTACTCTAGAAATAGAGAATACACGTTCTTTTTACAAAATTGTGTATTTAATTATATTATTTCGCAGCAATAGACAGAATACATGCAAATTTAGATTACTATGCTTGAAAGTCCAGCCATTTTATTATATATCCATATGTAAATAAGCAATATTCATTAAAAAGTAATTGCTCATGCTATTCTAAATTATAATTAGACAGAACTGAATGTGAAAAATTTGAGAATGCATATCTGAAAAAATATGTAATTACTACTGAATTTTCATAAAAGTCATATAATGAAAATTCTTGCCAATCTTAAAAAAACTACTATGCCTTTATTAATATCATGGTTATATTTAAATCTAAAATTACAGGAGTTAGTAAAAGATCTCAAAAAGAAACCAGTATTGATGTAAGAACGTTAGTTTAAAAATTATCACGATGCCGACGTGGTTAAGGCAAGCGTTTCCGTAGCAATCGCTCGACCGCCGCGTTGTGGGTTCGAGCCTCACGTAAGGCATGGATGTTTGTGTTGTGGGCGCAGTGTAATCCTTCCCCCTCTGTGAGCCTGGGGCAATGTCCAAGGACGGCTAAATGGTTCATAACCTGGCCGATGTAATAAAGGCGAATGACGAAGATCAAAGTGCCTGGCCATCTAAAAAAAAAAAAGATTATCACGACAGCTAAATGTTTTCGTCAAATTGGTGACATTATAGGAAATATTTATACTTGTGTCCAGAAAATAAGTAGAAATTGCATAATGGCTAGACTAATCGAAAATAAAGACGGATGAGGACGGGAATAAATCCACAGTGCAGTGACAAAACGGAAAATAATGACGGAAATCAAGTTGGACCCAGAGCTAAGTGCAGTTAAACTTTTTTGAGGAATCTCCGCAACCACAGATAGGTGCATTTGCTCATCAACGATCTCCAATGTCCTCAGCTGACTACAACAGTAGAGTAGCTAGAAAGAAACCGTTCATCATTTTTAGAATAAAGGCAAGCATTTAAATGGGGTTAAACATATTTAGTAAAATCTCAAACGTTTTGGAACAAAGTAAATTTTAGTGATGCAAAAGTAAATTTCAGCAATTTTTTTTCAAAGTAGAGTTTAGCAATTTTGTTTTCAAAGTAAATTTTAGCATTTTTTTTCTCAAAGTAAATTTTAGCAATTTTTTTTCAAAGAAAATTTTAACAATTTTTTTTTCTAATTAAATTTTAGTCAATCTTTTTTTGTGGTGATAGTTGTCGCATTGCTTGGAAAATATAGATCGCAGCTCTTTATCCAAAAAATAATTAATTCCAACAGTCTTGGATGCAAGAGGTGGTATAAGGCTATATGATCATAAATATAGTCTGAAAGCTTTTCTTCATCGATGGCATTATATACCACATGGTTTATTTACATATACTAAAACAAGAAAAGCCATTTATTCAGAAAACATGATTATTACTTTCCAGCTGCGATACAATTTTATGTAAACATCTCTAAAATGGGATGCATTCACCGTTGGCATTTTACTTTCCCAGCAATACATGGTAATATATAGGGAAAATATTGGAATCATGCCGAAAATCACAAATCGAACTTTTTGTGGTGATAGTTGTCGCATTGCTTGGAAAATATAGATCGCAGCTCTTTATCCAAAAAATAATTAATTCCAACAGTCTTGAATGCAAGAGGTGGTATAAGGCTGCATGATCATAAATATAGTCTGAAAGCTTTTCTTCATCGATGGCATTATATACCACATGGTTTATTTACATATACTAAAACAAGAAAAGCCATTTATTCAGAAAACATGATTATTACTTTCCAGCTGCGATACAATTTTATGTAAACATCTCTAAAATGGGATGCATTCACCGTTGGCATTTTACTTTCCCTGCAATACATGGTAATGTATAGGGAAAGTATTGGAATCATGCCGAAAATCACAAATCGAGTTTTCGACGGATCGACACGTTTCAAGACCTCTAGAATACGAAAAAAACTACTTTTAGCGTGACGTCTGTGTGTGTGTGTGTCTGTCTGTCTGTGTGTCTGTCTGTGTGTCTGTCTGTATGCCTCTCTGTATGTGTGTCTGTCTGTGTGACTGTCTGTATGCCTCTCTGTCTGTGTGTCTGTCTATGTGTCTGTCTGTCTGCCTGTCTGTCTGTGCAGATTTTGTATCCAATCTAACTAAAAAACTAATTGACCGAATTTCATAAAATTTAGTAGGTAAATCACTTGTGGGCGAATCTGGTGCTGATTAGTTTTGGGTACGATTCGGGGTAAAAGAAGCCGCCTTTTTTGCGATATGGCCAGCAAAAATTGCCTGTATCCATCCACTCTAGCTAAAACACTAATGGATCGAATTTCACAAAATTCGGCAGATAAGTCGCTTGTGGCTCACTCTGGTGCTGATTACATTTTGGTACGATTCGAAAAAAAATAACCTACCTTTTTTTGCAAAATTGCCAGCAAAAATCGTCAAAATCTAATTTAAAAAACTACGTAAGCTCAAATATATCCATTAAATACTTGTTTTATAAGTAATTTTTAACGAAGAGATGAATAAGATCATCCCCATTACACTAGGACTAGCCGTTCTCAAGATATTTTAGTTTTTACGTATTTTCTCTACGCCACGTTTGAAAATAAGTCCAGTTACCAAATAAGATCGAAAATTGAATTTCAAGGGAATTAAATTGAATTAAAATAAAGAACACGTGGATCCAAGTCTGCAGGGAAAGTTATGTACTGCATACATCCGATTTTTTAATATTATCGCAGTACTACAATAATTTATTTAATTTGGAACTTAAAACTTAGCTACTTAAAATTTACGACTTGATAGTTGCACTAAATGAAGAATTAATCAAATGACGTCATCGAAAGTATAATTTGCGAAGTGTTCATGATGCTTTTTAAGTTAATTACGTCACAATTATAATATTTTATTATTTTAGAAACGCATCGTTTGCATATTTTAAATTAGTTCTCCAAAATTTTCGTAACTATGACAAAACATTTCATTTTATGAAACGTCTGCTTCTCTATTTGCATAAAATACTTGATTATAAGAACTTTAAGAAATGTACATACTGAGTGAAAAGCAAACTATTTAGAATATGCGTCTTTTCAGAATCTGTGAAGGAATTTATTACGAAGATAGAGTAAGTATCTAAGTATAAAAACGCAAAACAATTGTTCTGTGGAAAAATTTTATAACCTTCATTTTCTAATATCTTTTTTTCCTAATTTGTTATATTTCCTTTTTTCTAGCATTTGTTTAGTTGTAAAATAGAGCTTTAGATACAGTCAAAACACAAATTAGAAATACATAAAAAAGGACAAAAATGTATTTATTTAATTTAAATTTGTTCTTTAGTAATATAGGCAGAATTACAAAAAAAAATGTCTTGGTTGGAAATTGAACCACTGTTTTTAGGCAGGCTAGATGACCCTCTATCCATTAGGTTACTAAGGCAATTAGTTTCTATAATTAAAATGGACTCTACAAGACTGTTTTCAACAGCAATGTGAATAATAGAGTTGATTCAACATTAAGCTCATTATACAGATTGCTTTCCATTTATCCCATAAGAAGCGTTATTACATTTTTATCATCCCGAAAAAATAAATCTGATGTTGGCAGCACATGACTTTCACTGCAGACTTATATTCACGTTCTCTTTATTTTAATTAAATTTAATTCACCTTTAATTCAATTTTCGTTCTCATTTGATAACGGGACTTATTTTCAAAGGTGGCGTAGAGGAAATATGAAAAAAAAATTAAAATAGCTCGAGAACGGCTAGTCCTAGTGTAATGGGGTTGATTTTATTCTTTTCTTCGTTAAACATTACGTATTAAACAAGCATTTAATGGATATATTTGAGCATACGCAGTTTTTTATTTTAGATTTTGGCGATTTTTGCGGGCCATTTTGCAATAACAGGCAGGTTATTTTTTTCCGAATCATACCAAAATCGAATCAGCACCAGGATGCCCCACAAGTGACTTATTTACAGAATTTTGTGAAATTCGATCCATTAGTTTTTCAGCTAGAGTGGATAAAAGCTTTTGCGGGCCATTTAGCAATGAAATGCGGGTTCTTTCATCTGGAATCGTACTCAAAACTAATCCGCTCCAGATTCGGTCACAAGTGACTTACGTACAACATTTTATGAAATTCGGTCCATCAGTTTTTTAGTTAGAGTGGATACAAAATCTGTACAGACACACACACAGACGTCACGCTAAAATATTTTTTTCGTATTGTAGAGGCCTAGGAACGTGTAGACCCGTCGAAAACTCGAGTTGCGATTTTCGGCATGATTCCAATAATTTTCCCTATGCATTACCATGTATTGCAGTGAAAGTAAAAATCGAAATAATGGTCTACAATATTTAGTAGAAAATAGTTTCATCTTTATCAATTTCACTGGTATAAAATTAAACTCTTTATTTATGGGTTAAATAGAAAGTCAATGCTTAGGAAAGAATCCTGAGTTATATATATTGTAAAGAGAAATTAAGACTTTCCCCCAAATCCCTTTATCCACCACATAATACCGCGCCTCCAAGAATATTTTCGGTCGAATTCTTCGGAACAGTAAAGGAAAAAAATACTGATGTGGGCAGCACTATACTTTCTCTATATAAGGTAATAAATTTACTTTTTTCACAGTGAAAAAAGGCTTATGATGTATAAACGTCTGGACACAATGTTATTAACGTTGGCGCATTTGGCGTTTTTTTCGATGATAATATGTAAAAGTATTTCGAAGTACCCAAATAACATTGGCGCAAATCAAAATTGACAATTATCAATATTGATAGCATCCGCAGTAAGCAATGTAGACCATATATTAAAATGTTTTAATAATGAATTTGGCGTCATTTTCGCTAATTTAGCGTCATTTATGCAATTTCGACGATGATTTCGCCAATTTGTGGCGAAATAGTGCCAAGCTGGCAGTATTTCGCTTAGTTAGTAACATACTTCTTCAAATTTATCGCCAAGCGTTATAGACAAACTTACAGAAGAGGTTTTCTTAAATATATATGACTCTTGAAAAATTATTAGTCGTCAGAATACAAAATAAGTACTCAAAGTATCTTCTTTCCTAAATGGAACAAACAAGATGCAATAGAATGATGTTAATACATTTATCGCATAATATTACATATGAAAAGTGAAAGTATTTCGCAATAGTAAATAAGTTTGTAATTTTATGTGACTTTTCTGATAAATTTATTTGAAGAATGTAGTGCAATACTTTGCAAATAGATCATGCTAGCGTTCTAAAGTTTGTCATTCATTATTTAATGAAAAATTGCATAAGAAATGTTCATTTGGTGTAACATTACTGAAAGTTCTGATTTCAAAAGATTATTTTTAAACTTTCATTCGAAAATTTGTGAGAATTTTGAAAATTTGATTGCGTTTAAAATCAATAAGGTTCCAATATTCACTGACTGCAATATTTGTACCAACTTTCGTTCGAAACACCCCATTTGGTCCACACCCTTACCGAAACGTTATTGCCTTCAATTTAACATCATGTAAATTGAAACTTGGTCGGACAATGATGATTAATCACGTTAAAATCCATATCAAAATATATAACCGCTAATTAATTAGTATCTTGTGTAATAAATAAAATTCGATATGCTTTTTAGCGTCAAATACAAAACCATTTAAAAAAACTTGGTGAGTAATGAGAATGTTTATAGATTTACCACAAAATTTTGCATATGGAAAGCAAAATTATTTTTAAATATTTAATATCTTATTAGTTTAATGCCGTTATTTTCAGTGAATTTATTTAAAAGCGTTCAATGTACTAGCAAGCATGAATGTTAGATTACCCGCTAAAATTGACATATTTCTTAATAATAAATTCTTATTAAATTACTTTTCATTCATAATAATTGGAAGTTTTAATGTTTTATAATTTTTGAATATACGTTTTATATCCTTTAAAATATTTGATCGTATATGTAGTTTATACGATTCTATTAGTCGCAGATGATAACAATTGTACCAGATTTCATTTGAACAGAGTTATTCATTCGAGCTCCTCCATTCAAGTTCAGGAATGTCCAGATGCTCTACCTCATTCAAAAGCTAGACATTGAATCTGCACCGACACAATAGTATCTGTTATAATACTTTCTTTATGTCCGTATGGGAGATAATTTGATAAAAGGAGGAAGAGAGGGGGGTATAGTGAATTCCAGACGTATCTTAATGCTAAAAGGGGGATTTCATGGAGGTTAATGCTTTAAGGCAAGATTTGATTCACAGAAGATGGTGCCCAGAAATGTCCGTAGAATATCTTATATATAAGGTTGTTTTGTTCGGGAGAAAACTTGTTCCAGGGTGGAAAGACGGGTGACGTCACTGTTAGCCCTAAGGCCCTCTATATACGAGCTGACTCATCAAGCATACTGAAGCCCAACGTAGATGGAAACGCAATCCATTAGCATTAGCTGTATTCGTTTTTTCACTTTAGGGAGTATTATTGAAATAATTATGAGTGGTTGTTCTGCACCGAACTGCTCTAATCCTTCTAGAAAGGAGTTTAGGCTATATCGTTTTTCTAGAAATGAAGGAAGAAGAAAACAATGGCTCATAAATAATCGGCGCGATAATTAGAGACCCGGTACTGGAGCATACTTATGCGAGGTAAGTTTTACAATATTTTAATTGAAACTTCTTTTTTTATATAAATTATTTATTTTAAACACTTGTTTTATAATTTCTGTGACTGTAATATGGATTATTAATAATTTTTAGTTGTTATAGTCTTATTTTAGGACACTTGGTTTGTAATGTAAACATCACCTGGAACACATTATACTGTCTTCCAAACCAAGAATAAAATAGCTTCAAATTATATATATATATATATATATATATATAATTTGAAGCTATATATATATATATTAAAGATTTATTGCTGTTATACCAATATCTTTCAAGTTCTATACACTTTGTTGTATTTTCAGATCATAATGAATCACAGAATTGGTGAATCCTACTATCAATAAACAGTCGCTAAGTGGAAAACTTGCCATGTTATAGTAATTATGCAAACTTAAGCTAAAACGGTAAATAAATCGAAATACGTTTATCATAATAGCTACTTAATGATCAACTATTGTTTGAAAATCCTTAATGAAAAAAAGCCGAGCTCAGTAGCGTTACTATTAGTATTTTCTTCTTTAAATACAAAGTAGCTAATAAACTTTCAAATGTGTGAGGTAAGCATTCATGCATGTTATTAAAAAAACCTTTTATGATAAACGTATTTCGATTTATTTACCATTTTAGCATATATTTGCGTAATTACACATGTTTGCACATGGCAAGTTTTCCACTTGGCGGCAGTTTGTTGATAGTAGAATTCACCAATTCTGTGATTCATTATGATCTAAAATACAATAAAGTGTATAAAACTTGAAAGATATTGGTGTAACAGGAATAAATCTTTAATATATATATGTGTATAATTTGAAGCTATTTACTTTTAGGTTTTGAAGACAGATGCATTCAAGGTGATGTTCACATTACAAACCAAGTGTCTTAAGATAAGACTATAACAACTAAAAATTTTTAATAATCCATATTACAGTTACAGAAATTATAAATTAAGTGTTTAAAATAAATACTTTATATAAAAAAAGAAGTTTCAATTAGAGTATTGTAGAACTTACCTCGCACAAGTATGCCCCAGTACCGGGTATACAATTATCATGCCGACTATTTATTAGCCATTGTTTTCTTCTTTCTTCGTTTCTATGAAAGCGAAATAGCCCAAGACCCTTTCTAGAATGACTGAAGCAGTTCGGTACAGAACAACCACTCATAATTATTTCAATAATACTTAATAAAGTGAAAATGCGAATAGAGCTAATGCTAATGGATTACTCTTCCAGCTAAGGGGGGCTTCAATATGCTTGATAAGTCAACCTGTAGTGGAGGAGCTCTAGTTAGCTCTAAGGCTCCTTTATATACGAGCTGACTCATCAAGCATATTGAAGCCCACCATAGCTGGAAGCGCAATCCATTAGTATTAACTCTATTCTTATTTTCACTTTAGGAAGTATAATTGAAATAATTATGGGTAGTTGTTCTGCGCCAAATTACTCTAATCATTCAAAAAAGGGTTTTAGGCTATTTTGCTTTCCTAGAAGCGAAGAAAGAAGAAAACAATGGCTAATAAATAATTAGATACCCGGTACTGGAGCATACTTGTGTGAGCTAAATTTTATAATATTCTAATTGAAACTTATTTTTTATATAACGTATTTATTTTAAACACTCGTTTTAAAATTTCTGTAATTGTAGTATGGAACCCTATGGGCTTCAATATGCTTGATATGTCAGCCTGTAGTAGAGGATCTCTAGCTAGCCCCGTTCGCTTTCAGAGGAGAGAAAATACGTTGAGAGACGATGATCGAAATCCCTTAGACGGCATTTTTGAATATTTACTTAATAGGTAATAGCAAGAATGCGCATGGAATACAGAACAAAATAAAATAGTATATGCCGAGTAATGTGAAATTAATATTTTATTAATCTTGGGTGCCCAGATCTTAGTTGTTTTAGGGGCTTCCAACCAATTTTTTTTCACATTTGGGTGCATCCTCATCAGTAAAAGGATATTTAAAGTAAATATAAATGAAGTGAGCAATCTGGGAATGAATTTAATAAAACCAATTTAACGTTAACTGGAAATAGCAGTAAAATATTTTAAATAGATTAAGATTTTCTTAAACGTCGCTGATGTTTCTAGAAGTTTTAAAAGTTTTTTTTTTTTCACATTTCAAAACTCCACAGTAAAATTTGTCATGCCCGTGCGTAAGTTAGTCCATGTATAAGTGTCAAACATAGATTTGCAATTACCAAATGTTCTCTGAAATTAATTGTGTAAATTGAAGTTGTAAGTACTGAGGAAAGAAATTCAAATTTCCCGAAATGATTCTTAGAGATTTTCCTTTTGCCATATTACTATTTATTTGCGTTTTATTATTTTATTACAGTTATTTGGTTTATTACTTTATTTGCACAACCGTTTAATATGATTTCTTACAAATTGTCATATCAATATCTATTTTAAAAGATGTTATACATATATTATTTCTTTAAGGTATATCGCACTATAATAAGTACAACTGCATACCTCAGGAAATGAAAGTAGTTAAGCAGGAACCGAGAAGATGGATAAGCGGAAGAAACTAATAAATATATTCCTTTATTTTAATTTTTTCGTTCCTGATACATTATCCATGAACGATAAGTAGAGAGTTAGAAAGAAGAAAAATGCTTAAATACTGCATAACAGAAAATAAAAAATGTGCATGTAAATAATATGAAACCAAGGGTATTATTAAGACGAATATGAAAATATGTATGCCGGGTGAATCCTAAATGAATTATTAGGTGACCCTAAAGATTGGTGTGACCCTAAAGCAGATGATCGGGTAATTAGATCATGGATGTCATTAGATTATAACTTTCATTAGATCATAGATGTCACTAAATCATAGATGTCACTAGATCATAGATTCCATTAGATCATAGATGTGATTATATCATAGATGTGATTTGAAACTTATTCATATTGTCAACTGTAGGCGTCTATAGAATTTTCCTTCCACGTCAGATACCAGCATCCTTCGATTGACTTCGAATTTTTGGCTCTCTACAGTACGGAATTGTCACTGTACGCAATGGCAATAAGAAAATATATAACATATTTATATTAAATACTTCTTAAAATGGGTTTAAAATATTAATTTTTGCTATAATAATTTTCTAAGCTATAGGCTAGTATGGCGACATATATATATATATATATATATATATATATATATATATATATATATATATATATAAGAAAGTCAAAGTATAAGATGGGAATTGCCAACAGGTAAGATACTAATAGGCCAAGGGGGATTGTGACCCCTTGTTCCCGGTTATAGCCAGCTACTTTATCCTAGGAAACACTCCCGGAGCCGATACCTTCCTGTGGCCTAATCTCCATGAAACGTCCAAACAAAAGGCGTAATCCAGGAATGGAAGCAAAGACCACGTTTAAATTTAAAAGGATAACAATGGAGAGAGGAATGTTGATTAAAGGGAGGGAAAGCAATTCCCGATGAAAGTGAAGGTGCTAATTTCAGATCATTTTAAAAGTTTCCGATTGAACTGCATTTATAGAGATGCTTAAAATACATACGTTGCCAGTAAAATTTATGGTATAGTGATGTTGCCAAAATCTTTGTAAAAGGCGTTTATAACATTGCTGTGTAATAGTGATGTTGTCAAAATCTTTGTAAAAGGCGTTTATAACATCGCTGTGTTACACAGCAATGTTTTAAACGCCTTTTACAAAGATTTTGGCAACATCACTACTCCATAAATTTTATTGGCAACGTATGTATTTTAAGCATCTCTATAAATGCAGTTGAATCGGAAACTTTTAAGATGATGTGAAATTAGCACCTTCACTGTCATCGGGAATTGCTTTCCCTCCCTTTAATCAACATTCCTCTTTCCACATTTATCCTTTTAAATTTAATCGTGGTCTTTGCTTCCATTACTGGATTACGCCTTTTGTTTGGACGTTTCATGGAGATTAGGCCACAGGAAGGTATCGGTTCCGGGAGTGTTTCCTAGGAGTAATTAGCTGCCTATAACCGGGAGCAAGGGGTCACAACCCCCCCTGACCAATTAGTATCTTACTTGTTGGCACTTTCCCATCTTATACTTTTGACTTTCTTATATATACCCGGCATTCGTGAGCAGCTTTGCGCCTTTATGCTGGGTCACTTGTTTTCTTATTTGTATATTGTACAATTTCATACTTTTGAATATTCACTTATATATATATATACATATATATAACTCGCTTCGCCCGTATATCGCGCAAGCCCGTAACTCGCGCCCGTTTGCCCGTAACGCCCCGTAACTCGTTGAGCTCGCTTCGCGAGCACTTTCGTTCAACCTCCTACGCAGGCATAACACACAAATATGTACTGTCCTTGTTAACTGACATTCACCAGCCCTAGAACTCGCTTCGAATGAAAGCCCTAGAAATGCTCTTTTCCAATCTGGATGGCGCATACGATCGCCTACGTGTCCCATGCACGATGACGCTCTCAGAATCCCAGGGCTCCGCCCTCTATTGGCGGCCGCTCATTAACCCCGAAACTCGATTCACGAGTCGGAAGGCTTCGCCTCCAAATCCGTTTGCGAACATTTTAGTGTCACCTGCTACACAGGCATAATACGTTCCTTGGGGATTGTCATTTATTAACTGACATTTACCAGTCCTAGAATTCGCTTCGCGGGCTATTCAATCTGGCCGGCTCACATGAACGCCTACGTGTCCTGTGCTCGCTGACGCTTCTACCCCGTGCTCACAACACTCGCCAGCACCCGCGATTAGCTTCACCTTCTACTCGCTACACTCGCTGAGATTATTTCACGAGCACTTAACTGGCACATGCTATGCAAGATTATTATGTCCGCTTGGTTCCGCCCTGTCTCTGTATGCTCATCAAACCCCGTAACTCGCTGACGATTGATTCACGAGCATTTTAGTGCCACCTGCTACACAAGCGTAATACGCCCGTTGAGAACCGCCCCTTATAAACAGACATGCACCAGCCCTGGAGTTTGATTCGCGAGCTATTCCAACCCGGCTAGCTCACACGACCTCCTATGTGTCCTGTGCTCGCTGACGATTTTACCCCTTGCTCTCTACGGTCTTCAGCACCCGTGACTCGCTTCACAATTCGGT
Organism: Amaurobius ferox; assembly: GCA_951213105.1. Classification (NCBI taxonomy): domain Eukaryota; kingdom Metazoa; phylum Arthropoda; class Arachnida; order Araneae; family Amaurobiidae; genus Amaurobius; species Amaurobius ferox. Next base: position 138,747,810 of record OX578136.1, read on the forward strand.
AGGCTTCACTTTCTACTCTCTAACGCTCGATGAGCTCACTTCGCGAGCACTTTAGTGTCTCCTACAATGCCGGCTTGACACGCCTGTTGGGGACCATCCCTCATTAACTGACATTCTCCAGCCATAGTGCTTGCGCACTTTACGAGCTCCACGCCGGCTGGCGCACGCGACCGCCTACGTGGCCCATGCTCTCTGAAGCTTGTAAAATTCCAAGATTACACTCTCCATTCCTGCCGCTTATTTATCGGAGCTCGCCTCAGGTGTAGTGCACCCGTTAGTATTCCGCCCCCTTATTAGCTGACGCTCACCTTTTCTCGCTTTGCGAATAATTTCATCAGACTTTAGCTCCCAGCTCGCTACACGCGTTTCGTAAGTTCGGAAGCTTCGTCTCCTACTCCCTAGCGATCGTTAAGCCTGTATCGCAATCTATGAGCCGCCTGCGTTTAATAACGTTTGCTTATTGTATTACGAACAAACGGCAAAATTTCATAACTGTATATTTTGTCTTTTTTTCGTAATACAGTGACAAAATATCGTGTTATGCTTTCAGTACAGAGATATTTACAACAATGAAACATATTATTGTTTTGAAATGTAACAACTAAATTGTAATGTTCAGGAGAACAATAGTTTCAAATCTTCGTCCATAAAGAAGAAAATTTTGCCAAACCAAAGCATAAAAAATTGAATAGCTCGTTAACTAAATCGAAATTTTATAAAAGGGCTCCGTTTTGCAAAACTACGTATTTACATGGCAACAAAACACTTTTTAACTACGTATGTACTTGGCAACAAAAATTCGAGTTATTGCTATTACTAGTCTGACCAGGATACGAACTCCCATCTCAAAAACTCTTCTTTTGACTTTGATATTAAATATTTCCTAAACTGAATTTTAAACCGAAACACGGTTTACATGAGTGTGCTCCCTTAATATTCCTCTACAAATGTAATAAATGTCATATATTTGTGTTCTATAGATTTTGCGCTATTTGATAGAGGAATTTGAAAAACGAGAAATCTGTCAAGTAGCGACGACAACTACTTTTTTTTAATATGGAGAGATGCGTTTTCAGAATGCAGTTTATAGACATCACTGCCATTAATTATATCTTAAGTTTTGGGTTTTGATAGATATATTTACTTTCAATCGATTTCATTTTTGGCTGCAGCTAGGAATGTTTTCCTTTTTACATTTTCAAAACTTATGTAAATTTTTAGTATATTAGCATTAGATAAATTATTACTAATATTTTACGATAGGTATGTCAAATAACAATTTAACACCATTTTTACAAACCTATATTTCCGATCAACAAACAATAAGTCTGTGAATTTCTTACACAAGCAGTAACATTTAGCAAAGGCGAAAATATTGCGGCAAAATCCTTGTCTAATAAGTAAAAAAAATACCATATAATTTTCGGGGTCTAATTGTTGATAAAATAATCTCCATAAATAAGATTGCACTGTCACGCATAATTTAATCTTTATGTTAGCACTGTAAGTTTCAAGTTAATGTACAGGAAAAAAAGAAAAATCCTCTACCCCTTTAAATAAATGGAGCCTTCCCCGGTCGTGATCAGTCTGTCGCATTACATCGCAGTCTCTAAGGATTTTTTCCGACCCTTTCTTCCGAATGATAAAGACTGTGTCAAGAGCTGAAAAGAGATAAAATAAATATTATCCTAAGGCGTTGAAAATGATACAATGCACAATGTGCTATATGTTTAGAGTACATGGATATAAGTAAAAGTCTATTGTATGCAACATGTGTTTTTCTCTACACACTTAAATGCAATGTATCCTTTTATTATATGCATTAATTTCAGTTTTACTGCACATAACACCCGAAATGGATACTTGCATGAACTAACACCATATTTTTTGTTTTTATTTGGAAAATTGGCGCGTTTTATAATAGCAACAGGTCGATAAAATTTCAAAAAAATGTAGTAACTCCTGAGAATTTTTACCTGCAGTAAAGAGGGTACTTTCATTCCTATTTTGTTATTATTCATTATGTACAAAACAATAATTTATTATAAGTTATTTTTTATCTTAAGTTTTTTCAGTATTTGCTGATTAATTCCAAATAAAAGACAACTTATATTTTTCCGACTTAACTTCAAATTCTACATAATAAGCATCTGTGTACCATATGACTTACTTAACTACCGAACAGATACATATATTAGAAAGAGATGGATATTGCGAGAGAGATAGCGAGAGTGATACAGAGAGATAGAGCTATCTAGTTTAAATTGACATATACATTTCAATAATTTTCTTGCATGAATATAAATCTCCTCAGACTAAAAATAAATCATTTTATTATTTCTTTATTATGAATTATATTAAAATTTAAGTTCTTGAATGATCAGTTGCATATAAACTTACACCAAATATGTAGATTCAAGAACATATTTTTTATCAATTTACCTCATTTCAAAATTACGCCAAGTCTTAATAAACTGAAATATCAATAGTACGGTTTATCCCAGTGCAAAGGGATTACTTTTATTTGTTTTACCGTAAAAAAATACATATAAACCTAGTAATTGAGAGTGTCTCTTTTTTCTGTTTTCGTCATTGCCATTTCGAATAAAAGATCCGGCTATCTTAATTATGATTTGTAACAGTTTCTGATATGATAAAGTGTATTTAAGGATAGAATGTGAATAACATATTTCATAAAATTTAAGAAAGAATGTATGCACGGTATGTGCGATAAAGATATGCAAATACACAGATAAGGACATCAAGATAAAATGGTTTATTCATGTTCTAAAATTCTCAGAGTGTGTAAATTCATCGAAAATAAGAATTATAGTATCCGATTCTATTTCAATGCTTTATAACACTTTACAACAAAGTTGAAACGTGTTTATGACTTTGTTCATTCTGTCTGTCTATCTGTTCGTTAGCACGATAACTGCCGTAAAAATGACTTAATCAAAATGAAATTTTAGTATGTTGCTCAGACGGATGGTAGGACCTATGGGAATATAAATCAATAATATCACCCAATTAGTTTTGGATTGAACCCGGGTTGAAAAAATGAAATACATTGAGCCCTATGGGACCTAGTTTTTCAAACATTTTTTAAGCGGATTTAAAATTCACAAATTGCTTCGAAAATTTTAGGTGATATTCAAATTGTTCCATAAAATATATAAAAAAAATTCAGCGAAATATATTCAGTAGTTTTTTAAATAAAAATTTAAATAATAATTACACCTCTTATATGAAACGATCACGTGACCATGATATGAAACGATCACATGACCCACTTCAAAATGATATATGGCATCCATCTTGTTTCAAAATCGTGGTTTTTTTAAGTTCTTTTTAATTCATATTGAGTGCTGTATCCGTCCTAAAACTACTTTATTTTTGCCTAAATTCTGTGCATCTACATACTTTAACAACGCAATGACAATATATTTGAGTTTAAATGCTCATCTAAATTTGAATATTTCTACAACTAAGCCTATTTTTCATCTATGTAAAATGTAAACAGCAAAATATGTAGAATGAGTTGTATTAGAATTCCTGTATTTTTTTAACACAAAATAATTTAGTCCATGGAGTCTGCATGGCTGATATGAATGAAATATTAATTGATTTCATAAAGAGAAGGACGATTTTTTTCGATGAAGTTTGAAGCATAGAGTTTAATTATTTGTAGCTCCATGGTCTTAAATAAAATGTTTAAATAAAATAAATTATTATAGTATTGTGATGAATGAAATGAATGGGAGAAAGCTATGAATGAAATCCTGTTTTTATAGAGAGATACAGACGTGTTATTTTTTCTATGACGCCATTTGAATTAATTTCAGTTGTTTTCGATGAAGTTTTCAAATATAATAAACTATCGTAGTATTATGATAATTCTAAAACTGTTGCCGAGGAATGTATAACATTTTTGAACCAGGCAATTTATATTTCAATGCCGTCATTTGAATGAAGTTCATTTTTTTCGATGAAGGTTTAAGTTTTCAAATGTAATAAATTAATACAGTATTGTGATAAGTTTCAGAATATTACCGAGGAATGCATTGCATTTTAGACTTGTTTAAATAAAATTGCATTGAAGTTGGAAAGTGTTTCATAATCAATGCTTTAAGCATGATTGATCTTTCTTGTGTCACGTGGGAAAAGGGGGCAAGGACCATTTAAGTTAAACCCAGGTTCTATTTCGAAGTTCTCTCGTCCAGGAATAAATCCCTGGATGACCTGCAGTGCAATCAATACAAAGATGCAATAAACCCTTACCTTGTAAGGCGCCATCTCCTGAACACACAGATGCACAATTTCACGAGACAAAGATGTTAAATAACCACACAGGTTTAAATATAAATCACTTTCTTTATTCAATTTTGTATTAAGAAGTTAGAGTAGTTAATATGATAAACTGAATCTTTATCAGGAAGCACAACGCTAAGTAACTGTGACAGTGACACTGGACTCAGGATCCCTTAAAATATATTTGCAGCCACGGAAATAAGTCAAAGATAATAATATGATCAACAATATAAATAAAGTGGCACAGCAGCATTTAAGTACATAATAAGCAACATGATTTAAGAGGTATGGTCTCAAAGCAACAGGAGAAAACTCGCACTCAGAGAAAATTAGGACTGATAATTAAACAAGTTGAAATAATTTAGGAAATTTATGCTTCCTTGAGACAGGCGTAGATGCAGAGAGCAGTCAAACCTTACCTCCCCAGTCGGAGTTGTAAAAGGGTCGGAACATTATACCATACCCATATTTCGACCCGGCACATAGACCTCGGGCCCCATCGTACCTTCCTCGTCGCAGCTCTCTCAGCTAGACGTCGGGCTCTCCATAGATGTTCTTCGGCGATGTAGGCGTCTTCGGCTTTTCCTCCCATGCCCACGAGAGGCCAGAACTCGACTTGGGCCGAATCCCGCACTCCGTGGTGGGCAACATTGAAAAATGGTCCAGGCCGACCTGAGAGCGTCGACGGCTGGACAGGAGAAAAAGCCACGAATATTCTTTGCAACAGCTTTTATGTATTCAGACGGATTCAGGACCCAGACTCACTCGGACCTGCACGAGAGCTTATTTACAACTTTTGACCAATAGAAAACTTCACAGGCGTAGCCTCGCCAGCCCAGAACGGGGTCTCAAAAATGAATATGCTGACACATCAGACCCTTGCCACAAGGTCTCAAAATCATCCAGAAGTTTCTCTCCAAATCTATTGTGCAGAAAAGTGCATGCCTTGCACTAACATTACCAGGCCTCGAGCAAGCCATCTGCTCTGCCCGGGAATAAAGACCTTGACTCTAACGGTCAAATAATAACGAAACTTCTCTCTGAATGCGGTTTTCACAGATTAATAAAATGGCTAAAAGCTTTCCTTTGAGTATAGAATATTTTGTATAATGCATATTTAATAGACAAGAGGGATAATTAAAACAGGGTTCAAAAGATGTAAAAATATATAATTTGCGATTTTCATAAGGGTTTGGCGAGATTATGAAATCTCGTCACAACACTTGTTTATATGTGCATTGTGCACAGGGAAAGTGAAAATCTGCTGTAGGAAGTACATGTTTTTTCACAAATTGATTATCCCCCTATTAATGTAAATTTTATCCAACAAATGAATACAATAAATTGATATTTATTCAAATTTACATCGAACTTTCCTTATGAAATTATTGTTCTTTCTTTTGGCAACTTAACAAACAGTGTTAAGCAATAATTTCTATTCGGACTCTGGATTCGCAAAGGCACAACTGCCTCTATAAATTTATTTATTACAATGTTTGAAAGAACGAAAAGAACAATATATGTTAGGTACGACTAAGATATTTCACCATAAGCTTTTTAACCCACTACATTCAAGGCTATGAAAGAAAAAGAAGTAGAATTGGATATGTGCCAGTTTCTGTTTTCCACGGGTTAAATGTTTTTCTTGACCTTAGACTTTATAAAATAGTTCATATTTCCTAAGTGTAACAAAATGAATTAACGTTTAAATAATTATGTTGTTTTTCGAATTATTCTGGTACATAAAAGAAAAACATGATCTTTTTCTTTTAAAATATTACATGACTTTTATGTATTTCAGGTTGCTGAATCCGAATCTGGCAGCATTTGTTTTCTATTGCTCACAGTATATTTGAGATATAAATATGTTGAACTAAATACTTATTTGTATTATGAAAATTAAAAAGTGACCCCATAAAATTATTTACATTACGTAGAGGTTGCTAGTAATAAATCATGATACATGCAAATATTTAAATGATCAAACACTGACGTGTTAAAAAAAGTCAACTTTACAAAAATTGTCCGCCCATAACAATGATTGGAATGGAGAACTATCGCCAAGATTTTCCAACTTCATGTTTAAACTGTATATAGAAGAAACGTTGTTAAATGTATTTCGTAATAAATTTTCCAAATTTACACGCAATGGTATATAGAGATGCAACATAAACGCAAGTTTTATCATTGCAACGCCTTTCAATTCATAACAGCAAAAAACTTATTTGGATCATGTTGAGACCCAGACCGTCCGACCTACCAGAAAGGTGTAAGGTAACTGTTTGGACGGCCAGGAAGTGCCACCCAATTTAGACCGGAACCCAGTGGGGGAGGCATCTACAGGGACCGTACCCTCCTTCCTCTATCACCAACCTCTCGAAAGGACTTTTGGACCCACATGTTTAACGTGATCGTACTCCGCATGAACACGGCGACAGTTGTGGCAGCGTGCAAATCCAGTACGCAAACCACCGGGCTACCGCGCCCGAAATGAGCACGCGGTGTTCCCAGGTGGTCACCCACCCAAGTACTAACCGCGCCCGATGCTGTCTGACTTCGCTGATCTAACGAGAACCGGTGTTTTCAGCACGGTACGGCCGTTGGCCCATTTGGATCATGTAGGTAAATTGTCCCAGTTCATTACTAAATACATCCCAAAACTTTTACTTCAGTTGGATAAAATTGGCGATAGTTCTTTACCTGAATCATTTTTATAGCTGACACATTTTAAAAAACTGAAAATCTTGGATTTTTTTTCTTCATATTTGTTTTTAATCAGATATAAGACATTTTATATATTTTTTTCTTTCTTTGGCACACTTGGAGCATGCAGAACTCTCAACATGTTGAATTTCAACAGTCCGTCATTAACATGTGTTGTACAAATTTAGTAAGCGTACTTCTTTAAGCAACAAAGAAATTGGCAAGAATTTGATTTATCATTAGGATACCTTTGAAATTTAAAATCTTCTAATGTTATAATTTGTTCCCATAACGGAAGCTACAAGCCTATACGGATGACAAGCAATAATCCAAATTTCAACTGTCTAGTTTAAATAACTTTCTTCTGAAATTTTGAAGAATTATGACGATGTGAACATGTATATTATTGTGAACATGTATATTATTGTGAACATGTATATTTTAACCAGGTATATAGTCTTATTGATTAATCGGATAATTGACTATAAAACTATAGCATGTGCTTTTATATGTGTAGATATTGTAAAAAGAAGGACCACACACGTACTGGTCTTTTCGTGTGTTGAAACAGTAAAAACCAATAGAGCTGAGGAATGACCTTTGCTTCTAGAGCCAACGCTGTATTATGTATCTGTCGATTTTTATATTTACCGAGTACTTTAAACGAGATTAATATATTTACCGATATTAATATATTTACTGAGTACTTTAAACATTCCAATGTTTAGTACATAGTACGTAACACATGTAAGTATCGAATTACTAATTTTATTTTCAAATATAAAACTTCTGATTTGTTTTACTGTTTAAAATCCATAAATACGTAATGAAATCCAGTGCAATAATAGATTCAGCGAGAAATGACATGTATCATGGGGCGTTAGTAACACCATTTTATACAGTGTATATATATATATAGTAAAGCAGAACGGAATACCCAATAAAATGAATCTCGTTTCTAAAATAATAATATGCATCTGTCCCTTCAATAGCAAAACATTTTTTTTTGTAGACACAATGCATTGTAATCAGGTATACTTGAGTTATTTAAAAGGTTATTGAAACATTTGTATAGCTGTGCGTATTTTACTTATATTTTCCTAATTAGGTTTGACAAGGGATCTCTAGTTTTACCTTCATTATAATGAAATTGAAATAAATTTAAGGATACAATTTTAAAGTGAATAATCTAGCAATTTAACAAATGGTTATTAGCTTCAGGTGTCCCTGCCATTTGATATTACTAAATTTTAAACCAGATTTTATTTCTTAACGTCTTGGGTATATAAATTCTAATTAAGTTTTCCGTATTTAAATTAAAAAGTAATCTTGTGCGTTTTAACATGGACTAATGTAAAAAAAAAAATTTTAACTCTTTCCGAATGAACGAAAGAAGATTTGAATTTAAATATGTGATAAGCTTGAATTTCTCCAGTTTTAAACTCTTAAATGATAAGAGAAACTGAATTTCTGTCATGCACTCATGTTCCATATTTCTAGATCCAATTCCATAGCATCAGAACAAAGAGTTAAAGATCAAATATCCTAACAAACGACATAGTTATCTGTCAAATTGCATAGAAATCGAACCGGTAGTTTTTGAGGTGGAATAAATAACCACCATTAATAGATAGACACTCTTATCTACACACGCGGATGTCAATTTAAAATATTTGGTCTATTTTAGAGTATATAAATGTCAACTATTGAAAAACAGAATTTTAGTTTTTAACACTATTACCATACTTTGATATAGAGTCATACATAAATTTCTACGTGATGACCGAATTCAATAAAATAATCATAACAATATATAAGTAACGCGAAAAGTTTCAGTTTCTACCGATTACGAATTTTATTGTAATGTAATTACACTGAGATTCGAATTCAAATCGTCTAGGTCATAAAGTAAATGGTGCCAATTTCTATCCTGGGTATTTATATTTAATGTACGAAGTGTTCTTTGTACCATTAAGGATGTGAATTAATTATATTTTATTTTTGGTTTGTTTTAGATGACCATATTTAACTTTTAAAGGAATAGTCTTGTACATTCATGAGATTAAAAATATATCATAAACATAGTTAGGCCACTATGTTACTCATTAATAACTCATTAGTCACTAATTAGTATTTTATTAAAAGTACTGTCTGATTTTTTTATATTTTAGGTCAATAATTATATGCAAGTTTTACATTTTTCAGTCTGAAAGTGAATCCTGTGTTTTTAAAATATTCGTACAAATGTCAAAACTTCTGAATGAGGTCAAAGTATATTTTGCAAATTTAAGGATGCTAATCAAATTTCAGATCATGCAGTGTTTTAAAAGTTCGGGTAATCAGAGTGAGTTATTCAAACTTTATAATGATACTTTTAAGACATTGGTTAGATCTCAAGTTAGGTAATCAATACATTAAATTGTATGTAGATAATTAAGAGACATGTTGACGTCCATCAACTCTGGGATTAATAGTAATGTTATAATACGCTATATAAAAATGTAATAAGAAAAATTTTGGAAAAACGTAAAATATCTAAATTGATTAAAAAGTCCGGATATGCGAATAATGAAAAAGTTCACCAAAAAGATAAAACACTACGAGAAAGGTTGTAAAGGTTTGAGATCCCTTCGAGCTTTATTATTTATTTGAAGAGCTTTATTATTTATTTGAAATTTGTTGCATAAATCTACGATACGCCAAGTAAAATTACATACCTCCAAAATCTGGTAGTAATTGATACAAAACGGGACTGATGGCCGGGGGCAATAACACACTAATTCAGGAAGTTAGCTTAACACATTTATTGTGTACTCACTAATAATACAGCAGGCTGGCTGCGTAAATAAAACTAGGCAGACATCAAAATAGCCAGTATTTCACATTCCCGTCATTTAACAAAAACAAACCAATACTTCACTTTGACCTAGGCAGGTGATATAACTATTTCTACGTAATCGTTGGAATAGATATAAATCGTCAATGTTACCCAAATTCTTCGTAGGATATATAAATATTGTTCTTGCCAACTAGTGGTACAATAAACTCACTATTATAGTTATATCAATGGCAGTGTCCTGCACTACGGGAGTGCCATTCAACTTCTTTTCATTTATACAGCGACTCGACTCCTAGCGACTGACAACTTCCAACAGAATTTTTGCCCAACCGAACTTCCATCAGACTTTTACCAGAACTATGTTCCTCGCTCATGATCCGAAATTTTTTCTGATCGATATGAAGGACTGCAGAATATTACTTGCAGAGCCGATTGGCCTACATGACCGAACCAGTCAGAAGTTGTTAAAGTCAAACTCAAATTATACTGTAATTGAGAAAAATAATTACAAAGGTTATATAGACCTCACAAGGTGATCATTTACTCGTTGCTTGCTGTTTCCAGAAACACCGCAAAATCTATATTAAAATCGGAAAGACTGAAAATATGGCAAGAAATATGAAGAACATTTCCAAGAGGTAAAAAGGGCGCATTCCATTATACCCCAAAATGAAGAAAAAATTTGATGAATTTAATATTTTTTTTAAATCATTACTGTGTCATTTCATTTTTTATATACTTTTTAGATGTGAAATGATATTGCTGGGAAAAAGTTGGATATATTATGTACAAAGAGTTAGAATTTCGGTACATGTTGGTTTCTCTAGGTTTCAAATGAAGTTAACATTAAGTCTTATTGTGATGGGTGGGATCATTATAGTGACTGCTGATTTAAGTTAATAGTGAATATGTTTATATATTTTTCATATTTATATGAACCCAAATAGCTCGATATCAGTGTATGTTAACGTTCTGTGAATAATGCCAATTGCTATTAAATATAAAATTGCATATTAAATAGTTATTTACGTAATATTTTTAAAACAGCTATCTTTTTATATATTTTTTTCTTTTTTGAAAAATTGAGAACTTTCTATCAGGATAGTACACATATCCTCCGACAAAAATACAAAATCCTCTAACTTTCATCAATAAAAATAATCATACCACAATTCCATTCGATTTGTTTACTATGTTTCTGAGATTAATCTCTGCAGACTTACAGAAATATATACCAGTCTTATTCGTGAATGGTTAAAGCGTGTAAATTCATCTATGATAACAGGCAGGTAGAATATTTAATATTAGGGTGCTGTGATACCAAGAAATATAAACGTCGAGTCGAGACCTCTGCAATAAAATATAAGTCCTGCTAACGAGATAGCAGACCGGTTAGACTTGACGTTAAGTTCTAATTAATTTATGATGGGGCCATAAAGAATGCCCACAGACATCGAAAGGTCACGTGGTACTTAGGATCTGAAACAGTTACATCCAATATATATTCGGCCAGTGGCAATTTCCTCGCAGTAGCTCAGCCAATAAGTCCAAGGAGGAGACATGAGGAAGGAGCCAGAAACGAGAATTAGAGAGATGTAAGTCGGAGTAATGAGATACAATCGAGTATAGTCAGAGACAGCATAAATATATTTCGACATACATGCATATTCAAAAGACTTGAGATGAAAATCTGCCCATATGGAAATTCGAGTTTTGTTCAAAGGAACTTGTAATGAAATTGCCTACAATGACTGTGTTCAAAGACGTCTTCAGATAACATGAAAAATAAAGTCAAAACGTACCCTTTTATCGTCCATGAGGATTTTATATTTTACTTAAGAATTTGACTCTAAAGTCGACCAAAAATTCAATCTGTCATCATAACCAGCTCCAAAAGTTTATTTGGAAAACGTAGTAATTCATAGAAGATAGATTGATAATTTCAAATTGATAAATACGATTTGTAAACTGTAAATGAACTCTGAATATTAAATTTAATAACGTTTTAAATAATAAGTTTCATAAATATATAATTTTGAGAAACAAAATGTGCCATCATTTAACTGTTCCAATTTTACTATCTATCATTTTAAGAATGATGTTAATTCACAGGCTGATACTGGACTCTGCAAACAGGTGGATCGTTTGTCGGATATATGAAATATATCAACTATTACGATCTCGAACCCAAATTAATTATTTAAATCAACTAAATATCTAAATTACCATTTTTTCGCCACATCGTCAAACACTGAGAGTCAGATTTTTGACCCTATCACAAACTTTCCCTTCACGTATACTATGTATTGTGTGGATAGAGAGAGTAAAGAAATATATATATATTCGAACGTCATGATGAAAACAATAAAATGTAAATGATTTTGGCTTGGAACCAATGTAGCCTTTGTTTCACTCTAAATTCAATAGCTGTCTATGTAATAAATACAAAAATGCATTTAAAATAAATAATTATGCTTGTATTAGATAGTATATTTAGTATGAAGACTTTTTATCCGTCAAATAATAAATGATATAGACATATACGTCTTCTTAAATATATCAGCGTAAAAATAAGACTATATTTTTATCTAGAAAAAAAACACTAAAGATTGACAAACGCGTTAATCCACGTAGAAACTTACTTTTTTTTTAGGAAAATGGATGTTTTTATGAGTTTTCTTTTTATAACATAAAATGGATCAAAAAATCACCAGAAAGAGTTTTAATTTTATTTTGGTAGCTAAGCTTCAGTATTCGACTAAAACATGCAAAAAATCGCCTGCCATTTAATATTTTAAGACACGTCGTTTGTAAATAAAATGTATAAAATTCTTCAAAAGTATTTATTTTACTTCTAAATAACAATATGTTGTAGTAATGTTTTAATATGTTGCAGAATAAAACAATAAATACATAGAAATATGTTATATCTGTAAATTATTCGATGATTTTTTATACTAAGAACGACTAATTTCAGATGAAATAGCTGTTCAAAATATTTCATGAAATACTAACATATTTCATATGTGCACATGTTTGTATTTGCGATTTTATTTTATTCTACACCAGTAAAAGAAAGCCACCGTATGATCTCTACTAACTATTATTAATAATTTCTTTTTAGCAACCATTTGATTGGATATTCAATGAAGTATGCGATTATATTTATACAGGTTGTCCAAATTGTCCCGAAGTCCCGGAACTACAAAATGACTCTGTAAATAGTTATTTTAGCGTTGTAAATGTTACTTGCAGGTATATTAAAAGGCTTACCCGTTAACCAATGGAAGCGATTATAGAAATTATGTGTTATATTTTAGAGCTTTGCAAAATAGTTTTCTTTAACTTTAGTTTTCGGTCATAATAGTGAATTACAATGTTATTACCCTATACGAATCATACTGGCACGTTGCCAATTACATTACTGTACTTTTAAAATTTATTGATGTATGCTTTTAAAGAAGTCAACAGTTTCCCATTATTATCCACTTTTCTCTATATTAGCTACATTGCAGAAATAAATTCTCGCGTCCGTTTAAGACCATCAGACTTGACGCCGAAATTTTCAAAATTTCTTAGAAAATGAGAGAAAAAAACAAATGAAAGATTGACAATGATTGGTCGCATTTCTTTCGTGTAATATAATTTATTTCTGCAGTGTGGGGAACGATAAGGATGTTTAATTTTTTATTTTTTTAAATAGCAAGTCTCAATCTGTTTTACATTTACAGAAACGCAATTGACGTCTGTCTTTGAATGTAATTTTTATAGGCTAACTAGCAGAGATTATCCGCCGTTGCTCGAGATTTACGATGCAAAACTCTGATAAAAATTACACCGGAACATATAGGGCCGGGAATCTTATACATTGCTTTGTCACTGTGAAAGAATTAAATTCATTGCATTATGTAAGAAAAAAAGGATCTGATTGGCCACTCTTTGGCCAATCAGATCCATTTGATCATACGTACATACTTTTCTTCTTTATATATGTATATATATATATATATATATATAGATAGATAAATAGATAGATATATATAGATAGATATTTCTATATTCATTTAATTATTATTCAAATTAATAAAATTTGTTGAGTAAGCCTGTGAAAAATAAACCATGTTGATAGCGTTTCCATTTAAATTTATATTTCAAACCTGCGATTTTCAAAAGTGACTAATACGTTCAATAAACTCCCACAAAACTCAGAGATTTAATTGACTTTCACGTTTTAAACCAACGATTTCCAACATTTTTCGTTGGGAATCATAGAATTAGAGAGTAGAACTCCTAGGAAAAGGTTTCGTTTTCCATTAATATCTCGGCAACCCCTGGTTATAGAAGCTCGAAATATGGACTAAATTTATGGGAGACTATTTCAAAGCTACCCACAAAATTTCATTAAATTTGGTGCAGTTGTTTTACCGTGATGATGAGGCGAATGAAAGTTTTGTTTTTCATTAATATGGCGACAGTCCCTGGTGTTAGAAACTCCAAACATGGACCAAATTTTAAGTGGAGCTATTTTATGGCTATCCACCAAATTTCATCAAATTCGATTTAGCCGTTCTCCCGTGATGTTGGATCATACATACATACATACTTCTCTTCTTTATATATATAGATAACTTTATAATTGTCTATAATGACTTAAAATCAAACTTAAGGAAGATAATTTTGCCAGGTGTCAAAATATAACACCAGAGACTCTACTATCACATTCATAGATTAGCGCATAAGCATTATCGCACGCCTTTATGTAACATCTAAAACAATATGAAACTCTTGGCTTTTAATGGAATGAGACTCTGGCTTTTAATAGTATAGACTCAGCTTTCGATTGTATGCCACTGTTTATTAACACTTTCCAAAATAGTTGACAAGTGTTTATAACTTTCGTCATTCTGTCTGCCTGTTCGTTTGCACGATAATTGTCGTAAAAATGGCTTTATCGAAATGATATTTTAGTGTGCTGTTGAGACGGTTTGCGGGATGTTTGGGAATGGAAATGAATAATATCACTTAATTAGTTTCGGATTGAACCCGAGATGAACATATGAAATACACTGAACTCTATGAGACATAATTTTTAAAACATTTTTTAAACGGAAATTCACAAATTTCTTCGAAAATGTTGGGAAATATTCAAATTACCACATAAAATGTGTAAAAAAATTTCAGCAAAATATGTTGGGTAGTATTTTAAATAAAAATTGAAATACTAATAACACCCATTAAATATGAAAAGATCGTGTGAGTCATTGCAAAATGAAATATGGCTTCCATTTTCCGCTGTTACCCTAGATGGTTAAAGATAGTTTAAATTTATATTTAGTGTTGCAAACGTCATTAAACCGCTTTGTTTTTGCGTATTTTCTGTGAATCTAAATTTTGAGCTAACGCAATCAGAATATTTTTTTATTTAATGATCACTAAACTTTGCTTATTCCTACAACAAATCCGAATTTTAACTCTGTCATACGGTAAAGTTGTCCTTATCAAAAATTACTATACCAGGACTTACTTTTGATGCCTTCACTAAGGGTGGAGCACGTAAACTCCCGGTTCTCAAACCGGAGAGACAAATACACAAGATATAAATAAACACACTTATCTAAATTGATCAATTTCTTTAGTATTTAATTTCATATATAGAGATAAATCTTGATTATTCATAATACTATTCATAACTCCCTTTTTATAATACATCTAGCGCTACCAATATTTCATTAATAAACATATTTATAACACATAATATAATTGACACATATATTTAGACACTTTCTTTTAATCTACCGCAACTCAAAATAGTTCTTTTAGTTTAAAATACCAGAACTCGTTATTACAACGTTGATTCGTACGAACTAATTGTTCATTTTTCGATAACCGTTAAATGTGTGTGTGTGCCTTCCGTGATAACTAGTGACAAATGTAAGCATAAATACCTATTCTCTTGCATTTGGACACATAATCGCGCAATCACTATGGTGGACTCTACTATTACACATCATATTCCGGAGTCACGCTTTCTTTTAGCGCTCACAGTAGATATTTTTTGCACAAACTCAATTGGCCTGTTGCTAGGGCGTTGGCGAAAATTCAAATCTGTCGAACTTTCTGGAACAAACTTTGGGGCACTTTTTTATTTCCCCCTTTGGTTTCATACCACTTCTCCCATTTGTCGTTGATGCAGAAGGGGATGAACGCTATTTATTTATGTTTGCGTTCCAATTGGTTTCCTCTGCTGCATTTACATTGCTCATTAGCCTGCTTGGCATTTGTAATTGAAATTACAAAATGTCGTCACACCTTACGACAAACTCTATACTCTAGCATGCAAAATGCAGACAAATAAGGAAAATACTTTTTTAGGTTAACGTTTTCATTAGGTAAACGTTTCAGTGAGCTAAATGAAAAAAACACAACAATGCAACTTTCGCTCTAATACTGTTGCAAAAGTCATTTGTTTACGAAAATACAAAAGGAAATTGCTATTACACATATCGTTTAATTATGTAACATAATTTTTTAATACACAAAACCAAGGCTATTGGGCCTTGATAGTAGAATCATTGCATGGAAAATCTGTACACTGGTGAGTATAAGACGCGGATGAAAAAGACGCAGGTGAGTAAGACGCAGATGAAAAAGACGCAGGTGAGTAAGACGCAGATGAAAAAGACGCAGGTGAGTAAGACGCAGATATGGAATGCAGAGAACTTTTCTACCCAGCAAGTTGAGGAACACTTAATGGTCTGCTGTCTGCGTGTCATTGTATGATAATTCATGACGCCATACATATTAATTCCTTAGAGGATAAATGTGAGGGGCTAGCATGACCAACCAATAAAGTATTTAGTTGTGTGGTTCAAGGACATACAATTCAAGACAATAATTGCGTATCTTAGCAAATCTTGAAAGGTAAAGTCTCCGCAATGACTTCAATTGTATAACAACAGTCTGTCTTGATTAGGTGTAATGTAGGGATTCACATAAAAATTCAAAAGTATTTTGAGTATGGCTCAAGGACATTCAAGAAAAAATTGTCTATCTTGACAAATCTTGAATGGGAATGACTTCGTTCACTTACGATGTCTTGATGATCAATCATTACGACATCAGTACATTGAAGCATCATAGTTATTCCACGGTAATTCCACAGTAATTCCCGCGCGTTGACCACTGGGCTACTTCGCCCTCAGCGACAATCTCCATAACGTCTTTTTATTCACCCAATTTAGACTGGAACCCAGTGGGAGGAGCATCCACAAGGACCGTACCCTCTTTCCCTTAGCACCAACCTCTCGGAAGGACTTATGGACCCACATGTTTAACGTGATCGTACTCCGCGGGAACACGGCGGCTGTTTTTAGGCAGTGACGGTAATCGAACCCGGGCCTACCCAGTGCAATTCCCGCGGGCTAACCACTGGGCTACCGCGCCCTGCATGAAATGTGTGAAAAAAATACAGCAAAACATGTTGGGCAAATTTTTAAATAAAAACTGAAATAACAATTACACCCATATTATATAAAGAGATCACGTGACTCATTGCAAAATAAAACAATCTGATGTGGTAACACATGACTTACCTTATATAATGTAATGAATTTACTACTTTTACTGTAAGAAAATAGGTTTTTCTTATAGTAGATACTAATATTCTTTCCAAGACATTAAATTTTCGACAATTTGTCGTCATTTTCATTGATTTAGCGTCATTTTTATCCATTTGGGGAAATTTTCGTTAATTTGGCAACATTTCAAAAAGTCGGCAAGTAGGCGACATTCCTTCAAATTCGTCGCCAAAATCTCGCCAAGCGTTATGCACTAAGAAATAAGTTATTCTTACAGCAGATAAATGACTATTGGCGTTCAAATACAAAAGTATTACTCAGAGTATCTTTTTTCATAAATGGAACGAGCTAGATTCACGAGAATGATGTCACCCAATTTATCGCATGGTATTACATATGAAAAGTGAACATGTTTCTCAATAGGATTTTTTTTTATTTTATATGAGTTTTTTATATTTTTTTTAAATGTACAATATCTCGAGAACGGTTCATGTTAGCGTTCTAAAATTTATGGTCAATCGTTTTCGTATCATAAGTATTACTCAGAGTATCTTTTTTCATAAATGGAACGAGCTAGATTCACGAGAATGATGTCGTCAATCGTTCATAAGTATTACTCAGAGTATCTTTTTAACACTTTACAACAAAGTTGAAAAGTGTTTATGACTTTGTTCATTCTGTCTGTCTGTCTGTCTGTCTGTCTGTCTGTCCGTCTGTCTGTCTGTCTGTCTGTCCGTTAGCACGATAACTGCCGTAAAAATGACTTAATCAAAATGAAATTTTAGTATGTTGTTCAGACGGTCTATAGGACCTATGGGAATATAAATGAATAATATCACCCAATTAGTTTTGGATTGAACCCGGGTTGAAAAAATGGAATACATTGAGCCCTATGGGACCTAATTTTTCAAGCATTTTTTAAGCGGATTTAAAATTCACAAATTGCTTCGAAAATTTTAGGCAATATTCAAATAGTTCCATAAAATATATAAAAAAAAATTCAGCGAAATATATTCAGTAGTTTTTTAAATAAAAATTAAAATAATAATGACACCTCTTATATGAAGCGATCACGTGTCCATGATATGAAACGATCACATGACCCACTTCAAAATGATATATGGCATCCATCTTGTCTCAAAATCGTGATTTTTAAAGTTCTTTCTAATTCATATTGAGTGTTGTATCCATCCTAAAACTACTTTATTTTGGCCTAAATTCTGTGCATCTACATACTTTAACAACGCAATGACAATATATTTCAGTTTAAATGCTCATACAAATTTGATTATTTCTACTATTAAGCCTATTTTTCACCTATGTAAAATGTAAACAGCAAAATATGTAGAATGAGTTGTATTAGAATCGCTGTAATTCTTTAACACAAAATCATTTAGTCCATGGAGTCTGCATGGCTGATATGAATGAAATATTCATTGATTTTAGAAAGAGAAGGACGATAATTTTCGATGAAGTTTTACGCATAGAGTTTTACTTACTTGTAGCTCCATGGTCTAATTTTTAAATAATATAAATTATTATAGTATTGTGATGAATGACATGAATGGGGGAATTATTTATGAATGAAATGTTGCTTTTATAGAGAGAGCCAGGCGTGATATTTTTTCTATGACGTCATTTGAATGGATTTCAGTTGTTTTCGATGAAGTTTTCAAATATAATAAATTATCGTAGTATTATGATAATTCTAAAATTATTACCGAGGAATGTATCACATTTTAGAGATGTTTAAACCAGGCAATTTATATTTTAATGCCGTCATTTGAATGAAGTTAATTTTTTTCGATGAAGGTTTAAGGTTTCAAATATAATAAATTAATGTAGTATTGTGATAAGTTTTAAAATATTACCGAGGAATGTATTGCATTTTAGACATGTTTAAATAAAATTGCATTGAGGTTGGAAAGTGTTTCATAATCAATGCTTTAAGCATGATTGATCTTTCTTGTTTCATAAATGGAACGAGCTAGATTCACCAGAATGATGTCACCCAATTTATCGCATGGTATTATTACATATGAAAAGTGAACATGTTTCTCAATAGGATTTTTTTTTATTTTATATGAGTTTTTGATATTTTTTTTAAATGTTCAATATCTCGAGAACGGTTCGTGTTAGCGTTCTAAAATTTATGGTCAATCGTTTTCTAATAAAAAATTACATAAGAAAGGTTTATTTGCGTAACTTTATTAGTGGTTTTGATTTTTTGACGATTTTTTCAAAATTTCATTCGAAAATTTAGGAGGGTTCTGAACATTTGATTGCGTATAAAAACAATAGGCTTCCAGTGTTTTTTGTGAGATATTTGTACCCAATTTCGTTCGAATCGATCCATTCGTTTGTCAGTTATCGTCTCTATAGGCTCACTGACACACACACACGCACACACACACACACTCACACACACACATACTTTCACACATACACGCACACACAGACATCACATCAAAATTGTTTGATTCTTGATCAGGGATGCTTGAAACGTGCTCTCCCGTCGAAAACTCAAATTCGAATTTTCGACCCCGTCACAATACTTTCCTTATACATTATGTATATAAGGAAAGTAATATTACTTTCATTTTTTTTCCTCTATGTAATGTTTAAAGATCATTTAAATTTATATTAATGTTGCTTCCGTCTTAAAAACGCTTTATTGTTGCGTATTATCTGTATACCTAAATTCAGTGCCAACGTAATTAGAATGTTATTTATTTTAAATGATCACTAAACTTTCGTTATTCCTACAGCGAAGCCTAGTCTTAACGTTAAACTATAGTATACATAATGTAAACAAATCAAACGGTTATAAGGTGAGTTGTATAAGAATTGCTGTTTTCTTTTCAAGCAAAATTATTTAGCTCTGGAATTTGGAATATAAGTGATATGGATACAATATTCTTTGCTTGTACGTAGAGAGGCAGGCGATTTATAAAATAAAATGGTTTGCCATAGTTTCTATACTTTAACATGAGATAGGAAGTTGACGTAGTTCCTCTGTTAATGAATTATTATAATCGTGACATAATATGAAATGGAAAAGTATCGTAAACAATTCGTAAATTACACTTTTATTTTATTTAAATAAAGCTCATTTCGTGTAACTAGCACTGTATTTTTCGATGAAGTTTTAAAATTATTTTTTTCAGTGGCAATTTTTGAAATAGCTCAAAATGTACATGAAATTGCATTTCAGTTGGAAAGTATTTCATGATCAGTGCATGCATAATTGATCTTTCTTGTTTTTTATAATATGGAAGTGGCAAACCATTAAAAGCCAATAATATGGCATTATTATTTTTTAACAATATAGAATAGCCCTGTTTGGAATAATAATAAATATAATTGAATATAATAGTAATAAATAGTTCGTTCGTTACTATTTCCCCCGTGGTGAAGGGGCGCCTAAGCACCACGTCCACAAGACCCCCCCCCCCCAGATCCCATGGCGAAGGGGAGGGAATTTGCAGCTTCACTTTTATAGCGACTCCCCGAAGGGTGGAAGTTTAACTTGGCCTCGACAAGACAACATCCATGCCCGCTGGCGGGATTCGAACCCGCAACCCGCCAATCCAGCAATGAGTCGGAAACGCATGCCCCTGACAGCTCGACCACCGGATCGGCGTAATAAACAGTAATAAATAGTAATAGTAATATAATAGTAATAAATAGTAATAAATAGTAATAAATAGTAATAGTAATATAATAGTAATAAATAGTATTAAATGCACTGGTAATACATTTTGAATTGGAATAACGAGAAATTCTGAAGTGCTCTGAAATTTCTGATATTTCAATCTGTTTCAATGCTTAAATAAGTTTTAAATTATATTTTTATTCATAGTAATATTTCGTTATTTTATAAATTCTGAAATAAAATCCGTGATTGATTAAAAAATATATATAATGTATTTCATTGAAATTTATATAATGTAATAGAAGAAGAGAATTCAAAAAACAATTTATTATATTTAATTAATTATACAATTTAATAGAAGATGACAATAAACTTTATGTTTCGTACTAACACTTAATACATTCGTAAAAATTAAGCAACACACTTTGATAATACCATTAGTTACATTTAATAATAATGAAATAATCAGTATTTTACAGCAATTATTTTAAATTTGAGGGAAATACTATCCTCTCATGACATTTTTCGAAATCATAATTATTTTCTCAATCCGGAATTTCCGTTTCTAGCGGTTTCACTAATGTGAAAACTACACTAGGATTTCACATAACTACCGAGCTATAAAAATGAAGCTAAAACCTAATGGAGTTTCTATCTCTTACACCATTAATTTTGCAATATCTGAATTTGAGACTTCATATATTTAATGATGGGAGCTTTAAAGTAGAAATTAGTCCATGTTTCCTTGAAGTAACGATAGATTTGCTAAGCCGTTCCACACATTATAACGTTATGGGTATTGAAAAGGGTTAGAAAAATGCTCTGCTTGGGAATTGTTCTTTATGATTAGATAAAATGTGTACTAACGGTGTGTTTAGCAACAGCTAATTTTGAAATTTAAAATAATAATTAATCAATTAAAAATCTGATGTGAACAGTACATAACTTTTCATATAGACGACTCAAATGCGTTTCCTCTTTATTTTATTTACTAAATTTAGTTTAATTGCACAAAATAATATGGATTATTATTTGAAATTGAAATGCAGTTTTAATCTAGTTGCAGTTTTAATTCAGTTTTCATTTACATTACACTGAACGTAATTTCAAAGTCGGCGTTACACACAAAATCTTTTAAATATCTTGAGAACGGTTAGTCCTAAATTTCTGGGGTTGGTCTTTGTCTTTTCGTTGTTATATATTACATATAACAGGAACATTTAATTGATTCTTTCGTCATAGGTAATCCCATATTTTATATTTTGATGATTTTTGCGAACGATTTCACAAAAAATGGCACGTTTTCTCCACATCATACTAAATTGTAATCAGCACCATTGCAAATCACAATGGACTTGCCAACCAATTTTATTAAATTGGGTCAGTCAATTTCTTAGCTTGGGGGTATACATACGTTCTACAGATAAACACACAGATACACAAACAGATGTCATGCTAAAAATAGTTTTTTCGAGTTCTAGGGAGCTTGAAACGTGTAGATCTGTTAAAACATCAGTTGCTAATATTGACATGATTCCAAAGTTTTCTTCATATATATTTACGTACTGTAGGGAAAGTAAAATGGAAATATTTTAATATTAAGTAAATTAAAATTTCTTTTTTTATCAACCCATTTTTAAACGTCATGAGTCTAAATTTAAAATTCCACGTAACTTTTTCACTAGTCATTTTTACCCTCACAACATTTTAAATTTAATGATACTTAAATTTAGTCTATTGACTATAACTACTACTTTCTACCTATCGACCTAGCCCGTTAGACATATCTGAAAGTGCAAGGTATGTGTTTGGATAGCCAGGATAATGCTACCCAATTTAGACCGAAGCCTAGTAAGGGCGATATCCATAGGGATCCTACCTTATATCCCCACCAAAATTTCGGAAGGACTTTCGGATTCACAGATTTGATGTGCCCGCACTTCGCGTAAACATGAGAATATTTTAAGCAGAGCCAGAAGTCGAGCTCAGGTCCTCCGATTTCGATACCAATGTCTTAACCACTAGGCTATCCCGCCCCCATAACTACTGCTTGTGGGAATACAAAATCCTTGTACGTTTTTTATAGAAGAACATGCTGTAAAATAAGATAATTATAACTGTTTCAAGCGCGTTATTAGTCCCACTTCTTCAGGCCAGAAGCAGTGTCTACTAACCAAATTGTTGAATACAGCTTCTTAAATATTCCGGGCTGCTTCTAAACGATGATCTAAAAGCCTTTCGTAACGCAGGTAGTACAGCACTAACGATAAAATATTTAGTTAAAACTCATATTTTAAGAAAGTATAATATATCTTTTGAGGAAGTATCATACAATGATTTGAGCAAATTGTGATTAAATTAAATGTTAACAAACTGTGTATTATATAACAAATTGTATATAACACAATGGCTATTTAATAATTTAATGTGCAATAATTAAATTAATAAGCCATAATATATAAGAAAATGAAGCAACCCTGTATGCGTGTTTCATACGTTTGGTGACATAAATGGTGTCCTTGACGATATATTTGGCACAATACAGTCAACTTATAAAAAGCGTGAATAGAAACATTCTGGATTTTGTGAGGAGTCCTTTTAAATTCTATAATGTTTTTTTATTATATCGGTATTCCTTCTAACGGGGTTAAATCGTATACCAGGTTTTACTTTTGTGACACAGATACGTTTTTTAGGGGTCATATAGAAAATGTGTTTCGTTCAGACTAGTATGCAATTTGCGTTTTGCTGTAGGGGTTTTAAAGGAATTGCTGTTTGATAGTGAATCGTATAGTGATTAATGAAATTAATTGGAAAAGCGTGTTCACGTGTTTTTGGGGGGGGTTTCAAGAGCGGAAGGTTTGAAGGTGGACGGATGGAATGGAATATTTTGAGTAACTTACTATGAACTCCGTTACATTACGAGCTCGATATCTAGTGTTTCATGTTTGTACCAGTGCATTTCTGGAACATCATTATCACTGAAAATTCGATATAACAAGTAAAATGTTTAATAATTGTGAAGATATAGTAGGAGTTACCACATGTTTCTAACATAATTACTAACCAATAAAAATAAACATTTACACCCATGCCGTACTTATTATCTTTTGCCGTCTTGCCCCATTAAATTTCCCGATATCTGAGTTTGGACTCATGCCGTACATTAGAGAGTAATAGCTTTAATTATCGGAGGAAAATAAGATGTAATTACGTTACTGTAACGAGATATTTGTTAAGCTGTTATAGTTATAAATTTATGTATAATATTAACATTTTAAAACTGTTCATTTTCGCGATTCTTTATGTACTTCACTTAAATTTATGATGGTGAGATGCTTCTGAATTGTATAATTGTTTTAGCTTTAGAACAATACCATTTTTTCATTTAGAATAAATAATTTAAACTTTTTTCTGAAAGAATCTGAAAATAAAACATATTGACAGAACATCACTATGTAAGCTTAAACGTAAGACATTTAGTGATGTCAAGAAAATGAAATAAATAATCTTCCTTTTACTGATGAATAAAGTTCACACAGAGCAGTAAAAATTAATAATTGTGTGTGTTGTTATGCTTTTGCTACACAATTTGTACCATACTCTGAACTGTATACAGTGAAATCTTTCTACACCAGAATCTCATAAGATGCAAAGATTTAACATTGCGTTTTAAGCAAATTTTCTTCTTGTTCACATTTTGCTGAATTTCTCTGTTATTATAATTACATAAAATATTTTTCATACTGCTAAATGTATTTTTGATGATATGGGCATTTCGTGTTATCTATTTTCATTACGGGAAGGCCCAGATCGCTTGATGACGATTTTAGGGCGAAAAATGTCACCAAATTGGCAACTTTGGGAAGTTGTTGAAAGTTCGAGAATTCAGTGGATTGATAAAGCCTTTTCATAGTTACGTAGGTTTTTCTTCCACAGAGGTTATATAAATGTGCTAATTATTCTGAAATCAACTTAGGTGATACAACAAGCAATGGGTTTTGATTATCTCAGAGTTTTGAGAATACGATATTCTTGTTTGTTGTTGTTGTTGAGACCCAGACCGTTCGCCCTACCAGAAAGGTGTAAGGTAACCGTTTAGACGACCGGTAAGTGCCACCCAATTTAGACCGGAACCCAGTGGGGGAGACACCCACAGGGACAGCTGCCTCCTTCCCCTACCACCAACTTCTCGGAGGGACTTACGGACCCACATGTTTAACGTGATCGTACTCCGCATGAACACGGCGGCAGTTGTGGCAGCGTACAAATCCAGTGCGCAAACCACCGAGGTACCACACCCGAAATGTGCCAACAGCACGCGGTGTTCCCAGGTGGTCACCCACCCAAGTACTCACCGCGCCCGATGCTGCTTGACTTCGGTGATCTAACGAGAACCGGTGTTTTCAGCACGGTAGGGTCATTGGCTACGATATTCTTATGTGTTGTTGTTGAGACCCAGACCTTCCGGCCTACCAGAAAGGTGTAAGGTAACCGTTTGGACGACCGAGAAGTGCCACCCAATTTAGACCGGAACCCAGTGGGGGAGACATCCACAGGGACCGCACCCTCCTTCCCTACCACCAACTTCTCGGAAGGACTTGCGGCCCCACATGTTTAACGTGATCGTACTCCGCATGAACACGGCGGCAGTTGTGGCAGCGTGCAAATCCAGCGCGCAAACCACCGGGCTACCACACCCGAAATGGACAACAGCACGAGGGGTGTTCCCAGGTGGTCACCCACCCAAGTACTAACCGCGTCCGATGCTGCTTGACTTCGGTGATCTAAGGAGATCCGGTGTTTTCAACACGGTAGGGCCGTTGTCACGATATTCTTGTTTGTGTATCAGTTGAGCTTTTCGCTATTCCATTGTATCTATTTGTTGCTTTGTGACTTTTCTAGATAGCTAATTACTTATTAACTGAAAAGTTGCTTCTTATTTTACGCTTATTTTCGTTTTGAACAAATCTTATTATGTTTTACAGATCTTAAAACTCATTTCTACGTCCTGAGCATATACTCGTGAATTCAGAGGATATCAAAACAATAATAAAATTTTTAATTTTATGTGTTGACTTTTAGAAATCGCCCTTTTCATAGACGTGATATGTCTTTCAGTTAGTCATATTGTATGTAGTAAAGACGGATGCATAACCTTAAGGATAGATGGCATTCGGTTTGTCCTTTTTTACCGTATAAACGTCTTATATATACATATAAGCATATACTAAATGCTTGAATGCGCATGGCATACATTTTTCCATGGGGACACAAACTCGAAGAAG
This sequence comes from Amaurobius ferox, assembly GCA_951213105.1. Taxonomy (NCBI): domain Eukaryota; kingdom Metazoa; phylum Arthropoda; class Arachnida; order Araneae; family Amaurobiidae; genus Amaurobius; species Amaurobius ferox. Next base: position 138,774,183 of record OX578136.1, read on the forward strand.
GAAAAGAGGCACAATATCGACTAGCTTGATGCACGCCTAAACGTCCAGTGTGCAAATGCCGACAACGCTATCCCCTATCAGCGCACATACATGCAGAATGTCACAATAGGTAATGGACTAAGGTAATAAATCGAGAAATATTAGGGTTAACGTATCCTTTAGCTTTACACTTTGAGACAAGTTTTTTGAAGTTGAGCCTCTTTTTTAGGGGTGTACGGGAACTACATCGCTATTCGCTGAAGATAGAAGAAAAGTCAATAACTAAGTTGTCAGAGATATCTGCAAAATTATTAACTATAAAACGATTATAAAAGAGGCAACTTCATTATTTTGCATGCAGCAGTGTAAACATAGATACATTTGTAAAAAATCTGATGTGGGCAACACATGTCTTTCCTTATATAATGCAATGAATTTGCTACTTTCACAGTAAAAAAATAGGTTTTACTTATAGTAGATACTAATATTCTTTCCAAGATATTGAATTTTCGACAATTAATCGTCATTTTCATTGATTTAGCGTCATTTTCATCCATTTGGCGAGATTTTCGTTAATTTGGCAACATTTCATAAAAGTCGCCAAGTTGGCGACATTCCGCTAAATTCGTCGCCAAAATGTCGCCAAGCGTTATGCACTAAGAAATAAGTTATTCTTACAGCAGATAAATAAATGACTATTGGCGTTCAAATACAAAAGTATTATTCAAAGTATCTTTTTTTCATGAATGGAACGAGCTAGATCCACGAGAATGATGTCATTCAATTTATCGCATGGTATTCCATATGAAAAGTGAACATGTTTCTCAATAGCAAATATTTTTATTTTATTTTATATGACTTTTTGATATTTTTTTTTAAAGTGTGCAATATCTCGAGAACGTTTCATGTTAGCGTTCTAAATTTTATGCCAATCGTTTTCTAATGAAAAATTACATAAGAAATGTCTATTTGCGTAACTTTATTAGTGGTTTTGATTTTTTGACGATTTTTTCAAAATTTCATTTGAAAATTTAGGGGGGTTCTGAACATTCGATTGCGTATAAAAAAATAGGCTTCCAGTGTTTACGGATTGTGATTTTTGTACCAAATTTCGTTCGAATCGGTCCATTCGTTCGTCGGTTATCGTCTCCACACACACACAGACACACACACACACACACACACACACACATACACACACACACAGACATCACTTCAAAAATGTTTGATTCGTGATCAGGGATGCTTGAAACGTGCTCTCCCGTCGAAAACTCGAATTCGAATTTTCGACCCCGTTACAATGCTTTCCTTATACATTATGTATATAAGGAAAGTAACGAGTGGATACATCATATTATACGTGTGCAAGCATGTATCATTACTGAAGGGGTACATTTTGTGTTTTGAGCATAATAAAATCAATTTTGTTCTGTCGTACTGACTAAATGTTCAATTAGAATTTGTACACTTGTTTTCATTTTCCATTCAATCTCTTTCAAGGGGCCAAAAATGCTAATACGAATTTAACAAACGACTTTCCCCCCATCTATATCACGAAACGAGATCGCCCCGTCATCCTGCAAGTCTGAGTAGGAGTAACTGCTATCCTTAATTAGGAGTAAAGGCTATCCTTAGTTAGACTAAGAGTAAAGGTGAGTAGGACTATCCTTAAAGTTGTCTCATCGTGTAATGCTAATAGGGCTTCCTATACACCTGAATAAAATATACGATAAACATAATATTTATCGATCCAGGATCCATGGTTATCCTGGTCCATTTCAATCTTGGACATCATGTGTATGTTGAATGATTTTGGAATGTGCAAATGTTATGCAATGAAATTCATATTATTTCTCTATCTTACTATGAATGCTAATAAATTGCATAGGAAATAATATCATGGCACATAGTAAAGAAGAAATTTATGAAGCAGCCATCACACACACATATGGTGACAAGTGGTGTGTACTATTCATTTCTGAAGGAAATTTTAAGACTTTTTATTCTTATTTGTATACTTATTTAGTACAGTCCTGGAAATTTTCAGAAAAACTGACAGCTTATCTCCAGAACCAGTTGCCTTAGTGAACCCCCAAACGCTCTGCAATTCGTTGCTGAATCCATATGTAACATCTAAACTTTATATATTCCCAATGTTGAGAAATAGATGTCGCAAAGAAAATGAAAATTTTAAATCAGATGTTACTTCTCAAGAACTTGAAAGAGTCGTTCTACCTCCTCCAAAGATTAATGCTGAATCCATATCAGTTATTATTTCAGCTATATCTATAGCCAATCTTGAAAAATAGATTGTTCAAGGGAAATGTTTGAAACGGCAGTGAAAAGAAACCGGGAATGAAAATTTCTACTAAGCCACTCTACCAATTCTAAAATTTCATACTGAATCCATCTCAGTTGCCATTTAAGTCAGTGGTCTTTAACCTTTGTTGAACCACATTAGATTCAAGTAATGGCTGGCGTACCACATATGAAAAATCACGCAACTTCGTAAACAAAATAAAGCAATCCAACGTCCTCGAAAAAGCCCATTTATCTATGCTTAATTTCGTCGTTTAAGAAAGAGTCCATAGAGTCTGAGAACGGCTATTTTGTTTATTTTAAACTGACTGCAATCTTTATCTGGTGCAGCGTTCGTGAAGTTAAATACTAAATCAGCAATAAGCAAATATGCAAAAATATTTGTTTTTTATATAAAATTTATGCATTCACAGGGATCGTACCCTCCTTCCCTACCACCAACCTCTCGGAAGGACTTACGGACCCACATGTTTAGCGTGCTCGTACTCCGCGTGAGCACGGCGGCAATTTTGGTAGTGGCGGGAAACGAACCGGGACTACCGAGTGCAATTCCCGCGCGTTAACCACTGGGCTACCACGCCCTCAGCGACAATCTCCATATCTTTCTTTTTATTCACCCAATTTAGACCGGAACCCAGTGGGGGAGGCATCCACAGGGACCGTACCCTCCTTTGCCTACCACCAACCTCTCGAAAGGACTGACGGACCCACGTGCTTAACGTGATCGTACTCCGCGTGAACACGGCGGCAGTTTTGGCAGTGGCGAGAATCGTACCCGGACCTACCGTGTGCAATATTACGTAAATCACTAATATATTACGTAAATCATTAAAATATTACGTAATATCACCGCGACAATCTCCATAACTTTATTTTTATATATTTTTTAATTCTTCCACCGTTCCATCATTTAAAATATCCATAAAAGCAAAATATCTATTTAAAATATCCATAAATTGAAATATCCATAAATTAAAATATCTATTTAAAAAAATTCATATCGTTCCACCATTTAAAGTATCACATAAAACATTAAATAACAATAATAATTTCACCCTCACAATATCTCCATGGAAACAGCGCGACGTCCCTGTGGTAGAAAAATCGGAACTTCGCCAGGTCTGCCGAAAAATTGAAATTCGGAAATTCTTAAAATCCCGATCCTGCGGCAATTTTTTTCTATTTCTTGACCGGATGGGGCTTGTAAGAAAGCCTGATCTTTGAACTTTCTAGAAATGTGTTATTATTAGTCGAAATTATTAGTACTTTTTCCGATGCGATTATTTAAAAAACAAAGTTCGTTTTTTTGAGACGAAAGTGACTTTTGTTTTGAAATCATTAAAAAATATTAGAAATTGAAATTGAGATTTGAAATTGATATATTTTTACTCGCAATTGTCTACACTTTTAGGTGGTGTGATTTGTTTTTTTTTTACGACGTCTGGATGATTGTGAAAAAATGGGAAAAAGGGAAAAAACGGTCGAAATCGCATAAAATATTAAATAACAAAAAAAAATTCAAATTTTAAAAATCTGTTTCGACGTGTCACTTTCCCAACCCCCGGGTCTCCGATTGCCAAATTTCGTTGCTCTCCGACGTACAGTCGCTGAACCTATAGTGTATAAGACACATACACAGACATTGCCTTTTATTATGTAAGACTAACCCCCTTCGGCGACCAGACTGTTCGCTACTCTTGGAAATTCTGACCGTGGCAAACACAGAAAGGTGTAAGGTAATTGTTTGGACGAAAGGACTTACGGGCCCACATGTTTAACGTGATCGTACTCCGCGTGAACACGGCGGCAGTTTTGGTAGTGGCGGCAATCAAACCCTGGCCTACCTAGTGCAATTCCCGCGCGCTAACCACTTGGCTACCGCGTCCTCCGCGACAATCTCCATAACTTTATTTTTATTCACCCAATTTAGTCCGGAACCCAGTGGGAGGGGTATCCCCAAGGACCGTACCCTCCTTCCCTTAGCACCAACTTCTCGGAAGGACGTATGGACCCTCATGTTTAACGTGATCGTACTCCGCGTGAACACGGCGGCAGTTTTGGCAGTGGCGGGAATCGAACCCGGGCCTACCGATTGCAATTCGCGCGCGCTAACCACTGGGCTTCCGAGCCCTCCACCCCGTGGAGTTAACAAAGTTTGTTTTAGTTTAAACCATTTTAAACCATAATTCGTGAAAACCATAATTCACTCATTTAAATTTTTTAATGACCATATGCTAAGCTTTTATTTCATCATTTAAAATATAACGTAATTTTCTGATAAATATAATAATTTCATATAAATATAATAATTCCACTCTGTATACTGTTACGACTACCCGATGTATACAATACATCACTATAATTCAATCCACCGTAATTCAATCTTTTAAATTTTAAAATATAACGTGTAACCCGATGCACAATCTCCAACCCTATCCGCATTCTTTTTACATTTATTTTTATTTTTTTTTCCCATGGAAACAGCGCGCATCTGCGAAATACCGTGTTTCTTCACAGTTCCCATAGAAACGCGCATGTGGGGTAAAAGTTGATTCCTTCTTTCGCGGAAATTGAAAATCATCCAGAAATTTAAAATCACGATTTATTTGAAATCCGGATCCCGCGGCTATTTCTAATTATTTCTTGACCCCCTAATTATTTCTTGACCAAATTGGGCTTGCAAAAAAGCCAGATATTTGGCCTTTCTAAAAATGTAAATTATTAGTTGAAATTATTAGTACTTTTGGCGATGCTTAGATTTAAATACCAAAGTTCGTTATTTTGAGCCGAAAGTGACTTTTGTTTTAAAACCTTTAAAAAATATTAGAATTTATCCCTGAGATTTGAAATTGATATATTTGCACTTGCAACTGTCTGCTTTTTCTGATGGTGTCATTTGTTTTTTTCTACGACATCTGGATGGTAGAGAAAAGCGGGATAAAGGGGAAAAAACGGTCGAAATCGCATAAAACATTAAATAACAACAGAAAAAATTCAAATTTAAAAAATCGGTTTTCACGTGTCACTTCCCCCCCCACACACACACACACGGGACTCCTATTGTCAAATTTCGTAGCTTTCCAACGCGCGATCGTTGAACCTATAGTGCATAAGACAGACAGACAGACAGACACACAGGCAGACATTGCCTTTTATTACGTAAGATAGAATCGTACGGGCGTTAAAATATTCAAAAGTTATTTAAATTGTCGTATACTTTCTTTCTCAGGCGTATTTTAGCTATATCCAAAAGTGACAGCGTAGAGAAATAAAAGTGTGTTGAAATGTGAAGTTAATGTCTTAATATTTATTTTATTTGTAAAATTAATTTAATTTGGCCTCTTAAACGCGTGCAGAGTATCTTAAGTGCCCGAGATAAAACTCACATCTCACTGCAGTCCAATTGAAAAATGTCCGATTGCAGTCCAAAATTTTAAATTTAAACTTGTGTTTCAGAAAATTTAAAATTACGCTTTGTGTACATTTGTCGGATAGCACCAGAAAATGAACGAAATAGAAAATGATATAATATTTTTACAATAAATATTTTTTTTATTTATTAATAGATTTAATGATAAATTTCTGGATTTTGAGAGGATTCCTCTTAATTTCCTAACGGATTTTGTATTTTATCGATATTCGTTCTAACGAAGCTACATCCGGTAACAAGTTCTATTTGTCGTGGTACAGATAACGTTTTCAATGGATCATATAGAACATGTATTTTGTTCAATCTGGTATGGAATTTGCTTTTTGCTAAAAGGGTTTTAAAGGAATTGCTTTTTGATAGTGAATCCTATAGTGATTAATAAAATTAATTGGAAGAGTGGTGTTGTTCACGCGTCTTATGAGGGTTCGAAAAGCGCAAGCGTTGCAGGTGTACGGATAGAAGGGAATTATTTGCATAACTTACTATGAACTCCGTAGCATTACGAGCTCAATATCTAATGTTTCATGTTTGTCAAAGCACATTTTTTGAAACATCATTATTGTTGTAAACTCGAAATTACATATTAAAATTTTATTACTGTGAAGATATAATAGGAATTACCACATGTTTCTAACATAATTACTAACCAATAAAAATAAACTTTTAAGCCCATGCCGTACTTATTATCTTTTGCCGTCTTACTCCATTAAATTTCCCGATATCTAAGTTTGGATTCGTTCCGTACATTAGAGAGTAAAAGCTTTAATTACAGGGGAAAATAGGATGTAATTCCGTTACTGTAACGATATATTTATTAAGTTGTTATAGTTATAAATGTATGTATATTAATAACATTTTCAAATCTGTTCCTTTCCATACTTCTTTATGCAATTTATGATGGTGGATTATTTTGGGGAAGATATATTTTATTTAATTTTAGAACACGTTTCAAAACAATACTATTTTTACTTTTAGTACAATATTTTGATATTATTTTTCTGAAATTTAACATTCTGAAAGTGAAACATATTGACAGAACATCAAAAAGAAAGCATAAAAAATTATATTTACTGATGTCAATAAAATGAAATGATTTTCCTTTTTTTAATGAATAAAGTTCATACAGAGCAGTAGAAATTAAAATTGTGTGTTTTGTTCTGTTTTCAATATAAATTTGAGCTGTGCTCTGCTTTATATACAGTGAAATATTTCTAAAGCGGAGTCGTATAAGACGGAAAGACTTCCATTTCGTTTTATGCTAATTTGCTGAAGATTTCTGTTGTTACACTTACCTAAAATATATTTCACTCCATTAAATATAACTTTGCTGAAAATTTTCTGCATTCTCTGTTATCTATTGTCATTATGGATAGGTCCAGGTCGCTTAATCTTGCTGACGATTTTGGGACGAAAAAGTAGCGAAATATTTCACTAAATTGACGACTTTTCGCAAATATGGAAAAGTTCGAGAATTTAGCGCGAATTGATCAAGAATTTTCAAAGTCACAAAAGTTTTTCGGGATATTCCACAAAGGTTATATAAATATGAAAATTTTTCAAAGGTCAACTCAGGCGATGCAAGAAGCAATGAGTTTTGAATACATCAGAGTTTTGAGAATACTATATCCCTGTTTGTTGATGACCCAGACCGTCCGACCTACCAGACGTAAGATAACCGTTTGGACGGCTGGAAAGCGTCACCCAATTTAGACCGGAACTCAGTGGGGGAGGCATCCACAGGTCCGTACCCTCCTCCCCCTACCACCAACTTCTCGGAAGGACTTTCGGACTCACATGTTTAACATGATCGTACTCCGCATGAACACGGTGGCAGATGTAGCAGCGTACAAATACAGCTCGCAAACCACCGGGCTACCGCGCCCGAAATGTGCCAACAGCACGCGGTGTTCCCAGGTGGTCACCCACCCAAGTACTAATCGCGTCCGATGCTGCTTAACTTCGGTGATCTAACGAGAACCGGTGTTTTCAGCAAGGTACGGCCGTTGGCGCGATATCCTTGTTTGTGAATCAGTTGAGCTATTATTTGCTATTTTATTGTAGCTATTTATTGCTTTGTGACTTTTCTAGATAGCTAAGTACTTATTAACTGTACTTCGTTTGTTATTTGATTCTTATTTGTTCTTTGAACAAATCTTCAAACTGATTCCTATACCCTGAGAAGAACTCGTGCATTCAGAGGATATCAGAACAATAATGAAACATTTAATTTTATTTGTCAACTTTTAGAAATCGCCCTTTTCATAGACATGATACCTCTTTCATTTAGCCATATTGTATGTAGTAATGACGGATGCATAATATTATGGATATATGCCATTCTGTTTATCATATTTTATCGTACAAAAGTCTTATATATACATATAACCTTATAATAAAAGTGAATATATAGGCATGACCGTCCATAATTGGTTTCCAAGATAGGGTTACAAACACAAGGATAATATGTACTTGATACACGCCTGTGATTTTGAACATCCAGTGAGCAAGTACCGACATGTCTCTTCCCTGTCGGCGCACATGCATGCCGGTTGTCACATCGTGTAATGGACCAGTGCAATAAATCGAGAAATATTAGGGTTATCGTATCCTTCGGCTCTACACTTTCAAATAAATTTAGTGAGATTGAGTTCCATTTTCAGGAGGGTACGGAAACTACATCGTTATTTGTTAAAGATAGAAGAAAAGTCTATTACTAAGTTATGAGCGATATCAGCAAAATTACTATCTAAAAAACGATTTTTTATGATACAGTTTTATTACTTTGCAGAAGTGTAAACATAGATACATTTCTGAACGAGTGAATCCATCATATTACATGTGTGCAAGTATGAGTCGTAACAGAAGATAAACGTTTTTGCATTTATTGCATAATAAAGCCAATTCTGTTCTGCCCTTTTTGTGAAATGCCCAACTAGATTGCATACATTTTTCGGGTTTTTTTCAATCCCTTGCAAGGGGAGAAAAATGCTAATACGAATTTAGCAACGCTCTAAAGTGTTACGACTTTTCCCCTATCGCTATCATGAAGTGAGATAGTTACTAGTTGCCATGAAACTTTGAGGAGGAGTAACTTTCTTGAGACTATCCTTAAAGTTGTCCCATCATGCAATGCCATTGGAGTTTGTTATATACCTGCATGAAATATGCGATACCTGTAGTACAATATTTGTACTACATGTTATACTCCCAATTACAAATGCCAAGAAAGATAATGAGCAAGCTAAATGCAGCAGAGGAAACCACTTGCAACACAATCATAGATAAACAGCGGCCATCCCCTTCTGCATCAACGACAAATGGGAGAAGTGGTATGAAACCAACGGGGGGGATAAAAGAGTGCCCCAAAGTTTGTTCCAGAGAGTTCGGCAGACTTGAATTTTCGAACGAACTAACAACATGTCTCTTAGTTTTGTGCAAAAAATATCTACAGTGAGCACGCTAAAAGAAAGCATAGTTCAGAAGTGTGATGTGCAATAGAATCTTACAGCATAGTGTTTGCGCGAATAAGTGTTGAAAGGCAAGAAACCATAGGTATTTATGTATTTCACTTGTCACTAATTAGCACGGAAGGCCCACAATTTTACGATTAGCTATTAATGAACAATTAGTTCGTAAGAATCTATGTCGTAATAACGAGTTCTTGTATTTTAAATTAAAAGAACTATTTTGAGTATCGGTAAATTAAAAGAAAGTGTATAAATATATGTATCAATTATATTATGTGTGTAAATATGTTTATTAATGAAATATTGGTAGCGCTAGATGTATCATAATAATGGATTTATGAATAGTATTAATAACCAAGACATACATGGATATCTATAACTTAAATATTAAATAAATTGGTCAAATTTAGATAAGTGTGTTTAATTATATCTTGTGTATTTGTCTCTCCGGCTTGAGAACCGGGAGTTTACATGCTCCACTCTTAGTGAAGGCATCAAAGGTAAGTCCTAGTATAATAGTTTTGATAAGGACCACTTTACCTTCTGACAATACCCATAATATTTCTTGATCCAGGATCTATGGCTATCCTGATCCATGACTATCTCTGACGTACTCGAAGTGTTCTCATCGGGTTGGATCTCGCCATCGGGATCTCCTATACACCTGCATAAAATGTACGATGACTATAATATTTGTAAATCCATGATCCATGGTTGTCCTGATCCATGGCTGTCCTGATCCATGGCTCTCCCTGACATCCTCAAATTTGTTTCATCATGCAATGCTATTGGGATTTCCTATACACCTGCTCGAAATATATGATAACCATAATACTTCTTGACATTCTGCAAATATTGAATGATTTTGCTAATATCTGAATGTTTTTTTAATTCCAAAATCAGTTGATACTGTTTCCAATTTGATATGTGTCGAATTTGTAAACTTTATTTATATTTTTTTACATTTACTTTTATAGCAGTTGGAAGTATTTAATTTAAATTTATAAATATACTAGAAAATATTATCACACCAGTGCATTCAAAATATTTAAATATAAATACCGCATTTTAAATTCCCCCGTTACTCAAATCTGATGAACGGCTGATGAAGTATGAATTCTACATTTTATTAAATAAGCCTGAGTAAAATATTTAAGTAACTCGCGGAAAGTTTGGATTCTGAACGATCACAAATTTTCTCGTACTGTAATTATCCATCTGGGCGAATTCAAATCATCCGCTCATAAAATAAATAGACCCACATTCTAAACTGGAAGATTTAAATTTAATGTGAAACACGGAATTCTCGCAGCATCGTTGAATATTAGTCTTACCAGTTGGAGAAGCGAAATTACGCTTTTAATGGTAATGTATAATTGAAAATAAGTGTAGAAAAATGTTGTGCAATAAAATTCATATTTTGTTTCATGTTACCATACATACTATTAAAAGTCATAGGTGAAAAGCATAACACATTGTAAAGAAGAAATTTATGAAGCAGCCTTTATAGTGTTGCAAGTGGTACGTTCATTTCATTGTTGACGGCACCTTAAGAATTGTTAAGAATTGTTATTTCCTTTTGCATACTTATTTCATACAGTCATGAAACATTTCAGAAAATTTCACAGTCTTGTCTTCAGACCAGGAAACCTTATTGAACTCCTAATCCCTCTACGATTCAATGCTGAATCCATTTCAGTCACCATCTAAGCTTCCTCTATAGCCAATACTGAGTAATTGGCAGTCGTTGATTGTCCGTCGTTGGCCGTCGCTTGACTGCCCTGCCCCCACATCAAATAGAGGACGACCTGTGGAAGATGGTTGAAGGCATATATTCAGCCATCCCTCAGGAAACTATCTGCACAATCATTGCACATGTTTCTCGAAGATGTGTTGCTTGTATCGCCGTAAAATGTGATCCTACAGTCTATTGATCACACTATCTATGCAATTACTGTATTGCATTATCCTTCTGAAATTAGCATCACTTATTTATATATGCCATCTATGTCTGTATGTCCTTTTAGCATCACACTATATTCGCTATTTCATGGTGTTGCATTTTCTGTGTCGGGTAGTGTATATTATAGTATCTATTTTCAGAAAATCTCCTACACTATGGGGCGATAGAATACTTTTATCTATATTGCGATTAAAAAATGACTCTTCCAAATGACTGCAGCCTAAAGAATTGGCCAATGACTCTTCTTAACGAATATAAAAAATTTGATGTGGGCAACACATGACTTTCCTTATATAATGTAATGAATTTACTACTTTTACGGTTAAATAAATAGGTTTTTCTTATAGTAGATATTAGTGTTCTTTCCAAGATATTGAATTTTCGACAATTAGTCGTTATTTTCATTGATTTAGCACCATTTTCATCCATTTGGCGAGATTTTCTTTAATTTGGCAACATTTCAAAAAGTCGCCAAGTTGGCGACATTTCGCCAAATTCGTCGCCAAAATCTCGCCAAGCGTTATGGACGAAGAAATAAGTTATTCTTACAGCAGATAAATAACTATTGGCGTTCAAATACAAAAGTATTACTCAAAGTCTCTTTTTTCATGACTGGAACGAGCTAGATCCACGAGAATGATGTCATCCAATTTATTGCATGGTATTACAAATGAAAAGTGAACATGTTTCTCAGCAGTTAATATATTTTTTAATATATGTTTTTTTTTATAAATTTATTTGAAAAATCAGCAATATCTCGAGAACGTTTCATGTTAGCGTTCTAAAATTTATGTCAATCGTTTTCTAATGAAAAATTACATAAGAAATGTCTATTTGCGTAACTTTATTAGTGGTTTTGATTTTTTTGATGATTTTTTCAAAATTTCATTCAAAAATTTAGGGGGGTTCTAAACATTCGAATGAGTGTAAAAACAATAGGCTTCCAGTGTTTACGGATTGTGATTTTTGTACCAAATTTGGTTTGAATCGGTCCATTCGTTCGTCAGTTATCGTCTCCACAGACTCACTGACACACACACACACACACACAGACATCACTTCAAAAATGTTTGATTCGTGATCAGGGATGCTTGAAACGTGCTCTCCCGTCGAAAACTCGAATTCGAATCTTCGACCCCGTCACAATACTTTCCTTATACATTATGTATATAAGGAAAGTAATAAAATGAAAATTTAGACTTGATATAGTAAAATTAGTACGGAATCCATTAATGCGTAATCCATACTGAATAATTATTTCAATGTTTCATATTTTTTCTGGTCGATCACTATTTACTTGCTGAAATAGTGATTTGGAAGGAAAGCATCTAAATAAAATTTTACTTATTTCCTACTAACATATTTAATAATCATAATCGTTATTTCCATTCCTAACTCGAACGCAGAATGAAAATAAATGGGAGTGGCCAAATAAACTATTGATACATTTTGCCTTTTTACATACATGTGGCTTTTTCCAATTAAATCTTCTTGATATTTTCTAAATTATACGTTTTTTATAACTGAACATAATTAGGATTTTCAATTTGTTTAATTTCTAATAAGAACGTATAACAAAAAATATTCAAAACTCATTTAAATTGCTATATGCATTTTCTGCTCACACATTTTTTTGCTATGTTCAAAAGTCACGGGAGTAATGAAAACTATTTCAAAAATTTACATGAAATATTGATTATGCAAAGGAAATGATCCCCTAAATAATTGGAACCCTATCATTTGTTGTTTTGTGTATGGTGAAAACGGCTCTGGCTATATAACCCATCAAATGACAAGGGACAATAACATACTAAATGTATGATCAGAAGAAAACATAGAAGATAGAATTGGTATTTCACACTCCAATTTCATGATTGGCAACTAATTATTAAGCTTACTAATAAATTGAAAATGAGAACTTATTACGTGCGAAAATTTAAGCCACATTTTGAGATAAATTCATCGTTGGTTTTTTGAATGAAATTGTGAAAATCTGGTTCATATGACTTTTAACACACGAATATCCCCCCCCCCCCCTGCAACGGTCTATTTAATATAGTTGAAAACTATTTTTAAAAGAAATATGATTATGTAGCAAAAATATAGTAGGCATTGCACATTTCCACACAGAGACATTTATTTATGTTTTTTAGTCTTTTGACATTCCATATCAAATTTACTTTTCAGTTTAAAAAAGCATGTACACAAAAGCATGTACACCAGAGGACACAAAATGAGCCGCCATTCATTAACATCGATTGAGAAGTTAACGCCTCGGGTTCGTCAATACTGAAGAATAAAAAGCAGGAACGTGAATCGTGAAAAGTTCCTCTTTAAAGTTCGTTTTTCTCCAATGCTAGAGCATCAATTGTGATTTTATTTATTTTGTTTTCTAAGGTTTGAGACGACTTTGCAGAGGACGAACTAATCAAGTTGTGACAGAGTGGTGATAAAAGGCATTATAGGCATTACAATACGCAAAAGCGGCAATATGGCACCAGCCCCAGACATAAAAACGCCAGTTTTTATCATGGAGGGAGAGTCATTTATATCCAAGAAATTTTATCATGACCTCATGGCACCTGAGTTTTATGGACGCAAACAAGGCTGCAGGGGTTATAGGAGATTCTCCAATGAAGCTCGGCTTAAGGTGCTCCACCCACTTGACTGGATCCAACGAGGAAAATGATCATGGAAAGTCAATGGGAACAAGGGAGGGGGCACAGAATACTTCCATACAACGTAATTGAAAAAGTTCGTTTTTCTAAAACTTCGATTTAGATTTGACGTGATGATGTGATGCCTCCTCTTCATCTTTGATTTCTCCCTGTTAGTTGTCGACGCAAATTCTTAAAATGTGTCGGGGTGCGAGAAATTACAGTTCAATTGAAAATGTGAAATCAGTGAAAAGGTATAGTGATTTTTGAGAAATATGAATGCAATCAGTCGCTTTGTTTTGTTGGAATGCTCTTAAAGATTTTAAATGTAGGTTTGCAGTACTCAAGAATAAAAGCAACAGTTTTCATATTTATTTGAGGAAATTAGTAAGTTTGACTATAAGTTAGTAATAGTGACACTGTGTCACATTCTCCATCTCTAAGTAAAATCATCTGTGACAATAGTTTTGGTAACTGATAATTTTGTAAATATAATGTAAAGAGAAATATAATCTTGAGCAAGTTTAACGTAAATAATATTTTAATAAATTATGATTTGACCAATTACGCATCTTCATTTGTGTAAGTGAAGATCATTTTATCTATTAATCAATTTGATTTTCAGGAACACCGGGAAACACAGAAAAATAATTTGGCGGGTTATAACTTCAGCAATGTACCATTTCAAATTCACGGCCAGACACGAAGCTTTAAGCTTAACTTTATACGTCATACATATATTTCACTTTGTGGGAGGCTAAGTAACTTATATCACATATGTTATGTATAGTATAGTGTACACTTATGAACTACAGATACGAAAATGGCGACTTAGCTGGGCGGAACGCTACCGTCCTCCTAAAATAGCATTTTGTGAAAAAATGTGACAGATGTTTCATTTTACTCAAAAAAAGATATTACATAAGATGTAAAGAATTTCAACCATAAGAATCTTATCACCACCTTTCTCAATTATCATTGGTCATCTTTAAAGTGTAGGGGATTGGTCGAACAGGGTAGGTAGAGCGAAAACGAAGTATAGGAAACAAATCTGCAATTTTATGTGTGCTCTTAACATTCTTCGGAAAAGTTTATTTTTTTCAATCTCTAACAGTCAAATTATTCCCCCTTTCGAGTCTGTATTTATCGCTGTTTCATTCTTTCCTAAAGCTACCAAAATAGACAAATCAATATTTTAAGTAATGCATTATACTTCTATCCTGGCTTTACAAAAAAGAACGGTTGTCCTGGTTTTTACTTTCCTTATATACATAATGTATAAGGAAAGTATTGTGACGGGGTCGAAAATTCGAATTCGAGTTTTCGACGGGAGAGCACGTTTCAAGCATCCCTGATCACGAATCAAACATTTTTGAAGTGGTGTCTGTGTGTGTGTGAAAGTATGTGTGTGTGTGTGTGTGTGTGTGTGTGTGTGTGTGTGTGTGTGTGTGTGTGTGTGTGTGTGTGTGTGTGTGTGTGTGTCAGTGGGTCTGTGGAGACGATAACTGACGAACGAATGGACCGATTCGAACCAAATTTGGTACAAAAATCACAATCTGTAAACACTGGAAGCCTATTGTCTTTATACGCAATCGAATGTTCAGAACCCCCCTAAATTTTCGAATGAAATTTTGAAAAAATCGTCAAAAAATCAAAACCAATAATAAAGTTACGTAAATAGACATTCCTTATGTAATTTTTCATTAGAAAACGATTGACATAAATTTTAGAACGCTAACATGAACCGTTCTCGAGATATTGCACATTTTTAAAAAAAATTATCAAAAGTCAAATAAAATAGAAAAAAAATATTTCCTATTGAGAAACATGTTCACTTTTCACATATAATATCATGCGATAAATTGGGTGACATCATTCTCGTGGATCTAGCTCGTTCCATTCATGAAAAAAGATACTTTGAGTAATACTTTTGCATTTGAACGCCAATTTATCTGCTGTAAGAATAACTTATTTCTTCGTTCATAACGTTTGGCGAGATTTTGGCGACGAAATTGGCGGAATGTCGCCAACTTGGCGACTTTTTGAAATGTTGCCAAATTAACGAAAATCTCGCCAAATGGATAAAAATGACGCTAAATCAATGAAAATGACGACTAATTGTGGAAAATTCAATATCTAATAAGTTATATAATATATAAATATATAATAATAGTTATATAATATATGTCGAAAATTCAATATCTTATATGTTATATATAGATATATATATATATAACTTATTTCTTTGTCCATAACACTTGGTGAGATTTTAGAGACAAAATCGGCGGAATGTCGCCAACTTGGCGACTTTTTGAAATGTTGCCAAATTAACGAAAATCTCGCCAAATGGATAAAAATGACGATAATCAATGAAAATGACGACTAATTGTCGAAAAGTCAATATCTTGGAAAGGATATTAGTATCTACTAGAAGAAAAACCTATTTATTTTACTGTAAAAGTAGTAAATTCATTTCATTATATAAGTAAAGTCATGTGTTGCCCACATCAGATTTTTTAATTATGTTTTCATGAAAAACCGAACAAATGATTTGAATTCTTTTTTGGATGTCCACTTCCCCCTTTGGTATTTAAGCGTTCATTCATTATGTTCTACCGCTTGTTCTTTCCTCCTGGATTTTTTACCCTTTTTGGTTTTCTCGTCATAGGAAACACAATTTCCCTGCTTCTGCCGCGTCTGCTGTTGTACTTTCTCCGATCTTTCTCAGGCGAATGAAGGTGACTTCGTGTGTGTTCTAACAAAGGTGGTTATTTTTACCTTCGAAATAGGTCGACACTATTAATTTTGTATTACATGCTTATTTTAACGAAGGTATTTAATTTTTATTAAATACTGTACTTACTTTTAAAATATTTGTGCACTGAGATAGATGATTGGATTGTCGAGTACTGTGTTTAATAAAAAAAAGAAAGCGTTTAAAATATGGAATTTGGAAAATTACATTGTTTCGTATTTTGAAAGATAATATACTTCTTAAATTACTATTATATTACAAAAAGTAAAGCTTGAAATGTTTCCAAATGTCATTACGAAGTGTTGTTTCGGGGGCGGGAGCTATATAATCCTAATGCTGAACCCTCATATGTGTATATAAAAACAATGAATTCATTTTCATTTCTGGTGAAGTTCTGTATGTTTTTTGATGGTGGTAACATAATTGGCAGTGAAATGTATAAAGCAGAAAAAAAATATTAGAAATTCCTAATTTTTATTAATGCATGCTATATTTAACGGTCAAGCGAAACATGAAACTATTTCTTAATTTAAAAAATGTTTATGTTTCTGAATTTAGGATCACAAAAGACACCCTTTTCACACTAGTGGCGCATGGTAGCAGTTCATTGCATAATACCACACCCAATGGACAAAATTTCACTTAACACATGATGTCATCACTATTTTATTATTTATAGTGTCAAAAACATTACTTGCAATAATTATTAAAATCCTGTTAAAATAAGCCAAATAATTTTATTCGAGATAAGTAACTGTATTTATGATTAAATAGAACACAAAGTCCCAAAAGCATAAATATTATTTCAAGTAACATTTTATCTTCCAAAAATCAGCTTCGTTAATTCGATGAACATACATTTAATGGATAGACCTATTTAATAACGATATTTTAAGTTCGTGGAGTTGTGTAATAGCTGTAGGAGTTTGTGCAAAAATTCGTTTTCTCCGTGAACTTATTTTTCATGAAGTACAATATTTAATCTTTGTAATATTCGTATCTGCTATCATGTTTTGTTTATAACGTTTTAAATATAGCATTATCAAACTAAAACTATATTTATTTGTATATATTAATTATGAAATATTTGTGGTATATAAAGCTTATTTTTACTTTCCTATATATTATACGAAAATATTAGTTCTACACATAAGATCATAAACATAAGTTCATACGTGCAAATAGTCATCTTTACGCATGCGTAATCTATGTACTTTTGACATAATAACTCTAGACCAAATAAATGCAACGTTGTCAAATTTCACATTCAGTTTTGATCAAATGAGCTTTTACTACAGCTTAATCACCGTCTAGCAATAAACGAAATTATCAGTTGTAAGAATAATACCATATGCATTTTGCACCATTGTTCAATATGATCACTTGAGGTGTTCACTCTAGCTTTTCTACAAGAGAGGCTTACTATTGTATAAACTCGTTTACATTTCGTTTTATTATGTTTTGATTATTTATTTTTCCACATTTGTTTCTTTCGGTTACTTATCATTTTTTTTTCATTTGCACTTATTATTTGATTTGAAAATTCTTGTTTTAATGAATTATCTCAAAACACCATTTGGTGTAAGTCATGCTCTTCGTTCAGGAAGTACCATCAAGGTAGGTAGGTCAAAGTAGATTCAAGATATGCCTACGGTTTTTTTGTATCTGACTGTATGACCCTATTTTACCCTCAAAAAATGAATTGTGTCCCCCCTTCTATTTAGAATGTTTTTTTTTTTGTCTTTCCATTGCGATATTATAATTCAATAATAGCATTTTCTACACCCTAGGACATTTTGCGTTTATTTTATCCATGTAAAATAACTTTTCTGGTTTAATTAATTATTTGTTTCTTTTGGTTAATATGCATTGTTTTCAATTTCATTTATTTTTACTTTAGTAATTATGCTTTTTAATAAATAGTTTGAAAACACCATTTGATGTAAATCATACCTTTTAGTTCAACAAGTCTCCATGCTAAGGTCGAGATACATACAAGACATGTCTTCGGTTGGCAAGTTTTATATCTATCTGGCTATCTTATCATGCCCTCAACAAAACTAATAGTATCTCCCTTCCTTTAATAATGGTTTATTTTTTTTCTTTTTATTGCTACATTATCCTTCAATAATGGCAAAGTGCACTATTTTTTACACCTCGGACAGTCTGAGAAGGGCCATTCTTTTGATTACTCGGCTTATATGACAAACTATCGCTATGGAAACGACAGTAGCCATGATTTATGAAGTAGAATAGAAAAACTCCTTCATCGAGATGCTGACACTTTGAGGAAATATTCCTTATCTGCCGGGATAGATGCCTTCGGTGATAAAGTCTCAGTTACTTGTGACATATATACACTTATAGTGGATACAAATTATAAAAGACGGGTATGTTTTCGTAAAAATACTTATTTTAATCAGCAATATTATCTGTGGTATTATTTAAGGTGCTTTAAAATAGATTTTACAATTATTGTATTAAATTTAAATTGTGAGTTTTTCTAAAATTTTCAAATGTTACGTAGTCACAAATAGTAATCGCAAAAAGTTTCTTAGTATCTGAAGTAATATGCAATAAATTTTGAAATCTGAACTTGGATTCAACGTAAGATATTTAAATTGTACGTTAACAGTCACTTAGTATATCATGAAAGTAATAGTATTAGTATACAGCTAATTTATTGTTACTTTCTCTTTAACACATAGCATGTATAAAGGGAATATATAAAAGGAACGTATATAAAGGGAAAATATAAAGGGAACGTATTGTGATGGGATCAAAAGTTCTACTCTCGGATCTTGATAGATTTACAGGATTTGGACATCTCTGAATACTAATGCTTGTATGTTTGAGCCTGAAGCTATTATATCTCTCGAGTGAATAGAGTCGAGTGATAGAGTCGAGTGAATAGAGTCGAGTGAATAGAGCCGAGTGATTTAAATTGTACGTTAACAGTCACTTAGTATATCATGAAAGTAATAGTATTAGTATACAGCTAATTTACTGTTACTTTCTCTTTAACACATAGCATGTATAAAGGGAATATATAAAAGGAATGTATATAAAGGGAAAATATAAAGGGAACGTATTGTGATGGGATCAAAATTTCTACTCACGGATTTTGATAGATTTACAAGATTTGGACATCTCTGAATACTAATGCTTGTATGTTTGAGCCTGAAGCTATTATATCTCTCGAATGAATAGAGCAAATCACAAGAAAATCGGTACGGTTATTTCTATTCACCGATGTCAGAGGTCTATTAATTTTTGGGATTATTAAAGAGGAAGGCGAATTAGTTGAGGTGAAGTTATATTTCTGAGATTCTATAATATTCAAAATAGTGTAAATGGGTGTGTGGTGTGTGTAAAAATAGTACTAAATAAAATAACGGAGATAATAGGGAGAGTTCACATCAAAGCTGTATGTTACGCCAGTACTGACAATGTAGATGGTCAAAATGCACCACTTTATATTAGCGCAATACTTGATGTCAAATGCAGTTATGGGACACAGCAACAACGCATTTCGAGAGTCGTGGTCCCATGAATGAGTATTCAAGGAAAATCTAATTGCATAAGAAGACATAAGACGAGTGTTAGGACACTAGGCGTAAAAATTTGACTGAAACTGCTAATCATTGAATGAAGAAGAAAGGGACATGTGGCAGGATCTCGCCCCAAGCAATTAGGAAGGAGATTTGATTCCCATCAAGAATGATATAAATATTCTGCAAAATAAATGTGGAAGGAAAATTTATGGTACTTTGAATAGAACAATTGACTCTATGACTCTAAGTATAAATTATGGTTTAAAGAGAAAAAGTGAGTTAGTGAATTTTACCTGACTACAAAATAATGCAACTATTGTAGTGAGATGCTGTAGTGAAATCTGCAGTTAATGTGCAATATGAGTCACTAATCCCCGCCGAATAATGAACTTTGATTAATACGTTACTGCCTACTGAAGACACTGATGCATGTTACCGCCTACTGAAGGCGCTCAAATAATATCCTTCAATCGAACATGATGCCTTACATGCTAATTAAGCAATAAATCAAACGTACTTGTCGGTGGATATTGCGGCCATGATTTTGCCACACTAAATAAGATTACACTTCACTTTACTACTTTATGCTGTCTTTCGTTACCACATTTCGAATATTTTTTTAATCTAAGAATCATATAAATAGATATTTATGTGAACATATGTTAGTTATTGTGGAACCAGAAAATTCAATGTTTTTAAAGGAATACTCCATAGTGAAAACTTGCTAAACAAAATTCAGGCACCCTAAATTCACTAATTTAAGATTAAATCAAGTAGGAGGGTCATACTGTCTGGATGGGCGTAATTCACACTCCAGGCCTAACCCGAAGAATCTACGTCAAAAAAGGGAAAGTCAATCAAGATCGGTCTTAAATCAACATTGGGCAAAGCAAGGCCAATCAATTTAGAGGGCGCAAGGAAGGCGTGTTTTACCGAAGCAAGATTAAAATAAGGTTTACATATCTAAAGTAGATCTATACTGACTATAATAACCAGTCGAAATGTGCGGATTTGTAAAGGAATTAGGCCTGTAAAAACATTCGAGATGTGAAGACTTCAAAAAATATTAGACACGTGAATAAATTCAAGTGTACTCTCTAATGCATTCCAACATGCACGTAAGGTATGTACCAGCTCTATACTCAAACACATGGGTTGAGTGAAGAACTATTAAGGTTTCAATAACTAACTGAGTTACACTTAAAGCATCTCCTCCTAGGTACCTCACATAAAAATATTTAATGACTTGTTTGTGAAAAATGTTATTAGTAATTGTTAGTTGTTATACCCTTTGATGCTACTAAATAAAATATTATAACTTTAAAAAGCTAAATTGCTTAGTTCATGACTTGCACTGATGATCAACACTTCTATGATTTAATTTTCCATGGAAGTAAATAAACATTCACTGTAAGATAAATTTGATGGATTATTCACAGTAAAAATATCGCAGTGTACACAATTAATTACACCATTAGTATACACTATTAATGAATGATATTTTTATCACATTTAGTAACCGACTAATAATTTATGTTGACACAGTTTTCGTACGCTTGGCCATTAATTTATTATATTCACGGGAGGTTTCCTCATATTTCATATGTAATTTTTTGTTTAATGGCGAATTACATCACGTGCAAGATGAACGTGTGCCGTTGTGGATATATAGCATGTGTTGAAACAGAAAAATAAAAAAAATATATGCTTATTTTTTAAATGAAAGTGCATTTTAAGTGCTATTATTGCGAATAAATTGAAACTATTGTTAGGTAGTTATTAAAATTGAAATCATTGTTAAATAAAGTTATTTTGGAGATAATAGTATCGGCTATATTATTTTTTCACCATATTTAAATTTTCTAATCTATAGATAATGCCATATGTTCAGAGATCGTTCTAAATTTTTTTCCAGAAGAGTTAAAATACTCTGACTTATTTTGAAAGAGTATTTAGCTTTCCATAGGAGTAAATTTTGACAAATGAGCAATTAATTACTCTTAACTTTCCAGTAAAATTTATTGTTAAACCAGCTAGAGTTTCTTATATTTTTATTATTTTCCAAACTCATTTAAATTAAAGTTATTAGGATTACTATCTTTATTTAAACTAAAGAATGGAACAAATGTTAATTAATTAAAATTTTAAACATGTAAAGATTTATTCTAATTCATGTTTCTGACATGGTTGCATTTTTAAGTATCCAAATCATTATTTTAATAGCATTATTCAAAAATTGATCTTCATTTCATTAATAATGCGTTGGGAAAATAGTTTCTGCATAAAACATAAAATAACATAAACTTTAGCCGATGCAAACATATTGAAAAAGGGAATAATATTTTCACAATAAAATGAAATATACGAAAGATAGAGTACAAATGCAGTTTTTTACGAAACCATTGCTACATATACCTTCATTTCATTAATAATACGTTTAAAAAACGGCTATTATGCAATGCATAATAATTATAAAAATTTTGTGGATTGCATAAGCGGAAAATATTTTCACAATTATGAGAAATATACCGACAATCGAAGACAAATTTAGTTTGTTTTTCGTGGGGACTGTTGCAAAATAGCACTTCATTTCATTAATGATACGTTTGAAAAATATTTTTTTCTATATAACACGAAATTATTATAAAAATTTTAGTCAATTATATGGATTTCAAAAGAGGAAGGATGATAATCATATTGGTCATCTCTTGCGCAGATTTGTCAACCAGTTGATGAAGATGTCAGTTGTAGAAAAAAAAAGATATCAGTAATTAAAACTTTTTTAGCATTCAAGTTAAGAAATAAAAGATACTCTCATATAACACAAAAATGCATATACATAAAATTATTTGAGCATATGTATAATTATGCGTCAATATAAATATTTATATTTACACAAGTTTTTTATCCGGTGTAAATTACTTTATTCATTGGGAAAACGAACATTTACGTTTGGTAAAACACAAGTCTTCACTACAGCTAATGATAAATATTGATTTTTAATAACAAAAAAAAAATAAAATATAGCAGTGGTAAAAGATGTAAATATAATAATTTTAATATATCTCTGCCAAAAATGGCTGTTTTTGATTTGCCCAAATCATTGTTTTAATGCCAGGTTTTTTGGAAAATATCCCTTCCCATGGTTATACCCATTTTTCAAACTAGGAAAATATGTATTATGCGGACCTTAGTAATTAACCATAATATGAAAATGAGCTAGTTTAATCAATCTAATATACAATATTTAGAAGATGGAGATGGATGAAAAAAATACCAATTTAATGAAAAAACTGAATTGCGTAAACATTTATGCAAAAATGATTAAATAATTAATCGTAATAATTAACCAGAATATGGACATACGCTAGTCTAGTCAATCTAATGTGCAATATTTAGAAGATTCGCATGGATGGAAAAATATAACTAATGGACTCTTGGCGATTCAAGCGAACATAAATTAAATTGCTCAAAGGCACTGTTTATGCAAAAATGATGTTAAAAAATAACGTTTAAATATTTTTATGCCGAATGACAATTTTTAAGGAAAGTATTTATTACTTTCTTGAAAAGCGATCGCGATTTTAATTTACATTACACGAGGCCGTAATTCCCCTTTGTGACGTTGATTCTATTGATAATACAGTGCATGTGATCCCAATTTACATTGCGCTAGACAGAAAGGCAATTTTCCGTAGTATGAGCTTGTACCCCGTAAAACTACGGAGAATACGTAGTGATCGGCATATCTGCTCTTGCGTGGAACAGAGGGAATCGTCGTTTGAAACCGTGATTTTCATAATCGCACGGAAGCAGGTTACCAGAAGAATGAGAAAACACCGATCTCAAAATTAGTGTCTGTTTTCGAATTTGTAACATTTTCGGGAAATTCGTGACCGATTTTCGTTTCAATGACTTTTTCGGAACTTACGTAAACATCGCGTTTGGCGATTTCTTTTACACAATTAATGCATAAAAATACGTCTTACTTAATTTTCAAATCTTATTTTCCTATTTTATAGCATGAAATACGAGTATAGAGGCGGTATCCGGATTTCTGCACATTAGACACATTGAATAAACACAACCAAAGATATATATATATATATATATATATATATATATATATATATATATATATATATATATATATATACCGGTATTTTAATAGTTTTACTGCAAGATAAATTCAAAAATGTATATTAATAATTTTACTGAAAATTTAGAGATTCCATGAAAATATATAATAATTTTTCTAACATGCAGTTTGACAGAACAGACATATAATAGACTAAGGTCTAAAAATAGCAAATAATAAGCTCAATAATTAAGATTTTATAACCCCAACATTTTGCTATTAGAAAAGCCTCCTTCTTAGTCTGTCTGTTTCACTTAGTAAAAGGTAAAAAAAAATATCGATAGTGTGGAAACCGAGGAATAAATTTGGTCAAATTTAGTCAATTTAGCAAATTGTCGAAAAATGCCGGCAATGTAACGGAAATGTCATATCTCAGTTTTATTTATCTTATACTAAATGTCGCTTTATAGATATTATTAACTTAGACATCTTTATTCAAAATATAAATGCATTTCAATATTTGT
Source organism: Amaurobius ferox (assembly GCA_951213105.1). Taxonomy (NCBI): domain Eukaryota; kingdom Metazoa; phylum Arthropoda; class Arachnida; order Araneae; family Amaurobiidae; genus Amaurobius; species Amaurobius ferox. The sequence goes on from OX578136.1 coordinate 138,798,909, forward strand.
CGTTAAGGTACGTTTTATAAGGGTAAACAAGAGATGTGCAATGGCCGATTCTGTTCTCAAAACAATGGCTTCATATGACTCATATTACGTCAACATTGTCCAAATGACCGATTACTTTATACACCTTATTACCACACCATAATAACTTTATACACCTTATATACACCCCATAGAAATCTGTGGAAAAGGACGGTATCTTTGAAACTAGTGAATATTTCTAGAAAGTTCCACTGGAACTCATCCAATTTGGAAAGCTGGAACTCACCAAAAGTCGCCAAGTTGGTGATATTTCACCAAATATGACACCTAGGGTGCGAATATGTCGCCATGTTCCGGCAACTTTACTTTCACTTAATAACAATGGTTGCCAGTAAAAGTGATGTCTCCTTATAGGAAGAAAAAGACTCGTGAAGTATTTGGCACATTCATAACAGTATTATCAATAGGGAGATGTGGGTGGTCCGCATGTATCTGGGGATATAAGAAACGCAAGTGCGGCAGGCGGGAAGATTGGAAGGACTTTTTATGTACATAACTTTGTACATCTTGTCATATAACAGATTTAACATATAGTTATAAATTAAATGAGCTCAATTCCGTCGGTACATGTTTCTTTTTTCTTTCACATTTTCATAGGTATTTTTCTTCTAAAATTGCAAAGCAAAACACTTCCTCCAGCATTAATATTCCACGCAAGAACTTGCTACTGTTTCCTCTTAAGTTAATATAAGCAGCACCAGGGACCATAATTTATTAAATGAGTGAAAACTTCGTCCATTCACTCGTTGGAAGTGTTTGAAGAATTCAAAGCGGAGTTCTTGATATTGGTATGATTAGTTTCTGATAACATGCATCTCCTTAAAATTGAAACTTTGTGAAATAGTAGATGAGTGTATTTCTATTTGAAGCAATTGCTATCTTGTTTAGATCTACTCTAATTTATTGATTCTGTTAGAACTAATGATTATTAATATTCTTCTACTATAAATTAATATTTATATTACTATAAAATATTTTTTCTACTATCTTCTAGTGTAATTTATTGAAGGTAAAAAAAAATTGGTGGTAAAAATTTAGCCATACTATAGCTTTTACTAAAATTATTTTCCTTGAAACATCTATTTATCCGGATCTGCTATAGATAAAGCTCAAATAATAACTGATATAAATTTAGAAATGCTCGTTAATGCTTTCCACCTACAACTCGTTTTCCACTTCTAGTTTATAATGTTTCGTTCAAATCGAAATATATTTTGCCCAATAACGGATATAGATAGAACTTTGCTTCTCACTGATATGGATTCAGTATCACATCAAGGAGAGTTTCATTCTTGGTTCAATGACTTTTCTTTAAAATATCTAGTTCTCAAAATTGGTTATATATGAAGCTTAGACAATTTGTAATATGAATAAAAACTCGCATACTAACTAAATATTTCCCTTTTTGGTTCTAGATATGTCACTTACGATTCAAAAATCTGCATTTTCCTTAAAACGTCTATTTTTCGGAATTTTTTTAAAGATATAGCTCAGATGATGGCTTAAAAGGACTTATATTGCAAAGAAAATTCGGGGATTCCCTATGGATTTTCATTCAGCGTTCTTTCTTTAACTTTCAGTTCTTGGAACATCTATTTCTCAAGATTCGTTACAGATAGGAATTAGATAATGATTGATATTAATTTAATAAGAAATTCCATAAGAAATCAGAGGTTTCACTAAAGATTTCCATTTCCGGTTCAACAAATGTCCTTGAAACATGGATTTCTAAGGACTGACTATAGATATAGTTAACATGGAGACCGATCATGGCTACTTTACATGACGATTCTTCATCGAATTCCAAATGGGGTGGGATGCAGTTACTATTGTAAAGTCCAAAGGTCCCTTTATCCTCTTTCGATGCATTTGTAGAGGATTTTTACTTAATCTGTCAAAAGTGACTTAACACAAATTTAGTGTACTTGATAATTCGACAAGAGCAATAACACAGGGCGGCACTGTTTAAAATCAAACCCAGTTTATTGGAAACTTCACATAAATTACAGCCGCTTTCTGTTTAGAGCAACGAGCAACATATATACTAATTCTTATTGCATACGGCCAGAATAAATGACCAGCTACCACAATATACTAGGCTGGTGATAATTCTTAAATAGCGACGAGTTATCAAGCTTATATGCTTTCCCCGGCATTCTGTTACTTCGCCCCGTATTGCTGCCTCACCCCGAATGCTAGACTCTTCCTAGTCATCTTAGTATCGAATAGGGTTTCCTTCCACTAGGCTGACGGCCAACTTTCAAACTTGTCCACAACTATCATCGTAACCTTTACTTCACTCCAGCTCACTCCCGTTCAAACTGTTCCTAAAATCTTTCCACTTTCTACTTGAATCCTTCACCTTCTATTGAGTCTCTCACGATCCGAAACATGTTCCTTGTCTACCTTAGGAATGCAGAGAATGCTGGTTAGCTCAGTGATTGGTCTATCAACCGAACCAATTAGAATGGTTAGCTTAAGTAAACATAAACTGGAATATAAATTGAAGAAAATAATAATCGAAAGGTTATTTAGACCTTACACTATTCAGCGTAGTACTCGTATAAGGTAAATTCGGAATCATATACATTTATTATGTCAAATTTACTTTTATTAGTAGGTTTTCACATACACATATAAATTGATTTAAATTTTAAAATGTTAATAGCTTTATTCACATTGTATTTAGATTTTGCGCAAATCTTCATATTTCCGAAGAACAACGTTAAACAGTGATTTAGATAAATCATATTGATTTTGATATGATTTAGATGGATTTGATAAGATGTCTATAAATACCGGTGTATAAATAAGACTGTATTTAAACTTTAAGCGGCGATTTAATATATAAATTGATGTGACCAAATATGTATCGTCGCTATATTATAACATTTATTTATTTTCTAGTGGACAGACACTTGATACAATCAATCATTCTCCTATACATCGGTCAGAATCGTGAGCAATTTAGCCGTCAGAAGCCGTTGTTCCGGCGCTCTAGTGGGGGCGGAATACACCATGCTCTACAGCACAACAGTCATGCCTTCAGGTGTGTTTCACATCCTATAATCCTGCATTCGAGTGAGCAAGAGAAAGCGTTTGCTTTGCTCGTTCATCCACCGCGTCGGCCCATAGTAAAATATACATTTCACCAATTACATAATTTTATGTTTAAAACTACATATTCAAGGATGAAGCTAGATCATATATTTATATTAAAACATAAAGAATACTTATATGGAAATTATTATTTGAGTATTTTTTTGTCATTCTAAATAAATTAAATATTTTTCACCTAAGCTATTAGATATTTATACAAATCGACAATTTGCCGAATTCCACTTCGCCTCCAGACTCTCACACGGCGATTGCCATTCGACAAATAGAACCGAATCTCGTAGATGAACACTACTCTCAACCATTCAGGCGCCCAAGAGGCTCGAACCCGATACCACTGCAATCTCTCATATCGGTGTCCTGTCGTCAATGACAGTAGACGTAAACGACGGTTTGAGGGCAAGATGCTTTCAGCTAATCGTCGAGAAATGTCCTCGTGGATATAGAAACATCCAATGTACTCTGCAAATCCTGCAGCATGTCGAAAGTCGTCGTTTGTGGGGCCGCCGCCACATGCCTTCGAATGCGTCGATCAACGGGTGCGGACGTATGTCTGAATGGATCTGCACCACTGCGACGATTCACATGCAATTCTTCAATCCATATTTTCCAAATTCTTTGCAGAGTGGACTCATCTAATACGCGCTTTACCGGCGATACGCCGGTACGATCGTCCAGCCGTATGTAGGCCTAAAACGAATCCCCCTCGCACTATCGTCCAAATGATGAAACAGACGTCTTCGTCATCCAGGCATTTCTTGAACAACACGTGTCTTCTGAAATGAAAAGCAGCTCGGAAAACGGGTTTCTGTAGGCGACAGGCAGTAACAGCCGTTGGCTCATTTGCCGTTTCCATCCTTTTTATCCCGTGCTTTAATTACGTGACCTACTTGCATTTCAGATCATTTGCATGCGTCGATCAGCTGCGGCTGTCTCTCAATTTGCATAATTACACCGCCTAAGCTTCATGGTGTTGCATTTCCTATGTCGGATAGTATAACTATGGCATTTTCTCATTTCTTTACCGTTTTCTCTAAATTTACTCTAACAACTTATATTTTCAGAATCGCAATATTTCCGCGTAATGCCACTTTGTTTTTTCTTTTGCAACCACGTTATGTGGTAGATCGTCCACTAAGGTTACAGTGAAGATTATTTATTAAGTAGAGAAAGGAACTCATTGATAGGTTTCATGTACACACAGAATTCCTAATTGAAGAAATCAAGGATCTATTTTTGAATATTTAAAATGCTGCACTGCACTTTACTTCCCCATAAGAAGAAAATACTTTTACAGACAGCCATCGCTCTTATGTGATTGTAGTTTTGCTTTACCTCGGTGACATTTTTGTGATTCTGACGCGAGATTTTGCGAAATATCCCAAATTTGCGTTTTTTGGTGAGTTTCTGAAGGTACTGCAACTTTCTAGATTTATCCGTTGGTTTCGAAGGTCTGACCCCCTTCTGGATATTTCTCTGGAGAGTATTTAAGGATATAGGATTCATTGTTCATTTTGAGATAATTGACATAATACGGGTCATACTGAATTCTCAGATACGTCAGTGTCTTGACGAAATATTCAGCTTTTGTGAGTTAATTTAGCAGTGAATTGCTGTTTTATTGTATCTGAGAATTGTTGTATGATATTGTAACATAGCTATAGTGTTAATAGCTGTAAATTGTTCCTGTTTCCGCTTAATGATGCTTTTAAATAAAAGTGTTACTTCTCCAGAAATCCGGACTCGTTCAGCAACCGTAAGAGTACATTCACGATTTGAAAGGATACTTCGTAAAAATATGCGTTGAAAGCTAATGAGTAACCCATCACCACATCTGAAACAGTGATATAGTGAAAAACTATATAAATGTATTTACATTTTAACTGGAATTTAATCTTATCCAGTAATCAGTAATGTACTACTAAATGGTTTCAACTAATTAAATTTCTTTAGAATGTTTTAATTTATCAGTATTTGTTTATTTGAAAACGCAATTATGTGTATAGATGAATGAAGTAAAATTATATGTACTACCACTTGAAATTTAACATTAAATTTGCAATGGAATAACCCTTCTGTATTTCATCGAGGACAATTGCTTATTGTGAAAATTACATTTAGCAAAAAAGTATATCTTCCTCATCTGACAAATTTATAGCCAAACACTATATTTGACTATACTACATGAATTGCGTTTTCTAAAATATTGTTTACTGACTTTGTTTACATTGTAAATATAAATTGGCTTATTATACAAAGTATAAATATTCAAAATCATTTCAAACTTTTAATATTTATTCATAGGAGTTTGATAACAATATTCTGTAATCCATTTCTTAATATCTTTCACTAGCGTTAACATTAAACACCATTTATACACTGTCATAAATTATTCTAGTTTCATAAAATAGAACACAATATTTTCTGGTGTTAAGATACAATTTATTAAGAAGTAGAATATATATTGACTGTCTATCAAATCGTTCTTATTTTAAAATTCTAACTCCATAAGTTAACCACTATTATCTCAATCAAATAAATAAGACATTCCTCCATGGTTTAAAACTATTTTCTTGATAAATTTTCTCCTATATTATCTTTACAAAATAGCGAAATAACGTACTTTCTCCACTATGAACATTCCACAGAACGTCATTTCGAAGTTTGTTCCGCTCCAAAGTTATGTGGTGGACCATCACCAAGGCAACGCCAGTGGACATGACATGATTTATTAAGTAGAGTGGAAAAACTCCTTCATCGACACGATGACACGGTTAGGAAAAATTCCCGAACTGTTAGACGCAAGGTTTTTTTTCCTTATTCTCTTCAGTTACTTGCAACTTATATCTACTTATAGGTCATATATAGTGGAATACTAGATGCATATATTTGTATTTGTGAAAGAATTCAATTCTCCACTCAGTAATAAACGGGGCAATTTCATTCAAGTTTGAGTTTCACCAAATATAAAAATTCCTGGAAACAGTAGCTGACTTTCACATGGATATTTATACCATATTGTTCATATTGGTGTCCAAAATTTTATAAAATCAGAATTGTTATCAGATATTCTATCAGAATCATTAAAATTATGATAAATATAATTGCACATTTTAGAAGCTTTCGTCTAAACAAAAATATCTGATAAATTTTACATTGTTTTTAGTTTTTCGAATTTAGCAACGATATATTGAAGCCAGTGTATTAGTTGCCTTGCTCTTATTTATGTTGTAGGATCCAAAATATGGTTAAAACTTTTCTGAAATCAACGCCTCAATAGATGCAGAGTTGTATACAACGAACAAAGAATGGAAGTTTAATTCGTTATCGATACAGGCATTTTTACTTTCCTCATATATCTAGTGTAATATACAGGGAAAGTATTGCAAAAGAATCGAAAATTCTAGTTTTCAGAGTATATATATGTTTTAAGCATGCCCAAAGTCGAATCGAGCGTTTTTGATATGATTATATATGGTGTCAAAAGTTTATGCATTTTAGTATAAGCCATGGCTATCAGAAGAAGAAGAAAATAAGAAATACAATTTCATTGCAATATATTTAATAACGACTAATAAACAATTTAAGAACATGAACATACCTGTTTGATTTGCAGTGTTCAATAAACGAAGACAACACAATAAAATCATAAAAAAACTTATTTCAAAAGTTTATGCACAAGTAGCAAAAAACGTGGAAAATCAAAATAAAGTATGCAAATAACGTAGTAATTTGCATAAATCAATTCTGCAGACGTTTACCCACTATATATAAGACTGCTGCGTTTCACTTCTCACCATTCAGTACAATGCCAAGTATGAAACAGTTTACGAAAGGCGAAGTGTGTGAAATTTGGAGATTAAAAGCTTATGGAAAGTATGTTCTTGATATCGCAAATATATTAAATCGGTCAAAACAAGGCATTTATGCTGTGCTACAAAAAGAGCTCGGTTATAATGTAAAAGATAGATCATGCCGTCCAAAATGCACCCGTTCTCGAGATGACAGAAAACTTTTTCGTCTAGCATCGATTGAAGAACTGTCGCTATCTGAAATACAAAGTGAATCAGGTTTAAAAGTATCTCGATCCACTTACTATTCACAGGAGTTTACCAAGTAATTGCAATATAATGCTCCCACGTATGAAGCGAATTCCAAGTTTAACTGAAAATCATAAATTACGTCGTATGGAATGGGTTTAGGAACATATGAACTGGGACGACCAATGGATAACTGCTATATTTAGTGATGAAAAGAAATATAATATCGATGGCCCAGATGGAGGGGCATCATACTGGCATGACCTGCGCAAAAAACCCAGAGTTTTTTCAGTAGAAAACAAAGTCGTTACTTGATGGTGTGGGGAGCGTTTTGCTTTAATAGTACGTTATCCTTAGCCTTTACTGACGGTAAGCAGAATGCGCTAAATTACCAACAAAGGTTAAAGGATCACATATAACCATTTTTTATGCTTTTTTCGTGTTTACTTTGTTTATTGAAACCTGCTAATAAAGCAGGTATGTTCATGGTTATATATTGTTTATTAGTCGTTATTAAATATATAGCGATGAAATTGCATTTCCTATATTTTTTTTCTTCTTCTGATATCTTTTGCTTATACTAAACTTCATAAACTTGTGAGACGCGCCTCATGTGTGTGTGTGAGAGAGAGAACGAGAGCGAGATCTTACGAAAGCATGGACCATTTCATATATAATTTAGTACTATTACTAGCCGAATACCCGTTGAAAATCAACAGTCTCGTAATAAGCAACCCCTGAACAAAGTAAATTTTTAATAATTCGCGTTTCACATTTATACGACAAAACAAATATGGTATGGTGAACCAATGGTGAACCAATATTTGGTGAACCTTTGGTGAACCAATATTTGGTGCAGAACCTCCTAAAGAAGAAAATATTGGGAAAATAAATTTGCGCATTTCTTCCTTTCGAATTATTTACTTGTACACCACATTAAAGTCTATCTCATCCCGAGGCACCCCTATATAATTATTTCTACTTTGGAACATTTTTCTGTGAAGCACACCCATAAATGGACATTTTCGAAAAACTCCCTTTGTCTTGGTTTTTTTATCAGATGATTGGCCCATATACCAAATATCAAGCCTCTATCACATTTAAAAGGAAGCATGCCTCATTTATTCGGAAAACCGAACATATTAATGTGCGGCACCCCTGAAAGTAGCAAATATTGGAAATCTAAAATTTTACGCTTTCTTTCTTTCAAACTATCTATCCGTACACCAAAGTGGAAGTCTCTATCCTATTGAGAAGCATGTTTTTTCTAACACTTCACCTTTTGAACGTTTTTCTGTGTAGCACCCCGTTAATGAACATTTTTGTCAAACTGTATTCATGTTTGGTTTTTTTGTCAAATGGTTAGCCCATATACTGAATTTCAAGCCTCTATCACATTGTAAAGGAGGCGTTTTTCATTTGTTCGGCAAATCGAACATTTTAGTGAGCAGCACCCCCTAAAACAGCAAATGCTGGAAAACTGAATTTGCACACTTTCTTCCTTTCCCACTTTTTACCCGTACACCAAATTTGAAGTCTCTATCTCATCGTGAAACATGCTTTTCCAGCATTTCATCTTTCAAATGCTTTTATTTGGAGTACCAACCACCTTAACTATACATTTTTTAAAAACTCTATTCTTTTTGTGATTTCTATCAAATGATTCGCATATATAACAAAGATCAAGCCTCTATCACGTATTAAAAGGGGCGTTTCTGCTTTATTCCGAAAATCGAACATTTCGGTGTGCGGCACTCTCTAAAGTAGAAAATATTGGTAAACTGAAATTATACACTTTATTCCTCTCAAACTATCTACCATTACACCAAATTTGATATCTCTATCTCATTCTGAAGCATGGTTTTTTATCAATTCACTTTTCGAAATTTTTACTCTGGAGCAACCCCTTAAACGAACATTTTTGAAAAACTATATTCGTCTTCAGTGTTTTCGTCAAATGATTAGCCCATATACCAAATTTCAATCCTCTATCAAATTTTAAAGGAGCCTTCTCTTATTTATTCGATAAATCGAACATTTTGGTGTTCGGCATCCCTTTAAGTAGAAAATATTGAAAATCTGAAATTGCACACTTTCTTCCTTTCAAACGATTTACCCATACACCACATTTGAAGTCTCTATCTCATCGCAATGCATGCTTTCCTATCATTTCACTTTTCGAACGTTTTGGTGGGTGACACCCCCTTAAGTAAAAAATATTGGAAATCTGAAATTACACACTTTCTTCCTTTCAAACGATTTACCGATACACCAAATTTAAAGTCTCCCTTTCGTCGCAAAGCATGCTTTCCTATCATTTCATTTTTCAAAAGTTTTGGTGTGCAGTAGCCCCTTAAGTAGAAAATATTGGAAATCTGAAATTGCACACTCTCTTCCTTTTGAACGATTTACCCATACACCAAATTTGAAGTCTCTATCTCATCGCAAAGAATGCTTTCTCATCATTTCACATTTCGCACGTTTTGGTGTGGGACACCCCCTCTAGAGAAAGTTTTCGACATATTCGATTTTTCCAGGTTTTTTTTTCGAACGACCGAGCCTTGTACCAAATTGCAAGTCTCTATCTGTTCGGGAAGTGCCTCAAATAAGCATGACAGACAGAAAGACAGGCGGACATATGGCAATTAGTATATACTAACCGAATACACGTTGAAAATCAACGGTTTTGTAATATACACCCTCCCCCTCCCGAATAAGGCAATTTTTTGAATAATTCGAGTTTCACATCCAATGACAAATCAAATATTTTGGTGTGCAGAACCCCTTAAAGAAGAAAATATTGGAAAACTTAAATTGCACACTTCTTCATTTCAAAATATCTACCCATTCACAAAATTAAAGTTTCAATCTCATCCAGAAGCATGTTATTTTATCATTTCCCCATTCGAATGTCTTTCTGTGGAGCACAATCATAAATGGACATTTAGGAAAAACTCTAGTCGCATTGGGTTTTTTAGCAGATGATTGGCCCATATACCAAATATCAAGCCTCTATCACATTTAAAAGAAAGCGTGTATAATTTATTCGAAAAATCGAATATTTGGGTGTACGGCACCCCCTAAGTAGAAAATATTGGAAAACTGAAATTGTACATTTTCTTCCTTCCAAATTATCTACCAGTACACCGACTTTGAAAACACTATCTCATCCAGAAGTAATTTTTTTATCATTTCATATTTCGAAAGTTTTTCTCTGGAACACCCCCTTAATCGAACATTTCTGAGAAACTCTATTCGTTTTGTATGTTTTCATTAAATAATTAGTCCATATACCAAGCTTCAACCTTCTATCAAAATTTAAAGGAAGAATTTTTCATTTATTTGGAAAATCGAACAGTTGTGTTTGCGGCACCCTCTAAATTAGAAAATATTGGAACACTGATATTGCACAGACTTTTACTTTTGAACTATCAACTGGTTCACCAAATTTGAAGTCTCTATCCTATCCCGAAGCTTGGTTTTTCTTCATTTCACCTTTCGAACGTTTTTCTCTGGAGCACCCTCTTAAACGAACATTTTTGAAAAAATATTTTGCCTTGGGTGTGTTCATCAAATGAATCGCCCATATATCAAATATCACGCCTCTATCACGTTTTAAAAGGGGCGTTTTTTCTTTATTTCTAAAATCGAACATTTTTGTATGCGACAACCCCTTAAGTAGAAAATATTGGAAAACTGAAATTGTACACTTTCTTCCTTATTCCAAATTTAAAATCTCTATCTCATTCCGAAGCATGTTTTTTCTCTCAATTCACCTTTCGAACGTTTTCCTCTGGAGCACCCCCTTAAACGAACTTTTTGAAAAACTATATTCGTCTTGGGTCTTTTTATCAAATGATTAGTCCATATACTAAATTTCAAGCCTCTATCAAATTTCAAAGGATCCGGTTATCGTTTATTCAGAAAATCGAACATTTTTGTGTGGGGCACCCCCTTAAGTAGAAAATATTGGAAATCTGAAATTGCACACTTTCTTCCCATCAAACGGTTTACCCATACACCAAATTTGAAGTCTCTAGCTTATCGCAAAGCATGCTTTCCAATCATTTCACTTTTCAAAAGTTTTGGTGTGGAGCACACCCTATAGAGAACGTTTTCAAAAAATTCGATTTTTCCAGGGGGTTTTATCCAACGATCGAGCCGTGTACCAAATTGCTAGTTTCTATATATTCGGGAAGTGCCTAAAAAAGCGTGACAGACAGACAGACAGACAGACAGACAGACGGACGGACACTTGGCAATTACTATATACTAGCCGAATAGCTGTTGAAAATCAACGGTCTCGCAATGAGCTGCCCCTGAATAATGTAATTTTTTTTAATAATTCGCGTTTCACATTCTGCAAATCGAATATTTTGGTGTGCATAACCCCCCTAAAGAAGAAAATATTGGGAAACTAAATTTCCGCATTTCTTCGTTTCGAATTATTAATTATCACCACATTAAATTCTATCCGAGGCACCCCTATATTAGTATTTCTCCTTTGGAACATTTTTCTGTGAAGCACACCCATAAATGAACATTTTTGAAAAACTATCTTTGTCTTGGGTTTTTTATCATATGATTGGCCCATACACCGAATATCAAACCTCTATCACATTTAAAAAGACGCTTGCCTCATTTACTCGAAAAATTGAACATATTAGTGTGCGGTACCCCTCAATGTAGCAAATATTGGAAATCTGAAATTTCACGCTTTCTTCCTTTCAAACTATCTACCCGTACACTAAATTTGAAGTCTCTATCCTATCGAGAAGCACGTTTTTTCTATCACTTCACCTTTTGAACGTTTTTCTGTGTAGCACCCCGTCAATGAACATTTTTGTCAAACTGTATTCAGGTTTGGTTTTTTTGTCAAATGGTTAGCCCATATACTAAATTTCAAGCTTCTATCATATTGTAAAGGAGGCGTTTTTCATTTGTTCGGAAAATCGAACATTTTAGTGATCGGCACCCCCCTACAATAGCAAATGTTGGAAGTTTGAAATTGCACACTTTCTTCCTTTCCAACTTTTTACCCGTACACCAAATTTGAAGTTTCCGTCTCATCGTGAAGCATGCTTTTCTAGCATTTCATCTTTCGAATGCTTTTGTGCGGAGTACCCACCCCCTTAACTATACATTTTTTAAAAACTCTATTTTTTTGTGATTTCTATGAGATGTTTCGCCCATATACCAAATATAAAGCCTCTATCACGTTTTTAAAGGAACGTTTCTCCTTTATTCCGAAAATCGAACATTTTGGTGTGCGGCACCCCCTAGAGTAGAAAATATTTGTAAACTGAAATTGTACACTTTCTTCCTTTCAAACTATCTACCCTTACACCAAATTTGATATATCTATCTCATTCCAAAGTATGTTTTTTTTATCAATTGACTTTTCGAACGTTTTATTCTGGAGCACCCCCTTAAACGAAAATTTTTGAAAAACTATATTCGTCTTGGGTGTTTTCGTCAAATTATTGGCCCATATACCAAATTTTAAGCCTCTATCAAATTTTAAAGGCGCCTTTTCTCATTTATTCGGTTAATCGAACGTTTTGGTGTGCGACACCCCCTTAAGTAGAAAATATTGGAAACCTGAAATTGCACACTTTCTTCCTTTCGAACGATTTACCCATACACCGAATTTGAAGTATCTATCTCATCGCAAAGCATGCTTTCCTGTCATTTCACTTTTCGAACGTTTTGGTGTGCGGCACCCCCTTAAGTGAAAAATATTGGAAATCTGAAATTGCACATTTTTTCCTTTCCAACGGTTTACCCATACACTGAATTTAAAGTTTCTATCTCATCGCAAAGCATGCTTTCCTAGCATTTCACTTTTCGAACGTTTTGGTGTGTGGCACCCCCTTAAGTAGAAAATATTGGAAATCTGAAATTGCACACTTTCTTCCTTTCGAATGATTTACCCATATTTGAAGTCTCTATCTCATCGCAAAGTATTTTTTCCCATTTCTTCACTTTTTGAACGTTTTGGTGAAGGGCACCCCCTCTATAGAACGCTTTCAGAAAATTCGATTTTTCCAGGGGGTTTTATCGAACGTCCGAGCCGTGTACCAAATTGCAAGTCTCTGTCTATTCGCGAAGTGCCTGAAAAAAGCGTGACAGACACACAGACAGACAGACAGACGGACACTTGGCTATTAGTATATACTAGCCGAATACCCGTTGAAAAGCAACGGTCTCGCAATAATCAACCCCTGAATAATGTAATTTTTTTTAATAATTCGCGTTTCACATTCTGCAAATCGAATACTTTGGTGTGCATAACCCCCCCTAAAGAAGAAAATATTGGGAAACTAAATTTCCGCATTTCTTCGTTTCGAATTATTAATTATCACCACATTAAATTCTATCCGAGGCACCCCTATATTAGTATTTCTCCTTTGGAACATTTTTCTGTGAAGCACACCCATAAATGAACATTTTTGAAAAACTATCTTTGTCTTGGGTTTTTTATCAGATGATTGGCCCATACACCGAATATCAAACCTCTATCACATTTAAAAAGACGCTTGCCTCATTTACTCGAAAAATTGAACATATTAGTGTGCGGTACCCCTCAATGTAGCAAATATTGGAAATCTGAAATTTCACGCTTTCTTCCTTTCAAACTATCTACCCGTACACTAAATTTGAAGTCTCTATCCTATCGAGAAGCACGTTTTTTCTATCACTTCACCTTTTGAACGTTTTTCTGGGTAGCACCCCGTCAATGAACATTTTTGTCAAACTGTATTCAGGTTTGGTTTTTTTGTCAAATGGTTAGCCCATATACTAAATTTCAAGCTTCTATCATATTGTAAAGGAGGCGTTTTTCATTTGTTCGGCAAATCGAACATTTTAATGATCGGCACCCCCCTACAATAGCAAATGTTGGAAGTTTGAAATTGCACACTTTCTTCCTTTCCAACTTTTTACCCGTACACCAAATTTGAAGTTTCCATCTCATCGTGAAGCATGCTTTTCTAGCATTTCATCTTTCGAATGCTTTTGTGCGGAGTACCCACCCCCTTAACTATACATTTTTTAAAAACTCTATTTTTTTGTGATTTCTATGAGATGTTTCGCCCATATACCAAATATAAAGCCTCTATCACGTTTTTAAAGGAACGTTTCTCCTTTATTCCGAAAATCGAACATTTTGGTGTGCGGCACCCCCTAGAGTAGAAAATATTTGTAAACTGAAATTGTACACTTTCTTCCTTTCAAACTATCTACCCTTACACCAAATTTGATATATCTATCTCATTCCAAAGTATGTTTTTTTTATCAATTGACTTTTCGAATGTTTTATTCTGGAGCACCCCCTTAAACGAAAATTTTTGAAAAACTATATTCGTCTTGGGTGTTTTCGTCAAATTATTGGCCCATATACCAAATTTTAAGCCTCTATCAAATTTTAAAGGCGCCTTTTCTCATTTATTCGGTTAATCGAACGTTTTGGTGTGCGACACCCCCTTAAGTAGAAAATATTGGAAACCTGAAATTGCACACTTTCTTCCTTTCGAACGATTTACCCATACACCGAATTTGAAGTATCTATCTCATCGCAAAGCATGCTTTCCTGTCATTTCACTTTTCGAACGTTTTGGTGTGCGGCACCCCCTTAAATGAAAAATATTGGAAATCTGAAATTGCACATTTTTTCCTTTCCAACGGTTTACCCATACACTGAATTTAAAGTTTCTATCTCATCGCAAAGCATGCTTTCCTAGCATTTCACTTTTCGAACGTTTTGGTGTGTGGCACCCCCTTAAGTAGAAAATATTGGAAATCTGAAATTGCACACTTTCTTCCTTTCGAATGATTTACCCATATTTGAAGTCTCTATCTCATCGCAAAGTATTTTTTCCCATTTCTTCACTTTTTGAACGTTTTGGTGTATTGCACCCCCTCTATAGAACGCTTTCAGAAAATTCGATTTTTCCAGGGGGTTTTATCGAACGTCCGAGCCGTGTACCAAATTGCAAGTCTCTGTCTATTCGCGAAGTGCCTGAAAAAAGCGTGACAGACACACAGACAGACAGACAGACGGACACTTGGCTATTAGTATATACTAGCCGAATACCCGTTGAAAAGCAACGGTCTCGCAATAATCAACCCCTGAATAATGTAATTTTTTTTAATAATTCGCGTTTCACATTCTGCAAATCGAATATTTTGGTGGGCATAACCCCCCCTAAAGAAGAAAATATTGGGAAACTAAATTTCCGCATTTCTTCGTTTCGAATTATTAATTATCACCACATTAAATTCTATCCGAGGCACCCCTATATTAGTATTTCTCCTTTGGAACATTTTTCTGTGAAGCACACCCATAAATGAACATTTTTGAAAAACTATCTTTGTCTTGGGTTTTTTATCAGATGATTGGCCCATACACCGAATATCAAACCTCTATCACATTTAAAAAGACGCTTGCCTCATTTACTCGAAAAATTGAACATATTAGTGTGCGGTACCCCTCAATGTAGCAAATATTGGAAATCTGAAATTTCACGCTTTCTTCCTTTTAAACTATCTACCCGTACACTAAATTTGAAGTCTCTATCCTATCGAGAAGCACGTTTTTTCTATCACTTCACCTTTTGAACGTTTTTCTGTGTAGCACCCCGTCAATGAACATTTTTGTCAAACTGTATTCAGGTTTGGTTTTTTTGTCAAATGGTTAGCCCATATACTAAATTTCAAGCTTCTATCATATTGTAAAGGCGGCGTTTTTCATTTGTTCGACAAATCGAACATTTTAGTGATCGGCACCCCCCTACAATAGCAAATGTTGGAAGTTTGAAATTGCACACTTTCTTCCTTTCCAACTTTTTACCCGTACACCAAATTTGAAGTTTCCATCTCATCGTGAAGCATGCTTTTCTAGCATTTCATCTTTCGAATACTTTTGTGCGGAGTACCCACCCCCTTAACTATACATTTTTTAAAAACTCTATTTTTTTGTGATTTCTATGAGATGTTTCGCCCATATACCAAATATAAAGCCTCTATCACGTTTTTAAAGGAACGTTTCTCCTTTATTCCGAAAATCGAACATTTTGGTGTGCGGCACCCCCTAGAGTAGAAAATTTGTAAACTGAAATTGTACACTTTCTTCCTTTCAAACTATCTACCCTTACACCAAATTTGATATATCTATCTCATTCCAAAGTATGTTTTTTTTATCAATTGACTTTTCGAATGTTTTATTATGGAGCATCCCCTTAAACGAAAATTTTTGAAAAACTATATTCGTCTTGGGTGTTTTCGTCAAATTATTGGCCCATATACCAAATTTTAAGCCTCTATCAAATTTTAAAGGCGCCTTTTCTCATTTATTCGGTTAATCGAACGTTTTGGTGTGCGACACCCCCTTAAGTAGAAAATATTGGAAACCTGAAATTGCACACTTTCTTCCTTTCGAACGATTTACCCATACACCGAATTTGAAGTATCTATCTCATCGCAAAGCATGCTTTCCTGTCATTTCACTTTTCGAACGTTTTGGTGTGCGGCACCCCCTTAAGTGAAAAATATTGGAAATCTGAAATTGCACATTTTTTCCTTTCCAACGGTTTACCCATACACTGAATTTAAAGTTTCTATCTCATCGCAAAGCATGCTTTCCTAGCATTTCACTTTTCGAACGTTTTGGTGTGTGGCACCCCCTTAAGTAGAAAATATTGGAAATCTGAAATTGCACACTTTCTTCCTTTCGAATGATTTACCCATACACCAAATTTGAAGTCTCTATCTCATCGCAAAGTATTTTTTCCCATTTCTTCACTTTTTGAACGTTTTGGTGTAGGGCACCCCCTCTATAGAACGCTTTCGGAAAATTCGATTTTTCCAGGGGGTTTTATCGAACGTCCGAGCCGTGTACCAAATTGCAAGTCTCTGTCTATTCGCGAAGTGCCTGAAAAAAGCGTGACAGACACACAGACAGACAGACAGACGGACACTTGGCTATTAGTATATACTAGCCGAATACCCGTTGAAAAGCAACGGTCTCGCAATAATCAACCCCTGAATAATGTAATTTTTTTAATAATTCGCGTTTCACATTCTGCAAATCGAATATTTTGGTGTGCATAACCGCCCTAAAGAAGAAAATATTGGGAAACTAAATTTCCGCATTTCTTCGTTTCGAATTATTAATTATCACCACATTAAATTCTATCCGAGGCACCCCTATATTAGTATTTCTCCTTTGGAACATTTTTCTGTGAAGCACACCTATAAATGAACATTTTTGAAAAACTATCTTTGTCTTGGGTTTTTTATCAGATGATTGGCCCATACACCGAATATCAAACCTCTATCACATTTAAAAAGACGCTTGCCTCATTTACTCGAAATATTGAACATATTAGTGTGCGGTACCCCTCAATGTAGCAAATATTGGAAATCTGAAATTTCACGCTTTCTTCCTTTCAAACTATCTACCCGTACACTAAATTTGAAGTCTCTATCCTATCGAGAAGCACGTTTTCTCTATCACTTCACCTTTTGAACGTTTTTCTGTGTAGCACCCCGTCAATGAACATTTTTGTCAAACTGTATTCAGGTTTGGTTTTTTTGTCAAATGGTTAGCCCATATACTAAATTTCAAGCTTCTATCATTATCGAACGTCCTAGCTTCTATCATTATCGAACGTGGGTTTTATCGAACGTCCGAGCCGTGTACCAAATTGCAAGTCTCTGTCTATTCGCGAAGTGCCTGAAAAAAGCGTGACAGACACACAGACAGACAGACAGACGGACACTTGGCTATTAGTATATACTAGCCGAATACCCGTTGAAAATCAACGGTCTCGCAATAAGCAACCCCTGAATAATGTAATTTTTTTAATAATTCGCGTTTCACATTTATTCGACAAATCGAATAATTTGGTGTGCAGATCCCCCTAAAGAAGAAAATATTGGGAAATTAAATTTCCGCATTTCGTCCTTTCGGAATATTTACCCGTACACCACATTAAAGTCTATCTCATCAAGAGGCATCCCTATATTAGTATTTCTCCTTTGGAACATTTTTCTGTGAAGCACACCCATAAATGTATATTTTTGAAAAACTCTCTCTTTGCCTTGGGTTTTTTATCAGATGATTGGCCCATATACCGAATATCAAGCCTCTATCAAATTTAAAAAGAAGCTTGCCTCTTTTATTCGAAAAATCGGTCATATTAGTGTGTGGCACCCCTTAATGTAGCAAATTTTGGAAATCTGAAATTTCACGCTGTCTTCCTTTCAAACTATCTACCCGTACACCAAATTTGAAGTCTCTATCCTATCGAGAAGCATGTTTTTCTATCACTTCACCTTTCGAACGTTTTTCTGTGTTTTTTTCTGTGTTTTTGAAGGCTTTCCCATTTTTTCACTTTTTGAACGTTTTGGTGTGGGGCACCCCCTCTACAGAACGTTTTCGGAAATTTCGATTTTTCTGAAGAGTTTTATCGAACGACCGAGCCGTGTACCATATTGCAAGTCTCTGCTATTCGGGAAGTGCCTGAAAAAAGCGTGACAGACAGACAGACAGACAGACGGACACTTGGCAATTAGTATATATAGACCAGTCGAATGCCCGTTGAAAATCAACGGCCCCACATTAAGCAACCACCGAATAAGGCAAATTTTTAAATAATTCGTGTTTCTTATTTATTCGAAAAATCGAACATTTGATTTTGAGGCACCCCCAAAAGTTGAAAATATCGGAAAACTGAAACTGCATTCCTGAAATTGCACTGAATTGCAATGAAATTGCAAAATTTTTCCTTTCGAACTACTTACCCGTACACCCAATTTGAAGTTTGTATCTCATTCCGAGGCATGTTTTCGAACGTTGTCCTCTGGAGCATCCCCTTAAACGAAAATTTTTGAAAAACTATCTTCGTTTTGGATGTTTTCATCAAATGATTAGTCCATATATCAAATTTCAAGCCTCAACCAAAATTTTAAAAGCTGTTTCTCATTTATTCGGAAAATCAAACATTTTTGTGTGCGGCACCCCCTTACGTGAAAAATATTGGAAATCTGAAATTGTATACTTTCTTCCTTCCAAACTATCTACCCGTGCACCAATTTTGAAATACATATCTCATTCCGAAGCATGTTTTTTTATCAATTCACCTTTCGAACGTTTCCCTCTAGAGCACCGAACATTTTTGAAGAACTGTATTCGTCTTGGGTGTCTTCATCAAATGATCCATATACCAAATTTCAATCCTCTATTAAATTTTAAAGGAGCCTTTTTTATTTATTCGGTAAATCGAACATTTTGGTGTGCGGCACTTCCTTAAGTAGGAAATATTGGAAATCTGAAACTGCACACGTTTTTCCTTTCAAACGGTTTGTCCATATACCAAATTTGATGTCCCTATCTTACCGCAAAGCATGCTTTCCTATCATTTCACTTTTCGAACGTTTTGGTGTGAAGCATCCCTTCTAGAGAACGGTTTCGAAAAATTCGATTTTTACAGGGGTTTTTATCAAACGACCGAGCCGTGTACCAAATTGCAAGTCTCTGTCTATTCGGGAAGTGCCTAAAAGAAGCGTGACAGGCAGACAGACAGACAGACGGACACTTGGCAATCTATATAAATAAAATTGAAAATCTGTCTGTCTGTGTGTCTGTCTGTCTGTCTGTCTGTTTGTCCCATCATCACGGGAGAACGGCTTAACCAAATTTGATGAAATTTTGTGGGTAGCCTAGAAATAGGCCCACTTAAAATTTAGTCTATGGTTGGAATTTCTACGACCAGTGGTTCTCGAGATATTAGTAAAAAACGAAACTTTCGTTTGTCTCATCATCACGAGAGAACGGCTGAACCGAATTTAATGAAATTTTGTGGGTTGCCTTGAAATAGCCCCCCATACATTTTGCCCAAGTTTCGAGTTTCTAAGACCAGGGGTTGTCGAGATATTAATGAAAAACGGAACTTTTTTTATAGGAGTTCTACTCTCCAACTCCGTGGTTTATCCAAACGGAAAGGATAAAAATCGTTTGTTTAAAGCGTCAAATGGAATTAAAACTTTATTTTTGAGTTTGATGCAGGATTTTTGCATTAAATAGTCACTATCTGAAAGCATGAATTGTTTGAAACATGAATTTAAATGGAAAAATCTACCTCCATGTTTTTACATGTATTAACCTCCATGTATTTCACAAGCTTTTACTCAACGATTAGAAGTATAAAGAAATTAAAATGGTTATTTAATTTCGCATTTTATGAGGAAGATTCTATCTTATATCATGTTGCTCGGCAAAGGAATGGAATTAAATGTGTTTGTTAATGATTATTATTATTTTTTCTATTTGTATAATAAATAAATGGATGTAAAAATATATTTTATAAATGAACGGTTTAATTGTTCTTTTAATTATATATATTGCGAACTGCGTACATTACTTTTATTTATTTTAGCAAAGAGGTTTCAAGCTCATATATTGTGTTTAGCTAATAAACTCATAATAAATGAACGGTTTGATTGTTCTTTTAATTATATATATTGCGAACTGCGTACATCACACTTTTATTTATTTTAGCACAGAGGTTTCAAAGCGCATATATTGTGTTTAGCTAATAAACTCATATATTGTGTTTACCCAATAAATTCATTTAGCCGATTGTTGGAGCAGAAAAAGAGTAGAACGGATGTATGTATCTTCTAATACAATTTTAGTGTTTTCATTTAGTATATATACAGACGGGATATGGATATTTTATTCTTCAGATCTGCAAATTTAGAGCTACGAATTTAGCGGAATATCTCTAAATAACTTGGTAACTTTTCTTAAACTTTACTAAATTAGAGGAAATATCTCCAAATTAATAAAAATGACCCAAATCAATGAAATTAAATTGGTTTTTTTTTAGAATAGAGTACTGAAATGATGTTTCTGTAGCATTTGTCGGTCAGTCCATCCATCCTACTTAGTAACGCATTTAACTAATTTTTTTAATATCACTAAATTGATAAAAATATTTGTAAATCCATAAAAATATCATGGAGACGAAAATGTCGCCAAACCTTCCATGGAGATCACATTATTCAGACGACATGATTTCCATCAATTTATTTGAAGCAGATGATATCATGTCGCTTAGCAACGGATCCAATGTGTTATGTGTCATACGATTTTTATTAAATCTAATAAAAATATGTATATAAAATAAATTTCATTGACATTGCATTTTTGACTGGATAATATCAATTACGGTCTTCAGGTTTAAACATCATTATTATTGATATTTCGGGGACAGTTGATTCAGGAATTATTGATATTTTCAAATTATTATGCCATTGTTTCATTATGACGAAAATTGTTGAAACTCATATATAGTACGTTGTACAAGTAATCTTCTACAAATAAACGGGTATATCTTCTAATCTACGACAATATAAGTAGTACAGGTATATTGGCAAAATTTTTATATATATTGGCATATATTGGAATCAATTACGACCTTCTGGTATTAAGATTACGGGGATTTTTGATACTTTCAATTTATTACGTCATCTTTTTTATTTTGGTAAATATTTTTAAGACTCATATTACAATATGTTTAAGCTTCTACTAACACACTGGCATATTTTCTAATTTGCGACAATATAAGTAGTACGTGGTTACATATATTGATTAAATTCTTTTTTTTGTGTGTGAATTTGTTTACAAAAGGGGCCAGGATATTTTATTCTTCAGATTTGCCCGTGAAGATAATTTTGCATAGTGAGAACAGATATTCTTAAACTTCTCTTTATGAGCAATAAATTTAATATTTTATCAGAATTTGCACATGATTGCGAATTATAAGTTTTTTTATATTATATACTCCGTACGAAGGACGGGTATGCTGCTAGTTAGTATATATAATAATAGATTACCGTGAGTAAATATAGGAACCCTATCGATTTCAAATGATATAAAATGTTTAGAACACTCCAAAATATTAAAACTCAGGACATTCAATAATGTTAAATAAATAACTAATTTATACTTCTAAACGTATCATTAGAAAATAATAATGTAAACTTTGGACGGTAGCACGATGCGTTATCGGGATATAACACGATTTGCTAAATATATTGATATTTCATATATGCAATATTATAGGGAAAATGTACTAACGTCATTATCGTGGATCTAGTTTGCTCCTTTCACGAGAGATGATGCATTAGGTAATTGTTTTGCATTTTGACGCGTGAGTATGAATAGGCCATCATATTTTAACCAATAAAGTCTCAATTTAAATTTATATGATGTTAATTCGAGGTCAATAACAGTGTTATATAACTTTATTATTGATATACACATTTGACCGCTTATTTAATACAACTAATTTAGATGGTTATTATAGTTACTCTTCTTGCCATTCCAAATGAAATACCAAAAACTTCAAAACATTATTAACACATTAAAAACAATTAAAATTTGGAATTTGAATTTTGGTTACCTATAGATTTGAGCTCAATGTATAGGTTCAAAGCAATGAAATATTAGTTTTTACTTATTAAAATCTTTCAGTATATGGACGATATTGTTTAGCGAACTCTAAGCACTTTTATAATTGTTAAGTTAAATTTGCATGAAATAAAAGTTGATTTAGAACTTCGAATTATTTTTATGTGTTATCACCGAGGAAAACGCCAAATGTTAATGTACAATTCAACGCCAAAAGCATTGTGCTCTAGATCTCATATATCATTATTTCACTGTAAAGACATGTTTCGTCATTGCATTGTGCAGAGAAAGTAATCTGCTGCCCACATCAGATATTTTACGATGTTACCTAATAAAATGTGTAGGTTAAATACATGTTAAATTTGAAGTTCATTTGACAGTTCAGATTTGAGAAACACAGAAATGAGAAATTTTCTCTGCCGTGCAATTTACGATTATAATTTAAATTAATGGATAGCACCGTAGAATATGATGCTATCGGTTCTATAGAGTAGGGAGAGGAATGAGGTGAATTGATATATAATTCGGAAGATGCATTGCGAAATAGAATCTGAAAATGAAAAATATTAAAGGGAGAATAATAATCTCAAGATCCCTCTAACTTTTATTTTAATTAACGTGTGCGAATTTCATACGATACTTTACAAATTAATTGAATAGTACACGAAAGTTAAACGGCATGTAATTAATTACATTTAAAACTAAATTACGTCTAAAGCGTAAGGCAAAGAAAGGCAAAACTAACCGACAACTTTCACTATGCTATCCTTCTATTATACATTTACCTTTTTCAACACTTTACAACAAAGTTGAAAAGTGTTTATGACTTTGTTCATTCTGTCTGTCTGTCTGTCTGTCTGTTTGTCTCTCTGTCTGTCCGTTAGTATGATAACTGCCGTAAAAATGACTTGAATAAAAATCAAAAAGAAATTGTAGTATGTTGTTCAGACGGTCTGTAGGACCTATGGGAATATAAATGAATAATATCACCCAATTAGTTTTGCATTGAACCCGGGTTGAAAAAATGAAATACATTGAGCCCTATGGGACCTAATGTTTCAAACATTTTTTAAGAGGATTTCAAATTCACAAATTGCTTCGAAAATTTTAGGTAATATTCAAATTGTTCCATAAAATATATAAAAAAAATCAGCGAAATATATTCAGTAATTTTTTAAATATAAATTAAAATAATAATAACACCTCTTTTATGAAACGATCACGAGAACATGATATGAAAATATCAGGTGACCCACTTCAAAATAATATATGTCATCCATCTTGTCTCAAAATTGTGATTTTTAAAGTTCTTTTTAATTCATATTGAGTGTTGTACCCGTCCTAAATCTACTTTATTTTTGTTTAAATTCTGTGCATTTACATACTGAAACAACGCAATTACAATTTATTTGAGTTTAAATGCTCATCCAAATTTGATTATTTCTACAGCGAAGCCTATTTTTCACCTATGTAAAATGTAAACATCAAAATATGCAGAATGAGATGTATTTGAATTGCTGTATTTCTTTAACACAAAATCATTTAGTTCAGGGAGCCTGCGTAGCTGATATGAATGAAATATTCATTGATTTTATAAAGAGAAGGACGATTTTTTTCGATGAAGTTTTACGCATAGAGTTTAATTACATACTTGTAGCTCCATGGTCATAATTTTTAAATAAAATAAATTATTATAGTATTGTGATGAATGACCTGAATGGGAAATTATTTATGAATGAAATGCTACTTTTATAGAGAGAGCCAGGCGTGTTATTTTTTCTATGACGTCATTTGAATGAATTTCAGTTGTTTTTGATGAAGTTTTCAAATATAATAAATTATCGTAGTATTATGATAATTCTAAATTTATTACCGAGGAATGTATCACATTTTAGAGATGTTTAAACTAGGCAATTTATATTTCAATGCCGTCATTTGAATGAAGTTCATTTTTTTCGATGAAGGTTTAAGTTTTCAAATATAATAAAATAATGTAGTATTGTGATAAGTTTTAAAATATTACCGAGGAATGTATTGCATTTTAGACTTGTTGAAATAAAATTGCATTGAAGTTGGAAAGTGTTTCATAATCAATATTTTAAGCATGATTGATCTTTCTTGTTCTTCTAAGAAACGTTGAACTATAATATTTGTGCTTATCTGCGGCACAGACGTGGAAGAAACTATTTCCTTTGCTTTATTTTTCATCACTTGTGAACATCCTCCCTACTTAGCAGTAAAAGCTTTTGAATAATGGATGCAAATTTTCTTCACTCTGAATAATATGGATGCCAACAATTTTGTAAAAATGACGATTTTCTTTATTGTACTGAGGATTGTTAACTTTATTTACTTCTGTATTTTGTAAATTTATTCACAGTTTTTTTAATTTCGAAAAATATTCATTACAAAAAAAAGTGGAATATTTTGCTTTTTTCTCCTTCTCTATTACAAATTTATTGATTCCGTATATAAATTTTATCTCCTTAAAAGGGATAACACATTAAGAGGATTCAACTACATTATATAGAAGAAATGGCACAGAAATACATACATGATCGTCTGAAATTAAAAACTCTTTTCCTGAAATAAAATCTTTTAGGTTCAGAGAAAATTATATGAAATCCATCATTGCAACCTTGAGGTTTAATAAAAATACCGGGCGATCGATGTATTTCAATCAAAAATATCCTTGGCTACATGCCATTGTATAAAACTTTTTAAAGTGTTCAATAATGTAATCTTGCACTAATGGAATTAAAAATATCGAACAACAGATAAACCTATTTGTGATGGATATAATTTAAATCTGCGATTTTAATTCATGGATATTCATCCAAAAATAAGGATTTTTGTTATGAGTTCGATGAACAATTAATTGGAGACCCTAAGGTAAGAGTGTGCTAACCCTCAATTAGAAAAAAAATGAAGAAAATATACTAAAGTAAGCCAGTTGGAAAATAATTTTATTTATAAATTCCTAAGGAAACTCTAATTTTTTGTCAAATAAAAGTGACATTTATTATTACTGCTACTGAAACGGTATACCTAGATTAACTTTGTCATGAAGCACAATATATAACATCTGCTTAATTAGCTGTGCGCAGAATATTAGCTGTGCGCAGAATTGAAGTTTATTGCTTATGTTTGTATATTACAAATTGTACAAATACTCTGATAATTATAAAGTGTTTTTGATGACTTTTACTTACCCTGCAATACATGGTAATGTATAAGGAAAGTATTAGTATCATGCCAATATATGTGCAATATATATATATATATATATATATATATATATATATATATATATATATATATATATATATATATATATATATATATATATATATATATATATATATATATATATATATATATATATGTATATATATATATATATATATATATATATATATATATATATATATATTATGTACATATATATTATATATATATATGTCATACATATATATATATATATATATATATATATATATATATATATATATATATATATATATATATATATATATATATATATATATATATATATCTTTATATTTCACACAAAAAAAAATTCCATAAATATCAAATTAGTGAGATTTTACATTCTACGGCATAAATATACCTTTTAATCGGTAAACAACAATTAAAGTTTATTTAGTCCTTCAGATCTATAATTGTTATATTAGATTCATTTCTGTGACGGATAAAACTGAGTGTAAATGTATATTGTTCACAACCCACTTAAAACTGTAAGTCACAGACAATTTATTTCATGTGTGTACAAAAAATAATAATATAATTTTACTCTAAATAATTTTGAAATGCAGATTCTGGTGGGAAAATTTTAAAATTTGCCATTGTTTTTAACGAATTTTTTTTAAACATCTATTACGTAGGATTTAGATGTTTAAAAATATATAGTGGCTAATATGGATGCAGCATAATATTACGGAGGAGGTAGGGTTCATGAAGGATTTCCACTTCTTGTTCGGGAGGGAGATGTCACTTCCTATTCAAAAATTTATATTTTCATTTCAACATCTGTTTTTCAGACTTTGCTTTAGGTACAGCTTAGATGAAGACTGATATAGATTAAATATTGAATTCCGGAGGGATTGTTAGGGTTCACTAAGGATTTCCTGGTCTGAATATGTAGCTTCTGGTTTGTCCAATAATTCATATGACTGCATGAAATAAGTGTGCTAAAAAGTATAGAAATACTTAATATTTATTTCGAAATTGAAGTGTACACATCATTTTCCATTGCATAAAGGCTTTTTCATATTTTTTTAATTTTTTGTATTAAAAATTTCAATTTTACCAAACTTAGACGTAAAAATAATTGCAAAATATATTACTAATTTGAATGAACGATTACACGTACGTAAGTTGCTGGAAATGTAAATGGCCAGGGAATATTTTAATGCAAAGTGCAATTAATTTTGATATTTGTTTACCATATTTAAATTAGGAAATATTTTTATTTATTTTCCAATAACATTTAAAATTCTTCAATTTAATAATAAAATATTTAAAATTAAAATAATTTAAAAGTATAAAAGCATTAAAACTTTACCCGTTTTTAAATTTTTAAGAAAATTTACTTGAATCTATCACGTCGTAGAACCCCAAGGGTTCCGCAGAACAAACACATCTTGAAAAACGCTGCATTATCCTACGTTTGTCGAAAAAGCAACATTGCTCCCACAAACTGAAAAATGTCAAGCAAATTTCCTTAAAATGTAACAAATTTTGCATTTTTAAAATGACAAATATTTTATTATTTCCTCCTTTCAAATAATCTTCAAATTTCGTTACGGATTCTTGTACTATATAAGAATTGAATATTATACGGATTCTACACATATATTTTCTGCGAAATTATAATCGTTTTATTCAAATAATAAATTATATGTATGTGTGTCGAACATTTCTTTAACTAATTTCAAGCAATCCGTATGAAGTACACAAAGTTTTTAAATACATGTATTTTAATAGTATTACTTGAAAACCACATTAGTCGGATTGTTATTTGATTTATAAATATTCAAACCAGTTTTTGAAATACTACTGTATATTTTTAAAGGTTTCCTAAGATCTTCCCTAATAATCTGATACAAAAAATCTTCTAAACAATCTTCTAATAATCTGTTACAAATAATAATCTTCTAAGTAATCTGATACAAATGTATCTAACGACATTCTCATACGCAATCTGATATGCAATCAAATTATGAACAATATTCTTTATTAAACAATTCGTCTTTCCCCTCCAATTGCAGGTGTAGCCAGAATAAACCAGAACTGCGACAAAACGACGTTTGGCGTGTGGCATGAGAGATTACTTCTGAAAATGCTGAATCGGCATACACTCTGGCCGTTCGCTAAGGAGCAAATGACATTATATTTTGTTATTCGTATATCAGTAATGATTTCTGGCGAGATCAAACCAAAAGACTACTCCAGTGTGTTTAACTGTTTTATAAAACCACAATTATTTAATCTGTAAAGAAATTGGAATTTCGAAA
Organism: Amaurobius ferox; assembly: GCA_951213105.1. Classification (NCBI taxonomy): domain Eukaryota; kingdom Metazoa; phylum Arthropoda; class Arachnida; order Araneae; family Amaurobiidae; genus Amaurobius; species Amaurobius ferox. The sequence continues at coordinate 138,827,120 of OX578136.1, forward strand.
GTATCAGAATTTTTTCTGTTGTTTCAAATTTTCTGACACACAATTGAACAATATATTGTATATATTGTTGGTTAACGAAGGTACTGCGCTAAATAATAATAAATGGTTTTCTCGAATTTACAGTTTTGATAGATACAATCGCATATTCCCAACAAGAAAGGTCAATTACGTGTAAGCATTGATTATGAAACACTTTTAAACAGAAATGCAATTTTATTTACACATCTCTAAAATGAATTACATCCAGCGGTGATACTTTTTAAATTATCATAGTACTACAGTAATTTTTATACTTGAAAACTTAAAACTTCTTAGAAATATAAATTGCCTGCTTCTCTATGTAAAATTAATGAATATTTCATTTATATCACTTGTATTTCAGACTCCAGAACTAAATAATGTATAAGCATTGATTATGAAACACTTTTCAACAGAAATGCAATTTTATTTACACATCTCTAAAATGTAATACATCCAGCGGTCATACTTTTTAAATTATCATAGTACTACAGCAATTTTTTATACTTAAAAACTTAAAACGTCATAGAAATATAAATTGTCTGCTTCTATATGTAAAATCAATGAATATTTCATTTATATCACTTGTATTTCAGACTCCAGAACTAAATAATTTTACGTGAAAATAATTTAGAAATTCTTATACAAATCACTTTGTAATAGCTTGATTTGTTTACATTCTCCATAAGTTCAAATTAGGTTTTGCTGTAGAAATAATCGAAAGTAGTTTAAAGTTTTTATTCCATCATTTAAAGCAAAAAATACTGTAATTGCGTAAGCACGGAATTTAGATACATAGTGGTAGACCAGGAGGCACGATATACAGTTATTGATATTTACAACGAAACAAAGCGCAGACTCTAGTCACCGTTTTATGACAGTCTTGACCGGGAAACTCATGACCCCCATTAAATACACGTCACACAAATTGAAGGTGTGGTTAGGACAAAATATCCTAGGGCCAAATCTTAAACCAAGCTTCATTGGAGACTGAAAGAGGCAATAATGAAAAGACATGATATCATACCGAGGAGCATCCAATAAGAGCAAGGAGGGCGTATCTGAACCCCAGGTCAAATAATGCGGTTGCAAGGGGGAAAGTCGACCAATATAATAAAATGATTATTCAAGAGTTGAAGAAAGAGAGAATCCTGATTTCAAGCAATGTTCTTCAAAGATAGTCGTTATTCTGTTGAGTATTAAGAATATTATAGAAAATGATAGAGTCTGACTCCAAATGTCAGAAAAATAACCGGAAAAGGTGACAACCATGCTGAGCAACAGATCAGAAATACAGAAGTATGTGCCAGTCTGTATGTTAGGTAAATTGTTGAGCTTTTGGAATAAGATTCAAAAGACCTGGTCTCACACGGTGCCTTTCCCCTCCTTCAGCATTTGTTAATAAATTCATGTAATTTTATTTATGATAATAGTACAGGTGTGAATACGTGATAATTTATTTTAAATGTTAAAATGTGGATTTCAATATGTAGTGTTTCGATTTAATGATTATGTTAATAAACTCGTGCAAAGATGTAATGGTGGGCTTTGCGGCCATGATAACAATGTACAAATGTTACGATTCACTACCACTTTAGTTACGATTAATAATTTAATCCACAAAATTTGTTTAAAAAGTAAAACTAATTTTCAAGAGATTTTATGACGGATGCAACACTAAATATAAATTTAAAAGATCCTTATATATCACTATTTCCACGCAGATAAAAATATGGTTGCCATATTTTATTTCGCAATGTGTCCCGTGATCCCATTATACCATGGGTGTAATTATTATTTCAATTTTTATTCAAAAAGCTACCTAAAATATTTTTCTGAATTTGTTTTTCCAGAGTTTATGTGGTAATTTGGATATTTCCTAAAATTTTCGAAGGAATTGGCGAATATCAAATTTGCTTAAAAATTGTTTAAATAATTAGGTCCAATAGAGATCAATGTATTTTATTTTTTCAACTCGAGTTCAACCATAAACTGATTGGGTGATATTATTCTTTTTCATTCCCATATGTCCCACAGACCGTCTCAACATAGTAAAATTTCATTTTGATAAAAAAAAAAAAAATTACGGCAATTATTGCGAGAACGGACTAACATAATTACCAGTCATAAACACTTTTCAACTATGTTGGAAAATGTTAAAAACGGCATATGCATACATAAAATAAATCATACTCTTGTAATCCTTACAATTCGTAATTACATTTACCGAACATAGTGCGTTTAATGAGATTCCAGTCTAAAAAAATGGAAAATGTCCTTCTTGGTGAAATGTTTGAACGTGGCTACATGAATATGAATGAAACCAAAATCCTTTTAAACTGGCTGTGGATGAACATAGGACGAAATGAACTGAAATACTTAACTGTTGTGTTGCTGAAATATTGGTGCTCAACATTCAGAGCATCGAGATTCAATTTTAGGTCAATATATCCTAAATGATGAGATTGCAATATATCCTGAAGGAATTACGTTGTACTCATGGGGCTTAAGCTTGATTCCTGCCTCTGCCCAAACTATCTCCGTGTTTCATAGTTGATACAGAAAGAGGATACGGTATCTGGGAATGTCGCTTCCACTGGATTTTATTCTACACTCAAATCCAAAGGTTTGCATACATGACAGGCACAATTTGCATACGTAGCAGACGCAAGCATGCGGAAAGAAGCCCGAAAAAACATGTTGTATACTAATATGTTTTAACAAGAAAGCGTATTAGCTATAACAGGAAAGGTAAGTTATGCATAAAGTATTGAATGTGAAACACTTTACAACTGAAATGCAGTTTTATTAAAACATCGTAAAATGCGATACATTCAGAGGTGATATTTCTTTTAATTATCGCAATGCTACAATGATTTATTTTACTTTAAAACTTAATCAAAAAAGTCAATGCTATAAAATCGTCTGTTATTTTCATTCATAACACTTATTGTCCAGACTCAAGAGTTAATTTGGAGCGAAAAAAAGTCAGCATTTCTTATACAACTCATCTAACAATCACTTGATTTGTTTACATTGTGCATCCATTAAAATTAGGCTTCGTTTTAGAAATAATCAAAATTTGATGATCATGTAAACTAAAAAATATTGTAATTGCGTGGGCGCAGGATATAGATGCACATTCAATACGCAAAACTTAAGCGGTTTTAGAACGGATGCAATACTAAATATAAATTTAAACGATCCTTGAAAGTCACGATCTTGACACATCGGAAAAAATGGATGGTATATATTTTATTTTAGAATGAGTCTCATGATTTCTTCATATATAATGGGTGTAATTATTATTTTAATTTTTATTTAAAAACTACCGAACACATTTTGCTGAATTTTTTTTATATATTTTATGAGATAATTTGAAAATTTGTGAATTTTAAAAAGTGAGAAATTTGTGAATTTTAACTTCCTAAAAAATGTTTCAAAAATTATTTCCCATAAGGTTGAATGTATTTCATTTTTCCAACCCGGGTTCAATCTAAAACTTATTGGGTGACATTATTCGTTTACATTCCCATATGTCACACAGACCGTCTCAATAACATACTAACATTCCATTTTGGTAAAATCATTTTTTACGGTAGTCATCGTGTGAACAGATAGGCATACAGATAGTCTCACAGGCAGAATGAATAAAGTCATAAAAAGTTTTCAACTATGTTGGAAAGTGTTGAAAACGGTCTGTTTAGTCCAGAGCCTATATCTCTGCGTTACGGATTCCAGAAGAAAAATCGACATAGCCAAATTCTGAAAAATCAGTAGACGACATCACCTGAGTGACGCCAGACGACGGGAGGGATAATAAGGCGTCTCGAAGGGGGCCAGAGGCAGTCGGGAAGCTGTCCGATCCCTAAATTTCAATCGCTCCGTCATTTGCCGCCTACGGAACCGGCAACAAAGTGAAGGAGCACTGTAGCGAAGTTCTGTGGACATCCAAGTGAGTGAATGTCCAAGGGTCACAACTGACCAGGGTGACCGTTTCCTGTATCTGCAAGCACGACGTACTAGGTCACTAGATCAATCACTGCACATTAGCTTACATCCGGCCTTGCAACGTCAGCAGGAAGAGCGGCATCTAGGCTAACTGCTTACAGACGAATACATGCAGGTTAGTTGTATGCAAGGGGACCGGCAGTTTGCGTCTCATTGACGCCCTCGCACAAAAGGAGCTGCTTAACTGGACTCGAAATCATATCAACTGGACTCAAAAACAATGAAGTACTGTGCTCTTCAAGGATGAGTCACGGTTTTGTGTTTGACGGTTACTGGTTTAGAGAACGTCTGGGACTCGCTATCACGCCAGTAGCATCCGCGAAATACACGCATACAGACGTGGTAGTTTGATGGTTTGTTTAGTCAGGGATTGTTGTCTTCGCACTAATCTCCACACCTTCCCTTAGTACAGTGACTGCAGTGTGGTAAATAAATGTCATCATTGCTCAATATGTTCACCCATTTTTAGCGGCCATGGATTCTGATCTCACTTGAATCCCACCAAGCATTTTCTCTCCATGACTCTCCCTGGAATTTTTACGAGCTAAGAATATATATGTTGCGTGAGTGGGCACAGGGCTAATCCGGAGATTAGGTCACCTTGGTTAAATCGGAGAAGACGCCACGCACTTTGTGAGGTTAAATCGGAGAAGACGCCACGCACTTTGTGAGCGCTTTATGTTGCAATCTGGTAACCTCTTGTATCGGATGTTTTCGGCGGAAATTGTGTAACATCCAATAAGAATACGTTTTTGTGTTTGCTACAGTTTTTTGATGTAAAAGAACATTTCTATCAATATTTTTGGCCATTGTTGTGCGTGTTTGCATGTTGTTCTTTCGTTATATGATTTATTTTGGAGAAAGTGATTTTGCTACGTGCGATATGCACAGATAAAATTGTAGCATATTCTGTGTCTGGGCGCCGCAGGCGACCGTTCCTAATAAACCGGAGATCACTGGGGGCCCCGTTCCGGTGTAGAACGACCTTTAGGTCGAACCCCTGCCCTTGTACGGACCACTGGTACATACGGACCACCGATACACCCGTTCCACAATTTTCGATCTTTAGATCGAATCCCTGTCCTTACACGGACCTGTAGGTCGAACCCCTTCCTTTATATGGATCCTCAGTTAGATGGAGAAAGCGATCTTGATACGTGCGATATGCACAGATAAAATTGTAGCATAAAAATATTAAAATTTACAAAAATCTGATTTTGGAACGTTTACATGAGTATTATTAATTTTTTTATTCTGCAGTTTTATAAAGTCATTTAATTTTCTTAAAATACACAAAAATCTGATTTTGTAACGTTTTTTTGAGTATTATTCACTGTTATTTAAGTTAAATTAAATTATCATTTATATTAGAAAATCTTGTTTAGAACAAACACAATAGTCTGTCTTTAGAAATAGGGTTCTTCTACCAAAACATCATTTTGGTAGGAGGAACCTATTTCTAATGACGGTAAATGACATCACTGAGGATGGGTGGAGCCAATTTCAAAACACGGAAGAAAGCGCCAACCACAGGCCAACTTGGCCCGATTTTGTACCTAGAAAAAAATTTGCGGTGACCTGATCTCCGGATTTACCGGGCACAGATACCAAAAACCGCAATTATGATTTTTTTGACATGAATCGACGCTGTTGGTCATGCATTGTCAATACAAGTCATCACATTCATTACTGTCATACCTCCACCAATGAACAGTGTTGCCGCCCCAAATCCTATGTTTTGTTTATCTCTATTATTTAATTAATTATTGATTATTTTCTTTGCATCTCCCCATACTAGTATCTTTTGTTATACCCCTTGATCTGTGAACATTTCAATTAATTTGAATAAATACCCATTTTATCCGCATTTTTCACTTTGTTGCTTAACTTTTGAACATGAGTGTAATATTCACATATCACTGTCAAGATTCTGATTTCTTTTTTCATTTATTCGATGTTAATGCTTTGTTTTTTTAAAAATTAAACAGAAGTGATAAGTTATGCAAATAATAAAACTGGAAGAATAAATTCGAAGATCGATGATATCTAGAGTGCAAAAGCTGAGTTATTCTATTATGGATTTCTATTATGTTTATAGCCGTTGTGATTCACGAAGTTAGACACATAGTACAAAACTTCATAAAATATTTAGATCACTGGATTTGGAATGGGATCTATATATGTCCGAAACATTTCGCAATCGTAAGAAATAAACTAGTTTACCAACGATTCAGTAGCGAGAACGAAATTCTGCATAATGTAAATGTGCACAAAACAGCGGCATAACTACGAATATTAATCCCTTGTGAAAACTTTGTAAAAGGGTACAAAAAATTTTAGTTTTCACAAAACTGAAATTTTTGCCCTCAAAATGAAATCATTTAAGAAAATGCTTTTATCTTATAGCGCCCATTTTCATAAGAAAAAAAAAATGTGAAATATATTTTTGAATTTTTCTTATTTTTAAAGCTTTACTAATATTACTTAAATTTCTGTCAGCCATTGATATCTGAATGAAAAATATTTACAAAGATGTTACCATAGGTTGCGAAACTATTCAGCTTATATTAAAAATAATTCGAATCTTTGATCATTTACACTTTGTGCGCTATTCCTCGATACGAATATGAAGTCAGTTACGAAGTAACGACATTGTCGGACGCACCCGCGCGACGTTTGATCTCGTCCTGGCTCCCGCATCATGCTTAATAGAGCCCGGCATTTTTTAACCTTCCGGGAACTTTTTTATTTGTACATAAATAAATAATGCATATTTTTCTAGTATTGTTTTTGTAATTGTAATGCAAATCAGTTAATTAATCATACGTAACCTTAACGGATATTATATCAATACCTATAACTGATATAGAGGAAAGTTATTTACTTTAGACGGAGTAAATATCCCTGTTCGGTCTGCTTCCCTATGTTCCTTATGACTTTGTTTGGTCCTCAATCCTCTTAAAACGTCTTACACCATTGACTCTAAATAAAACATTATTAATATAATTTATAAACTATAAGAGCCATTTATAATAATAAATTGGCCTCATCCTAAAACCGGTGTAAGTGAAAAATGCTTTCATTAGATTATTCCTGATGCAGCATCCATTAACAGCTAATTTTACAGAGATGTACATAATTAAGTTTAATATCTAAACTAGGGTACGCCGATAGGAACAACGTGTTGGAATGGTTAAGAAATAAGGAAAACTTGAGCAACGTGTATTAGCACAAATAAAATGATAATGCTGCATGATTTTTATTTGTGCTTATACATTCTGATCAAGGTTCCCTCATCCTATCGCAAAGTGTATTTTACTTATTTGTTAAGAAATGTTAAAGATTGAGAAAAACTGGTGTAAAAGGAAAATACTTTCATTAGATTATCCCTGAAATCATCACGCGGAAGATTATCAACGCTAGCGTTCTATTGGGAAGCATGAGGCAGCAAAGTCCATTAACTGCTAATCCTACAGATATGTGCACTATCAAATATAACATCTAAACTGGAGTACGTCCATAGGAACAATGTATTGGAATGGTTAAGACATGCTAAAAATTGAGGAAGACTGGTGTAAGGGGAAAATATTTTCATTAGATTATCTTAGAAACATTAATTTCGCAATAATAAGATTCATTATATTATTGAGAAGATCAATTTATTTAGAACGTTTATTAAATTTTTCTCTTTTGTATATTAGATAAATAAAATACAAATACAAGTAAAATACAAATACTTGTAAATACAAATACAAGTTGATTATTCACAATAAATGACTATAACATCATTATAATTGAATTTTCAATAATATGAATTAAATATTAACTGTTCAAAATCTTGCAATGCGTGATAATATTTACCAAATTGAATGTCGATTTTCAAAACTTTCCCCCTTTCCACGAAGTTGTGAGAAAGGTTCTTTCCCGGTTGAAGTATTTGAACGTGACCGCATGAATATGGAGGGAAAAGGAACCTCCCAAAACCGCCTGTGGATGGCGAATTGAAAGTAATTACACGCAAGCAAAGTCATCAGGCATCGATTTTCAATTTGTCCCTCCAGTTGCACGGAAATATATGTCAGAGGTAAAAGGGATGTGAAGAATATATATTTCTGTTGCGATGAGGAGGATTTTCATAATTTTGATTCTGTATACTTGTGTAGGAAATTGGTGAAGGAAAATTATGCTCTCGCTGTAATATATATATATATATATATATATATATATATATATATATATATATATATATATATATACATATACATATATATGTGTATATATGTATATATATATATACATATATATGTGTATATATATATATATATATATATATATATTTATATATATATATATATATATATATATATATATATATATATATATATATATTTATATATATATATATATATATATATATATATATATATATTTATATATATATATATATATATATATATATATATATATATATATATATATATATATATATATATATATATATATATATATATATATATATATATATATATATATATATACAGTTGCAAATAGAACATAATATCTTATGTGTGCAGGGCATAATTTCTCCAACAGACTCAAATTTGTTATCACTTTCTTTTTTTTAAATTAATTAAATTGAGATAATAATTGCACTAAATAACACGAATAATTCTTTTACATTCCATTACATTTGGAAGTTTTAATTCGATTTCTATTTTCATTTGGCAACTGGACATATTTTCAAAAGTGATGTAGCAAAAAATTGGAAAGAACTAAAATATCTCGAGAACGGTTAATCCTAGAGTTACGGGGTTAGTTTATTTTTTTTTGTCGTCTAAAATTAAGTGTAAAACAACCCTTTAATTGATGCATTTGAGTAGACGTAGATGTTACTTTATAGTTTGACAAATTTTGCTGGTCATTTAGTAAAAAAAAAGACGAATTATATTTTTTTTCGAATCGTACCAAAGTCTAATCAGCACCATGATAACCCACAAGTGACTACTCAATCAAATTTTGTGCATTTAGTAAATAGTGTCTCCTCTACAGTGACAAATACGATTATTGCGGTTCATTTTGTAGAACAAAACATGTAACTTTTCCTTGAATAGTGCCAATATCTAATCAGTACAACGTTAGTAAAGGCAGGTTTTTTCCCTAATCGTGTCAAAATCTATTCAGTATATATCTAACCATCAAATCACTTTCCTAACAAATGTTATAGAATTTGATCAATTTGTTTTTGAGTTAGTGGATTCATACATTGCACAGACAGACGGACATGCACACACACACATACGTCACGCTAAACATATCTTTTTCGTGCAATGGGATGCTGGAAAGTGTATATCCATCGGAAAATTGAGTTACGATTTTAGGTGGCAAACATTTAGAATGTTTAATGCATTCACATAGTTTTAAATCACGTGCATCGCCGATCACCTCTGCTAGTGTATAGTGTAAATTTCACATTTCCAAAAGAACTGTATTTAATTATCTCATTTACAATAGGCATCCGACTAAAACTATAATATAAATTAACTAGTAAGCAATAATTTAGTATTACATTAACTTAGATCGCAAATACTGATGAGTAGTTCTGCAATTTTGAAATAATGTATATGTTACCGGCAAAGTTTGAAATCCAGCATTCTATAGAATCCCTAGACATTGTATATAATGCCTAAACCTGGTCGGCAATCTATGAAATGATTAAAATTTCACAGATTTCCTAGGCATTCTATACAATGCCAAATGACAAACCGGCAAAGTATGAAATATATCTCCAATTCATTCCTTTTTTCATACATTGTCTAAACAGCATTTTTCTTTCTATAGAATGCCTAGGTATTATATACAATGCCTAGGGAAAGTACATAATAATTCTCATATTTCATACATTGCCGGTAATATATATATTAAAAGCATGTACCATTTTTACTTTCCTTATATACCTAATGTAAGAGGAAAGTATTGTGACGGGGTCGAAAATTCGAATTCGAGTTTTCGACATTAGAGCACGTTTCAAGCATCCGTGAATACGAATCAAACATTTTTGAAGTGATGTCTGTGTGTGTATGTGTGTGTGTGTGTGTGTGTGTAAGTGAGTCTATGGAGACGATAACTGACGAACAAATGGACCGATTCGAACAAATTTGGTACAAAAATCCCAATCCGTAAATACTGGAAGCCTATTGTTTTTATACGCAAACGAATGTTCAGAACCCCCATAAATTTTCGAATGACATTTTAAAAAAATCGTCAAAAAATCAAAACCACTAATAAAGTTACGCAAATAGACATTTCTTATATAATTTTTCATTAGAAAGCGATTGATATAAATTGTCGAACGCTAACATGAACCATTCTCGAGATATTGTACATTTTCCAAAAAACATTTTATAAAGTCATATAAAATCAAAATAAAATTATTTCCTATTGAGAAACATGTTCACTTTTCATATGTAATACCATGCAATAAATTGCGTGACATGATTCTCGTGGATCTGGCTCGTTCCATTCATGAAAAAATATACTTTGAGTAATACTTTTGTATTTGAACGCCAATAGTCATTTATCTGCTGTAAGAATAACTTATTTCTTAGTGCATAACGCTTGGCGAGATTTTGGTGACAGATTTAGCGGAATGTCGCCAACTTGGCGATTTTTTGAAATGTTGCCAAATTAACGAAAATCTCGCCAAATGGATAAACATGACGCTAAATCAATGAAAATGGCGACTAATTGTCGAAAATTCATTATCTTGGAAAGAATATTAGTATCTACTATAAGAAAAACGTACTTTTTACTGTAAAAGTAGTAAATTCATTACATTATATAAGGGAAGTCATGTGTTGCCCACATCAGATTTTTTTTTATAACAAAGTGTAAAAGTTTACATAAACAGGTTCTAAATACTACAAATGCTTATTCCTGGAATTTTGTTAAAGTATAAAATATTTAATATGGAATACGATATTTATAAAAAAAGGAAAAATTTATCAGTATTCCATACGTTATTACAATTTTTCCTAACTACTATTGGTTTGGATCGAAATTTTCCTTTCCGTAGATATTTTCCATGAAAGATGTTTATTTTTCCACCAACGCTATAATACAATTTTTTTTTTAAATAGCATAAAATTAAAAAATTTGCTATACTTTTGTATAAATTTGAAAATTTTAACTTAAGAAATTTCCAATTTTTTAGTATGAAATAGTCTGTATTTGAAAGTAAAATAACACCACAAGTCCAGCATTATTATTTTTTAAATAAAATCTTTTACTATTGCTTATAGGGATTTTTTTTATCTGTTAAACAAAAAGAAAAACCTGATGTGGGCAGCACATGACTTTCCTTATATAATACAATGAATTTACTACTTTTACAGTAAAAAAAAATAGATTATTTTTATTGTAGTTATTTATATTCTTTCCAAGATATTGGATTTTCGTCAATGAGTCGTCATTTTCCATGTCGTCATCATCAATGAGTCGTCATTGATTTAGCGAGTTTTTAGTTAATTTAGAAAGTAGCACTTAGCAAGTTTTTCGTTAATTTAGAAACGTTTAGAAAAGTCGCCAAGTTGGCGACATTCAATCAAATTCGTCGCCAAGATCTCGTCAAGCGTTATGGACGAAGAAATAAGTTATTCATACAGCAGATAAATGACTTTTAGCGCTCAAATACAAAAGTATTACTCAAATTATCTTTTTTCATGAATGGAATGAGCTAGATGCACGAGAATGATGTCACCAAATTCATCGCATGGTATTACATATGAAAAGTGAACATGTTTCTCAATTGAAATTTTGTTTAAATTTTACATGACTTTTTGATAATTTTTTTTAAAATGAGCAGTATCTCGAGAACGGTTCATGTTAGCGTTCTAAAATTTATGTTAATCGTTTTCTAATAAAAAAATTACATAAGGAATGTCTATTTGTGTAACTTTATTAGCAGTTTTGATTTTTTCACGATTTTTTCAAAATTTCAAGCGAAAATTTAGGGGGGGTTCTGGGCATTCGATTGCGTATAAAAACAATAGGCTTCCAGTGTTTATGGATTGTGATTTTTGTGCCAAATTTCGTTAGAATCAGTCCATTCGTTCGTCAGTTATCGTCTCCACAGACTCACCGACAGACACACACACACACAGAGATAACTTCAAAAATGTTTGATTCGTGATCAGGGGTGCTTGAAACGTGCTCTCTCGTCGAAAACTCGAATTCGAATTTTCGACCCCGTCACAATATTTTCCTTATACATTATGTGTATCAGGAAAGTAAAAATAACAATGGAATCCCGATGATACACTTAAAATAGTAACTACTGTTCTAAATGTACAAACTAGTATAAGCTATTTTGAGTAGAATATCTTAAAATCGCTTATAAATATGTCCAATATGTGAGAACACGTGCTAAACTTGTATCAAAGTCAAATATTTTCGTAAACTTTTGTAAAAACAAATTTCCGTTAATGAATCAACTGCAGCTCTAAAAGTAGCTTAATGTAATGTAGTATTCTAATGTTTCTAATGTTAGTTTTCTGCAAATACTCAAAGAAATTGAAAATAGTAGTATTGAATATTGCGCAATTTTATCTTTAAAATGTAATTTTACATACATTAGAGGATGTATTCGGTTATACTTTTTAAAACAACAAAACATTAATGGAAATTGTGAAAGTGCTTTCAACTATAAAAGACTGAATTTGGGATAAATGATTTAAATGTCCTATACAATGTTTTATTCTAGACATTTTACTTGTGATTCGAGTGTTTATTATGGATAGTGGCAGTGGCGGCTCGCGTATAGGCACTGTGGGAACGACAGTGCTCTCTCTCCCTTGCAGCATCGCTTGCAGCTTCCTATGTGCGCATGCGCTCAACAGTCAAACACCGCTCTTTCTCCCTCGCAGCCTCACGTGCAGCTTCCTATGTGCGCATGCGCACATAGGAAGCTGCACACATGCTACAAAATAGGTTCCGCACACATGCTACAAAAGCCGTGGTGAAGGGGCACCTACGCACCACGTCCATAAGACCCCCCACGGTATCCCCTGGCGAAGGGGAGAATTGCATCTTCTCCTTCATACAAGCACCCCGAAGGGCGGAAGTCTGACTTGGCTTCGACATGAAAACATCATTGCCCGCTGGCGGGATTTGAACCAGCAACCGAGCAATCAAGCGATCAGACGGAAACGCATGACCCTCAACGCTCGACCACCGGATCGGCATAATATATGTATTAAACAATAGTAGTGTCTTGTAGCTTCTCCAGAAAATGAATTTGGGAGGGGGTTTGGTACCCAAATATGTCCTCCCCCATTTCTCCAAATATCATTTTTTCGAAACTCAAAGGGTTCCGGTTGATTCTCCGGAGGGGTTATGATCTCCAAATAACCTCATTGGTGAAGCCACTGGTAGCATCAATAGAAGAATTGACAAAAATGCTGAATCATCTTTTGAGGTTATTTTCTAGCAAAATATCCAAACAAGTTTTGGTTATTTCGACACAGGACGACTTACTGCTACAAAGATATTTCAAATATAAAGTGTTTTGGAATCTAAGATTTTTCCGGTTTTACACAAAACTACTTTATATAAATTTATGGCTTCCAAAAGTAAAAAATCTGATGTGGATAACTCATGACTTTCTTATATAAGACAATGGATTTACTACTTTTACAGTAAAAAAATATGTTTCTTTATAGTAGATACTTATATTATTTTCACGATATTGAATTTTCGACAATGAGTCGTCACTTTTATTGATTTAGTTTCATTTTTCTCTATTTGGCGATATTTTCGTTAATTTGGCAACGTTTCAAAAAGTCACCAAGTTGGCGACATTACGCCAAATTCGGCGCCAAAATCTCGCCAAGTGTTATGGACGGAGAATTATATTATTTTTACAGAAGATAAATAAATATTCGCGTTCAAATACAAAAGTATTTCTCAAATTGCCTTTTCTCATGAATGGAATGTGCTAGATCCACGAGAATGATGTTACCCAAATTATCGCATGATATTACATATGAAAAGTGAACATGTTTCTGAACAGTTAATAATTTTATTTTAATTTATGAGATTTTTTTATAAATTTATTTGAAAAAAGTGCAATATCTCTAGAACGGTTCGTGCTACATTCTAAAATTTATGTCAATCATTTTCTAAGTAAAAATTACATAAGAAATGCATATTTGCTTAACTTCATTAAAGGTTTTGATTTTTTGATGATTTTTTCAAAATTTCACTCGAAAATTTAGGGGGGGGGGTTCTGAACATTCGATTGTATTTTAAAGCATTAGACTTCCAGTATTCACGGACACACACACGCACACACACTTTCACACACATACTTTCACACTCACACAGACACACACACACGCACACACACACATACACACACACACACACACTTTCACACACACACACACAGACATCAGTTCAAAAATGTTTGATTTGTGATCAGGGATGTTTGAAACGTGCTCTCCCGTCGAAAACTCGAATTCGAATTTTCGACCCCGTAACAATACTTTCCTTATACATTATGTATATACGGAAAGTAAAAAAAATCTCATGTGATCATCCCTGCAGACTGAAATTCATCTTTTTTTAAAATTCATTGAATTGAGTTTAATTGCACTAAATAACACACATAATTCATTGAAATTGCTCTGAATTTACACTTTCAATTAGATTTCTGTTTTCATTTGATAACTTGACGTATTTCAAAAATTTGAAAAAAAAATTAAATATCTCGAAAACGGCTAGTGCTAGATTAATGGGGTTGATCTTTTTATCGTCAAAAGTTACGTATAAAAGAAGCATTGAATTGATATATATGAGCATACGTAGTTTTTATTTTATATTTAGATGACTTTTGGGTGATATTTCTAAAGAAAGAGGCACATTCTTTTTTTTCTGAATCATACCAAAATCTATTTAGTACCATGGTAACTAACAAGTGGTTTATCTATCAAACTTTGTAAAATTTTATTAATTATTTTTTTAGCTAGAGTGGATACAAATAATTTTTGCGGGTCATTTCGCATAAAAAGGGGCGTTCTTTTAGCATGAATCATACCAAAAGTTAATCAGTACCAGGGTTACACACAAGTGACATACATGCCTACCAATTTCTTGTGAAATTTGGTCCTGTAGTATTTGAGTTAGAGTGGATACTACATACATTGCACACACATACACACAGACACATACACACGCACGCACACACACACACACAGAGGCGTTACTAAAAATAGTTTTTTTCGTGTTCTAGAGGACCAAACTGCTTAGTTCAGTCGAAAACTCGAGTTTCGATTTTCTACATGATTCTAATATTGTCCCTATACAGTATCATGTATTGCAGGGAAAATGCAATTCTGACGTGGGCAGGACTTAATTTAAGAGATGGCGTAGAGAAAATGTGAAAAAAAATCTCGAGAACGGCTAGACGTAGTATAATGGGGTTTGACTTATTCTTTTCATCGTTAAACATTACATATAAAACAAGCATTTAATTCATATATTTGAGCATACGTAGTTTTACTTTCTTTATATATCTAGTAAAATGTATAAGGAAAATATTGTGACTGGCCGAAAATTCGAATTAGAGTTTTCGAAGGAGAGAGAACGTCTCAAGCATACCTGAACACGAAACAAACGCATTTGAGATGATGTCTATCAGCCTGTGTGTGTGTGTGTGTGTGTGGTGTATGTATGTGTCAGTGAGTCTGTGGAGACGATAATTCAAGAACGATTGGAGCGATTTGAACGATATTTGGTATCAAAATTACAATCCGGGAAATCTATTGTTTTTAAACGCAATCGAATATTCAGAACCCCGCAAACTTTCGAGTTACATTTTGAAAAAGTCGGCAAAAAATCAAATATTTCACAAAGTTACATAAATAGTCATTTCTTATGTAATTTTTCATTAGAAAACGATTAACATAAATTTTAGATGTTCTTGAGATATTGGAAATTTTTCAAATAAATGTATAAAAAAATTTCATAAAATAAAATAAAATATTAACTATTGAGAAGTATGTTCACTTTTCATATGTAATATCATGGGATCCATTTGGTGCCATCATACTCGTGGATCTAGCTCGTTTCATTCATGGAAAAATATACTTTGGGTAATTCTTTTGTATTTCGAAGTCAATTGTCTTTTATCTTCCATAAAAATAATTTATTTCTCCGTCCATAACGCTTGCCGATATTTCGGCGACGAATTTGGCGAAATGTAGCCAACTTCGTCGACATTCCTCCGACATTTTTAAAATGTTGCCAAATTAATAAAGTGACGCTAAATCAACGAAAATGACAACTAATTGATGAAAGGACAATATCTTGGAAAAAATACAACAGCAGTCTATAAGAATAACCCATTTCTCGGTCCGTCCGTCCGTAACGCTTGGCGAGAAATTTAGCGGGACATAACCAACTTGGTGACTATTTTAAATGTTGCCAAAGTGACAAATATGTCGCCAAATTGATAAGAACAGAGCTATATAGTAGGGAGTAATGATTCGTAAATTCTGACTTCCGTCATATGACGGGCATTCATCGTAGTATATAAGAAATTATCTTCTCTCTGTTTGTCAGTGATACTTGATGATGCATTTGGCGAACTTGGAGAATTATTTACGAAGTATCGCCCACTTGGCGATTATCTTGCTTCCGATTGACGAAAGTTTCGTCGAAATTACAAAAATGGTGCTAAATTAATGAAAATGACGCCTAATTAATGAATGAAATATTAAGATATTTTAATATATGGATTATATTGCTTATTGACGATGATATCAATATTTGATAATTGTTTATTTAGAGTTGAGAGAAATATAATTTTATTGGGTGCATGTTGTCATCGCCAATTATACAATTCAACGATAAAAACACAGTACAGTGGATCTTATACATTATTTTTTATTGTAAAAGTAATACATTCAATGCATTATATAAGGAAAGTCACGTGCTGCCCGCATCAGAGTTTTTATTATAGAGAGGTACGGGGTATAACCGTCCAAAGTGTTTACATTTTTCGTAACGCTCCGCTTACCGCCGCAGAATCAAAAGAAGCCTATTCCATTTCTTACACTAGAACTTCCCAAACATAGTTGGATCTCGAACCATTGGTTCCACCATGCCACCCCCAGACCAATAAGTCTTGAATGCAGTGGCATGGAAACTGCGCCTAAATATCTTAATCCTATTCTATATGACTACCTAAGTATCTGGATCTCGAACCATTGGTTCCCACATGCCAGCCCCAGACCAATAAGTCTTGAATGCAGTGACATGGGAACTGCGCCTAAATATCTTAATCCTATTCTATATAACTACCTAAATTTCATACTGTATTTAACTACTACATTTATGCTGTACTATATCTAACTACTTGTATCTACATACTATTATTTGAATACCGCGTCCAACTCAGGTTATTATTTGGGAACCGCGTCCTACACAGGTATTAACTACTCCCCTGTCTCACCCCTCGTGGCAGCAATCGTGGGAATGCCATCACACCGAGTCCATACCTGGCAAGAGGGCCCCATTAATTTCCTACTAACCAACTGCCGAGCCACTATGTTTCAGAAGTTCATGTATAAGAACCCTTACTTATATACATATGTATACATGCATATGTATATAAATCCAAGTCATATATACTTCACAGAAGTACGTTCAGTATTTAGCTCTTCAAGCGAACGAACTTAAACACCAAGAAACTCTGCATAAACCCGGAACTCATAATACAATATTCAGTACCAATTTATATAACATTGTTGCGTTGTTTTAAAAAAATTCTGGTAGAAATCTATTATTTGTTTTTGAGGAATCTAATTTGAAAATTCGAAATCAAGTGTAAGATGCGAAGGGACAGAGGTAATGTTTAAAGCTTCCACGCTGGCTAAAAATCTCGATCTGTCCCAAGTTTCAGATTAAAAGAAAAATTGAAAATTCGGATTAGGGGTTTTCGAAAAGGACACGAATTAGCGGTTTTCAAAGGTAATTTGCAAAAACTAACACCACTTTGCTTCGCAGAAGTAATATAAAACACTAATTTATATCCTTTTACTGTAAATCGTAAAAAAATTAAGCGATTAAGTCATTCAGCTGCGCGCGGAAATAAAATTACACAGATATATTTTCCTATTTTGCATGTTAATAAAATTATAAAGTGTGCGCGATTTTATGTCTCCTACAATGCATGGTAATATATAGGGGAGCTATTGAAATCGTGCGGAAAATCAGTACTTGGCGGATGTGTAGCAGATCTAAACGTTCTGAGCACCTTAGGACACAAAAGTTTATTTTCATGAAACGATGCCGAGGGATTTTAATAAAACTTACGCCAATTTGCCTCTCGGATGCAATAAGCAAAAAATATCAATCATGCATAAAGCATTGATTATAAAACACTTTCCAACTGAATTGCAAAATGCCATACATTCAGCGGCGATATTTTTTAATTATCACAGAACTATGATAATTTATTTTACTTGAAAACATAAAATTTCATTGAGAAAAAAAAATGAACTATATTAAAATGACGCCATCGAAATATATATCGTCCGGCTCTCTGTTGTTGTTGAGACCCAGACCGTCCGACCTACCAGGTGAATATCTCATTCATACATTTTTATTTCAGACTCCAGAGTTAAATAATTTTGAGTGAAAAAAAATTTAGCAATTCATATACACCTCATCTTTACAACCAATTTTTAATATTCTACATCCATTAAAATTGGGCTTCGTTATACAGATAATCAAAGTTTGATGATCATTTAAACTCAAAAATATGGTAATTGCTTTCGCGCAGAATATAGATGCACAAAAAGTACGAAAAACTAAAGCGGTTTTAGGACGGATGCAATACTAAATATAAATGTAAAAGTACTTCAAAAATCACGATTTTTACTCTGGAATAAAAGATGGATGTTATTTTATTTTGAAGTGAATCACGTGATCCCTTCATATTATATGGGTGTAATTATTATTTTAATTTGTATTTAATAAATTATCGAACACAGTTTGAATTTTTTTTTATATATTTTATGAGATAATTCGAATATTTTTGAAGTTATCCTAAAATTTTTGAAGTAATTTGCAAATTTTAACTTCGTTTGGATCCTTCATTGCCGCCATGCATTTGTTTTGTCTTAAATAAAACTTTGTTTTGATGTTTCTTGCTAGTTCTGCTTTTGCGATGCGTAAGACTGCGTGTGTGTACAACTTCAACAGAGTCCGCAGGATATGTTGATGAAATCCTGCGGACGTTTGCGTTACCCTTCATGTCATTATGGGGCCATTTTCCAACAAGATAATGACACGCCACATACGGCTCGCATATATGTGGACTGTCTCCGTGTTGTTGAAACTGTTCCTTGATCAGCAAGGTCACCAGACCTTTCAATAATCGAGCATGTATGGAACATAGGCCGCCAGATTCGGGCCCCCCAAAATGTAGCAGAGCTGGAGCAACAATTAAGGAATGACTGGCAGAATGTATGGCAGGATGACATTAGGAAACTTTATCACTCCTTATCTAGACGTATACAAGCATGTATTGCCGCCAAAGGGGGTTTCACTAATTACTGATTTGAAAATTCAATGTGCAATTGCTAATAGTTGATGGGTCCTACACCTTGATTTTGTAATCATTTCATTACCTGTGTATGAGCTGTACGCATATACGCATATTTAATTTCAATAAGAACAGTCACTTTCTTCATGGTGCTTCGTTTTTTTGCTAACAAAGCATAGTTGATTCCCTAACAAAACATAGTTGATACAGGATTTTGTAACAAAATAATTATTATACGACCCATAACATAGTACTGTAATTAT
The DNA here is from genome assembly GCA_951213105.1 of Amaurobius ferox. Classification (NCBI taxonomy): domain Eukaryota; kingdom Metazoa; phylum Arthropoda; class Arachnida; order Araneae; family Amaurobiidae; genus Amaurobius; species Amaurobius ferox. The sequence continues at coordinate 138,847,019 of OX578136.1, forward strand.
ACGACGTCTGACAAAGCATTGTATGACCTAAAATTGTCACAAACTACTTATAAGGGGTATTTTTACTCCTTTCATACAATTTGGGAATTTTTTTCCAAGGTGGGGAGTATTTTTAAAAAATAGTGGGTAATAGTATAAATCATATGTCTAAATCTACAACTTTTGCAAACTGTATTTAAATACCATCTTTACGTACAGAAATTTTTTTTTGTAAAATGCCATAGCACTTTCAGCCATCATAATGCCCATCATATGTGGCAATATTAAGGAATTGACAGGCATGAGCTTTCATACAACTCGAAATCGTGAACAGAAATTTTCATAGGATAAATTGGATATACTAATACAAAAATTGCCATAAATTACAAATAGGTATATAAAAATTCCGGCTAAAAGTATTTCAATTCAAAACCCATGTCCATAAATAAATCAGGCCAATACATAAACGTGACGCTACTCATAAAACACTAGATTTCCAGAAAATCATATTAAGATGTAACACTCATAGAGTCGAGAATGAGACGCCAAAATTGTAGCGTAGAAATGGAATGGGTATATCTTTGAAACACAGTGAGCTTTGAATCACGCGAAGTGAATATTTAAATGATTTCAGCATTCATGAAACTAAGAAATAAAACTGATTTAAAACTAGATATTTCCACCCTCTTTTAAAATAAGTCATTGCCAGACTGAAGCATGAAAAAAATCTGATGTTGGTCGCATATGGATTTCCCTACAGATACAAATTCATTTTTAACACTTTACAACATAGTTAAGAAGTGTTTATGACCTTGTTCATTCATTCTGTCTGTCTGTCTGTCCGTTAGCTCGATAACTGCCGCAAAAATGACTTTATCAAAATGAAATTTTAGTATGTTTTTCAGACGGTCTGTGGGACCTATGGGAATATAAATAAGTAATATCACCCAATTAGTTTTTTATTGAACCCGAGTTGAAAAAATGAAATACATTGAACCCTATGGGACCTAATTCTTCAAACATTTTTTAAGCACATTTAAAATTCACAAATTGCTTCGAAATTTTTAGGAAATATTCAGATTATCCCATAAAATATATAAAAAAAATTCAGTAAAATATGTTAGGTAGTTTTTTAATTAAAAATTATTTAATATAGGGAGAAAAACGAATTCAATTAAATTCTGACTTTTGCGATATCCTCCAGAAAGAAAAAATAGATATATTATATAAATTTTTCCAAGAGTTTAATTATTTAGTATGTCAGAGAGGTTTCACATTTTAAAATAAATTTGGTAGATAACAATTTTTCAATTTTTTTTTTAAATTTTATATAACTCTTCATTCTATGCTTATTTGATGGCGTTTTTAATGCACTTTCCTACGTCCTAGAGAGTAAAAATTTGGTACACAGCTTAAATTTTAGAACATTTTATTCTACAACAATTTGGTGGTTCTTTAAATATAGATCCTACATTTTTTTCGAAATGGCCTGCAAATAATCCCCGTTCACTTCTATAAATCATTGTTGTATATCGTTAAAAATTCTGATGTGGACAGCATATGTCTTTCTCTGCAGACTCATATTCACGTTCTCTTTTTTTCTTCAATAATAATTTGAGTTTATCTGCATAAAATAACAACCGTAAGTATTTTAAATGACACTGAATTTGCACGTTAAACTTAAATTTGGTTCTCATTTGATAGCTGGACTTATTGTTAAAGGTGGAGTAGCGAAAACGCAAAAAAACTAAAATATCTCAAGAACGGTTAGTCCTAGAGTAATGGTGTTAGTCTTATTCATTTTGTTGTCAAAAATCACGTATAAAATAGGAATTTAAATGATATAATTGAGCATACGTAGTCTTTAATTTTTATATTTAACGATTTTTCCGGGCCATTTCGGAAAAAACAGCCCGTTCCTTTTTCCCGAATCGTACTAGAATAACCTACAAGTGATTTATATCACAATTTTTGTTAAATTTGGTATATAAATTACTTGTAGGTTATTGAAATATTATACTCCAAATTGTGGTAAATTTGGTTCATTAGTTTTTAGCTAAAGTGGATAAAGGCAATTTCTGCCGGCCATTTCGCAAAGAAGGCAGATTCTTTTATTACGAATCGTACTATAATCAAATGAACATCAGGGTTTCCCACAAAATCAATGCTTATGCATGATTGATCTTTCTTGTTTTTCTTTCACTAGGTTGCTCCGCCGTCTGCTCGGTTACCTCGCTAACCCCTTAACTCGCTTCGCGGATCGGGAAGCTTCGCCTCCAACTCGCACTTTGTGCTACTTACTATGCAGTCGTAATACGCCCGTTGGGACAGTTGGACGCCGGTTGGATACCACCACTTATTAATTGATATTCACAAGCCCTGGAACTCACTTTGCGAGCTATTTCAATCCGTCTGCCTTTCACGACCACCTACGTGTCCTGTGCTCACTGACACTTTCACTTTGTTCGCTATAGTCGCTAGCACTCGAGTCGGTAGGCTTCGCTTTCTACTTGCTCTCTACTTCGCTTTCTACTTGCTCTAGCTTCGCTTTCTAACGCTCTCTAAATTCTCTACGCAAGCACTTTAGTGCCACCTGCTACGCAGGTGTAATATGGCGATTGGGCCCCAACCCCTGCTTGCGACGTTCGCTGAGCTCCTTCCGTGAGAACTTTAGTGCCACCTGCTACGCAGGCGAAATGTGCATGTTGGGGCAGGCGTAATATGCCAGTTGGGTTCAGCTCCGTCGAACTACGCTCGCCAAATTTCGTAATTCGCTAACAGCCGCATTACACATGACCAGCCAACATTACGCATGCCGACTATACAACCACTTTGGAACTCGTCTAATTGCTTATAAGGTCTTCAGAAACGTTGTGAGGGCATTATTGGTTTCGTCTCCACGGAACTGCAATGCCGATAACAAGCGAAGATAAACCGTCCACATATTTAACCTGGTTTATAGGAAGCTAGTTGGCAGTAGAAACGCGCACTATGGCCGAATTTAACACTCATTGGCCTTGGAAATTTAATCATTTGCATACTTGGTAAAAATAATAGTGTATGTGAAATTTCGAGATGATTGGATTTTTTTTTAGGGGATCTTCGTTTTTTTTTTTTTGTAAAAGAGTGTATAAGTGAATTGGGTAGTTTGAAATATTTTTACATGTTAGCATCCGAAAAATCGAACAAATCAACATTTTAAACATACTACCGTGTATCTGATACATTATGACTCTCTTTATATACATAATGTATAAGGAAAGTATTGTGGCGGGGTCGAAAAGTCGAATTGAGTTTTCGACGGGAGAGCACGTTTCAAGCATCCCTGATCACGAATCAAACATTTTTGAAGTGATGTCTGTGTGTGTGTGTGTCAGTTAGTCTGTGGAGACGATAACTGACGAACGAATGGACCAATTAGAACGAAATTTGGTACAAAAATCACAATCCGTAAACACTGGAAGCCTATTGTTTTTATACGCAATCGAATGTTCAGAACCCCCCTAAATTTTCGCGTGAAATTTTGAAAAAATCACCAAAAAATCCAAACCGCTTATAAAGTTACACAAATAGACATTTCTTATGTAATTTTTCCTCAGAAAACGATTGATATAAACTTCAGAACGCTAGCATTAACCGTTCTCGAGATATTGCACATTTTTCAAACAAATTTATCAAAAAATCCCATAAATTAAAAAAAAATATTAACTGTTGAGAAACATGTTCACTTTTCATATGTAATATCATGCGATAAATTAGGTGACATCATTTTCGTGGATCTAGCTCATTCCATACATGGGAAAAGATACGTTGAGTAATATTTTTGTATTTGAACGCCAATAGTCATTTATCTGCTATAAGCATAACTTATTTCTTCGTCCATAACGCTTGGCGAGATTTTGGCGACAAATTTGGCGGAATATCGCCAACTTGGCGAATTTTTTAAATGTTGCCAAATTAACGAAAATATCGCCAAATGCATAAAAGTGACGCTAAATCAAAGAAATTGACGACTAATCGTCGAAAATTCCATATCTTGAAAAAAATATAAGTATCTACTATAAGAAAAACCTATTTTTTTACTGTAAAAGTAGTAAATTCATTGCATTATATAAGGAAAGTCATATGTTGCCCACATCAGATTTTTTATTTAATAATGCTAAACATTTATATAAAAAGTGTCTCATTATTAAAGGAGTATAATCACCTAGGTAAATCGTAAAAATATATAATTTTTAACTAAGAATAACATGTGTCTGAAATTCTGAGATATTATGTTAAGTTTCTAAAGAAATATGTAAAACTGGATGAGACATAGCGATTAAACTAAATTAAGTATTTTCAGCGCTTTGGAATTTTGTGAACAGAAGATATATGTAGCAACCAAATCGATTTGTTATAAATTTTATATAAAAATCTGTTTGAATTAATGTGTCATGGATTCTACGAAAATAAATGCAATCAACTTTTTAAATTTTTATTTTCATAAATAACAAATACATTTTAACCATTAATATCATCATACATAATATGTCAGAAAATAACAGTAATATAAAAAGCTTACAATGAAAACCATACAATCGGCTAAACTCGTAGAAAAACTATGCACCTTTGATAAACGTATGTAACAATAGAAATCATTTTCTGATGATTATTAAATATAAAGTGGGAATCTCTAATTACTAGTTTATGTAATAAAAACATTATGTTTGAAAGATTGAATGAAAAATATAATATTTTTTCAAAAATATTAACAAAGTATGTTAAGTTAAATTTACTTCATGGTTTCTGATGCTTATGACTAGAATTTTACTTACGATCCATATATAGTTTAAATTTTGGAATTATGTGCTAAAATACATCATACATTGTTTCAGGTGAAACACTTTGATATATATAGCAGGATAAATTGCCTATGTACAACTCGGGAGGTGAATTTGACGACTGTTTGATCCTCTTTACGAAATTTAATGGTTTTGTTTCTTTAGGCCAGTGTTTATCAAACTTTTCTAGTCGCAGAACCCCTTTGAAATTTAATTTAATCGAGGAACCCCAAAATGAGGAGAATTTCATTGCAATTCAAATTATGCATTCAAATGTTACTCATTTATGTTAATATTTAAAAATAACTCACATAAAATTATCACGTACCTGAATCCTTGGAATATTGTCACGAAACCCCAAGGATTCCACGAAACACACTTTGAAAAACATTGCTTTAGGCAATTTTAGGGTGTTCCTAGCGAATATCATAACTATAACCATCGTAATGGCATACCCATCGCATATATTACTGTTACAATATCTAAGCTGATCTCTTCCCCTTTTAGTGAATGGTGATACGACAAAATTAACCCCTGCCTAACCCCTCTTTTCACGGGACAAATGTCTTGAAATGGTTATATCTTTTGCTCAAAGCTATAATGCTGGACAACTACTAAGATGAAAGTCAGGTCCCACCAAATTGCTGATTCGCATTCTCGCTATATTGTTGACCTCCTAGGGGTATAAATCACCCTTCACCCAACACTTTTCTTATTAAAATTGTAGTTTTGTTCAATAAAATCCCTTTACCACCGTCTACGAGCTGGCGCTGTTTTGAATAAAAGTATTTAAATATGCGCATTCATCTTCGTTGTATTCTCTTCACGTTCACTCTGTCCCAGTTTGATGAATTCCCATTTCCTTCATTAAAACTCACATGCCTCATCTCAAATTTCACAACAACTGAAAGAGGCATTACTGTAGCGAACGATATCAAAAGAATCTAGAACGCCTTGAGAAGAAACGTATCTCAACACTCATACTTGCCTAAAACGTTTTGTCCCCAGAACTGAAACCGACGTAGCCAAACTGGTGATTTGCACACACGCTAGATTATTCGTATTCGTCAAAAGTTTTGTTAATCTTCTTTTATTGTAGGATGCGGTTGCTATGAACTAATGCTTAACGTGCAGAGTCGTTGCAGATGTATCACCCCTCCTAATGCGCTCTTCTTAATATAAATATTAAATTAACTTTTAGTATTAAGCTTAACATTTATAGTGATAGTAGTTCATTCATGCAGGTGGAGGGCCTTATTCAAAACACAAATTTATATAAAATGTTAGTTTAAAACATGCATATTACAAATCCATTAGATTAACCTAAGTAACACTTGTCTCAGTGGAGAATTCAGTCACTGATATTTTACCGGCCTATTGAGATGATATTTTACCGGCCTATTACTTTATCATCGTTTATATTTTCATCATCTTAACAGTAACCAGGAAATTTAGTTTTTAAATTTCATTTTTTTTTAATTTTTTAAATTTAATTGTTTCTATTGTTTTCCATATGAGCTTGTAAATTAGTAAATTTATATTAAGGAATGTTTTATATCGTAAAGGAAAAGAGATCCAAAATATGTACTTTTGGTCTAGAACACCTTAAATTCTTAATCCGTCTTTGTATTATAGCAGACGATGTAAGATTTGGTTTTGTAACCACCATGAACTCTTAAAACGAAAATTTAATAATACATTTTCTTTCAGAAAATTATTGAGAAACATGACGTTAAAGAGCATAGACCTCAAAACTGAAGTTTCAAACTTCGTACTGGGATTTTCAAGTATTTTATTTTAAACCGAGGGGATGTAATTAACGTATGTAACAGCACGGGAAACATAGTTCGACGCTTGAACGATTTGCTCCATGTAGATGCACTCTTTCGGGATAATAGAGGCAAAAATCGCCTCAAAACACGTGATAAGTCCTGAAACTTGTTCTACAATTCACCAGCAAATTGAATTGTTCACCATTAAGCTTACTTTAATATGCAACAAAATTAAATACCATATCTCTTCCCGCGACTGTTTGTGTAGCAGATGATTAGAAACTGAATCCCAGTTTTGATTATATCAAAGAAAATATTGGATTACAATTCGATGGACCACAAGCTGGCAGTTGGATTAAATCCGAGGAACTAGAAGAAAACTAGGGATTTTTCATCGGCGGATTCTGTAAAACGAGCTGCAGAAGCGGGGCTACATGTCCGCAAAAGAAGAAAGAAGAAGTTTTACAGTAAACTCCAAGATGTCGCAAAATAACGTTCTGAGCATCATTAAACAATTGTTTTATAATTTGAATTTATGAAGAATTAGCGTGTTCCAAAAATTCTCGTCCAAAAAGTTTTATTAACGCAACTCTGGGTAAAGTGCTTTAGCACACACGCACATATTAAAAAAAATCTAAAAGCGTCTGAGATGTTTTTATACTGTGAGAGACAAGCTCACAATGTTGCAAATAAGGTTTGAAATTTTTGGAAAAAATACCTAAACGATTTTATCCATCCAAAGGGAAAATTTTATACTTTTGTTTCTTATTGTTATACGGGGCAAAATTGAAATCACACAATTATTAGATGTTAGTATGTGTTGACTGATTCGGAAATTTTTGATAAAATTATTCGTTTTTTCACGATTCGCGGTCATTATTTTCTTCCTAACGACAGACAATTTAGGGAGATACACCCCATCCCAAAAAACTCGATCGGGTGTACATTCTACATGAGTACAGAAATTTGGTTGAATATGCCAGTACAAACTTTAATGTGACTGCATTGATATCATTGGATGCTATAAATTTTGATGCATGGTAGAAACATATCCATGAAATAAATCCTTCTGATGTGAAACCGCATGGAAGGGCAATCCTTCAATAGTAAATAGTGCAATTTGCACAACCATGGTACATAGAATTTCGTTACGATACATAAAATACAGGAGTCATAACTATTTACAAATTTATTGATAGCATATTAAACACACACCACTTTCCTAAAGGAACGTCGTTAACTTCATCCTGTACCCACCTGTTTACCTATTACTCCTTGCTGTGCATTCGGAAAAGTTCCTATAAATAAGAATTAAATGGAAGATGTCAAAAAATTGAGCGAGTACATACCGCAGGAATTTCGTGGATTTTATGAATAATGATTCCTATGGCCTGTCATAGAAGCTGAAACAGACGCTGCTGTTAAAAATGATCTTTTTAGACATTTTTTCCTATTCTAACTGCAAAATTCACATATGTCAGTTCTGTTTTTGGTGCATATATATATATATATTTTCAACATAAAAATAAGGTGAATTGAGAGTTTTGTTAATTTTTAAGCAATAAATGTGCTTATTACTAATGGAAAACAGATATAGGTTTCAGTATCCTGAAGAAGTAATTATTCACTGAGTGTAGAAACAGCATAAGTTCAATCTGGTTTTTGAATATTGAAAAGAAAATGTACAATGAAAATCAACGAAACATTATCAGATTATGTTTCGAGAGTGTAGTGTCAATGACTGAGCGCACGAAACCTCATGCATTCAGGTTTTTATTGCTCACCTGTAAAATTTGAAAAATATGACACATGTGCTTTCTGCACTCGCCGATTCAACTACAGAAATGAACAGCTGCCAGCTACTTTGAAGCATTAAAATTGTCCATCATATAGAGAAATTAACGTTCACCCATTTAGTGGTAGAATATTAGTCGTTGTTTGAAGACTAACACTTTGCTATGTTTTTCACCTATCTTGCTTTTGTCTGAACAGAAGTCAGATTGACATTGGCTATGTAAGTTTTCCATTATGTGCTCGATTACGGGATCTTAGATTTTCCAGCCGTCCAACTAGATACTTTACATTTTCGGGTGAGTCCGATGATCTGGGTTGTAAATTGTATAAGGTAAAAATATATTAGATTGCCCCATTCAGTTCCAGTTGAAAATAGGTAGCAATTTCCAGGCCGTCCAAAGAGGTACCTGACATATTGAGGCAAGTTGGACGGTTTGGCGAAGAAAGGGAGAGATACCCAATCTACGGGATCCAATAGATTGGACCAAGATAATCCAGTAATTACGATATTGGGATCTCATACCTCCGATCCGAGTTCGAGACTATGTAAGTATCTCCGCACCTCCGTATCTGTGTGATTAGTTAGGGAATGATGATACATTGATGGTCATTATGTTTGCCACAACTATTTAGTCCGGTCTAAATTACTTCTCAGCTGTCCAAACGGATATCTTATACTTTCAGGTAGGTCGGGCGATGTCTGTAAAAAGAAAGACCCTACATTATCAAGACATAAAATGTATGAGTTTATAACTAATTGTATTGTCTAATTTTACACGGCTTTTTGCGTAAGAACAATATCTTCAAACCATGAAGTAAAATGAACTTTTTTATGGAAAATACAATGCAAGGAAAAATGACTTGTAACTAAAATGTGAAAACTATTTATAATCTTACAAAAAACCATCCTCATGCAGTCTGGAGTTTAGCCTCATCACTTATGACAGTATATCATAGATTTATGGATAAACGTATCCTACGGTTGAGACAAGATGCTCCAGACAATTATCATTATTCATGTTATAAATACAAGTAGTTTTCCTTTGAGCCTCAGATATATTGATATGCTTCACTTTGTCTGAATTGAAGTATCACATATCTCAATAGAATAATTTTCTATTTCAAATATTTATTCGTCCTGCAGTTTTGCATCGCTGCCAGAAGTGCATACGACCTCATATCTGAGCCCACAGTTATGCATAAAAACATCGTGAAGTTCGCCCAATTAACTATGAAGAGCAAAACATTTGAAATAAACATAAATTACTCTATTTCTAAGTATTTGGCAAATAACTAAAGAGAAAAAGAAATATCAAAAATAGAAATGTTCATATTAAAACGCTAAAGTCAATATAGTCGCGTAAGTTTGCAAATATTCAGTTTTCGTAAAATATTTATTTTCGGGATTGCAATGTTTAAAATATTGTAAAGGTGTTTGAAACCTGTTTCGTATTTTACAAAATATCATTTTTAACAGAAAAGAATAAATAATACACATGATAATTTATGTTGGTAACGTAAAAAATTGGAATGAAAATTATATTTTTAGTATTTACCATTATATTGGATATTTGTTTCACTTGTAAATATTTAAAGAATATAGTAAATTCGAAAGTAGATCATAGTGATAAATATATGATATGCATATTTCTGTTACTGATATAGATAGGCAAATGAACAGTTTGCGTAAAGTTTTAATTTTTCTTTTTCATGCACTTAGATTATTACTTTAGAAAATAAATAAATAAACAACTTTATAATCTATATAAAAAAAAAATTGTTTAATAAAATGCCCGGTAGGATATTTGTTGAAAAATATTCTACAATATATAGTTATATTTTGCAGCAATTAGACATCCCATTACAAAAAATGCTTCAAAAATGCTATTGGAAAATATGTAAATTTCTTCGCAGTTGTTATAATAAAATATTTGTAAATGTTAAAATAATTAATATTTCAATGCATATTAAGAAGACAGTGAATACAGCGAGAAAAAATTGACGACCTTCTTTGAATCTTACGTTATAATTTTGATTTTGCGCTGAATTCGCTATGAAAAGAATATTTATCCGTTCCGTAAGAGAAGTGGAAAGATGAATGTATTTTATATGAATCCAAATTAAAAGTAACAAAATGCGTTAATAAGACAGCTGAAGTTATTTAAAGGCATGAAGTAATTTGGGAGAATTAAAAATACTATGTTGGAATAAATGAAGAACAGAAAACACAGGAAAATGCCCTTCAACAGAAATCTGTTTTGATAACTATGGAAAAAATGCCTTTCCCATGCTAAATCAATAGGAATTAAACACAAAACATGACTGTATGAAACTGACTAAAACGAAAGGCAGACATATACAAAATGCAGTCATATACAGAACATAGTAAAGAGCAACTAAATATATGAGACTACATATAATCTAACAAAACTAAAGGAATACATAGGATTTCGGAAATAATTTTGTCTAACTATATATAAAGAGCATATATAAAGAGCATTTCCAAATAATGGAAATGATAATATTTCGTAAGCTAAACGAGTTTACATATGAAAAGAAAGAAAAGAATGGTTAGGAATAATCAAAAATGAGTGGGTTTTGGAAGCTGGTTGCTTTTACTCAAATAAAATAGGTTATTTACTTAATAACTTACTATTTTCTATCGGGGAGTTTGATTTTTGTTACTATAAAATATATGGTCGTATTTTCGATGGAATCTATCGAATTTTTTCTTTAGTTATAATTACTTTCATATTCTCAACACTTTCAACCATTTCGTAATGCGAATTGTTTTCTGCTGGCTGACATTTTCCTGCTTTTGTAAGAGTAAGTATTCCATCAGATTCATCCAAATGAAAGTGATGTCACCTATTATCGTTATATATTTGTTTTTTGCTGTTTTGCAAAGGGGTTTTTTAATTCAGTTAATTTAGGCAGCAGTTTGAGGACATTTCTTTATATTTATTTATATTGATATGTTTGTGTATTTATATATTTTTGATGAATACATAAGTTCTATGCACATATATTTAATTCGCATACAAAGTAATAGAGCATAGGTATCACACATTCATATTTAAAAATCCCTGCTTAACATAAGAAATAGAATTAAACATCGAAATTTTCTATATATTTTTAGAAAAAATGTAAAGAGACAGTTGTTTTCGAGTATAAAGCAGATTACTTATTTTTGGCATTTTATGAATATTATAAATAGTACTTCATTTTCATAAATTATTTGATACATCATCTTATATATTGCAGATAATATAATAATATAACTTAAGTTACAGATTGTGGTTTTATTATAAAGAAGGGTTTAATCAGATATAAATAGAATGGGGAAGAGTTTGTAACGTTTGTAATATGGTATTTGAAATTTGGCATTTGACTTGTATGAAACATTAATTAAACCCGTAGATAAATGTCAAAATATGAAGAGATATGTTTTATAAGTTTAAACAGTAAGACACAGTGATGATATCAAAGTTTGGATAGCATTTTCTACTTAATACGTAGAAAATACCCCTCTGCATTAAAATCTTAAAACATTTAAACGCATTTCTTTGCATTATTTAAATATAGTAAAAACTGAGAAAATTTATTGTATGATAGAAAGTGTTACAGATTAACGATCGAAAAATTACATAAATTCCGACACACTGGTTCTGAAGAAAGTTTTAATTTAATTTAAAAGTGTAAACTTTAAATTCATTAACACTTTACATTAAATTTTATTTTAATGATATTTTTTACACAGGCTTCGAGTAAATTCTTAGAGCTTCATAAATTAACTTCATGTAATGAAAGCAATAACTTAAATAGGTTTTAGTATTTTACATAAAATACTCTGATATATACCCATATCAACATATCCAGCTTCAGTACCTCGATATGTAATGGCGTTCTAGCCAAAGTAAAGTACTATGTACATCAGAGTTGGTAACAGTCTGTGCTGTAGCACGGTATATCCTTTATGTTCAAGGAAAGAGCGGCCGTCCTTGGCTGCTCTATTTCAGGTTGTGCCATGCAGTACGTCGAAAAAGTCTCATGTCAGCTACTAGTACGGCGTGAATCGGTTGTAGCCACTTCTGTACACGGCAGCCTAGTTTAAATAGAATGAATCATTTGGAAACCAATATATAATGTAGTGTGTTTTACTTCGTAAGTAAGTATACAAAGTATCATAATGGAAATAGAACTTTTGAAGAATGGGAATATAATATTTGTTCTTCCATTGGAAACAAATACATCACATGCAGTAAACATTAAACAATTGCAATTAAATTGAGCTTAACCGGTGTATATATATACTGGTTGCTGTACTAGGAGTTTTATTCCACGCTAAGGAATATTTTCAATCAACTGAGTTTAGGATAAAAAGAATCCTTAAAACACGACATCAAATATTTTTTTTTCTGTGAACTCGTGATTTTAACACTATATCAAAATTGTTTGACAGCCGTTTTAAAAATATGCAGAATATGCATGCAGAATATTCATTTCGAAAACCTGAATTTGAATGAAGGTTTTATAATATGTAATCTTACATATGAATTTATAGTTTTAGGTTTGTACTGTATATCATTACTGTATTTCACTTTTCATCTCAATGGGGGACATTCACTGAGAAGAGGCTGCTGTTTAAAGCCATACGGTTCAGTTCAGTGGCTTTGCCCAGGGCTATATTAGACAGAGCATGCATAAGTATAGATATAAACACAAAGCCATCAAATAGTATTTCTGGTTTCATGTAAGTTTTACAAAATGCATGCGAAATTGTGCTTATACTTCAAATTAAAGCTACTTTTAAACACGCGAGTTTACAATATTCTAATGAAAATAACTCCCTCTTTAGGATCCGCTAGAAACTAGTGTAAGTCAAAGTGATTGGGTATTATCTTGCTAAAAAAGTGCGAAATCTGTCCGCAGATTCAGATTGCTGCATTAGGAGCGCGATTCATAGCTTTGTATATTCCAGCTACAGTCAGGTCATGTTAATATAAACTTGCTCAATCTTGTGAAAGTAAATTGATAATCTAAGTGCAATCAATCTAAGGGCATCAATATGCTATGCCATTGATAGTAGTGCCGTTAGGTAAAAATTGTAGGTTTATATATGCCTTGTTTCTTATGCAGTTAAAATTCATTTGCTCTTAAGGAGCTCGAGTGAGATCAATACGGACAATTGCTGCTGGCTGCCTATTTCTGTAAAAGCTTAATTACAAGCTATGTAACGTAGTCTATTGGTAGGTTTTATGAATATTATTACGAACAACTAAAATATCTTCACGACTTGCTGGCTATACTAAAAAAAATACATTTTCTGGAAACCATTGTGAATACTTAAAAGCTCAAGTCACTTGATTTGGGAGCAAATTTGGTGAAATATCGCCAACAGGATCTGTTGGCGAATTTTGCAAACTGATTTAACGTTGTAGATAGATTAAAAATTTCTCGTTACGACGATTTTCATAGATATTCACACAGATGGTATAAATGCTGGTCATCATTCTGTTATTTGAGTTGACGTGATACGAGTAAAAATGAGTTGTAAATATGTGCGTTCTTGAGAATAGTATGTTTTGTGAGCAAGTTGAGCATTTAATAGTTGTTTTATTGCATTGTAATTGTATTGTAATTGTAATTGTATATTGTTCTTATTTATACATATTCATACTTTAAATAAAGTGTTAGTTAATACTAAGTACAATACAAAAAATATCATAAAATGTTAGTTATCCCGAAATTCGTATCGGTAAATTCTTATTATTGCATCGGAAAAGTACATGCACGATTTGAGATGATACCTCATAACAATATAATATGATAGTTTTGATAAATGCATAAATTATAGGGTTAAGTGAAATCATATAACTTTATTCATTCGCATAAATTTACTGGACTTTTGCATGATATTTAATTAAAACTTGACTAAAGTTTCCGAAAATGCATTTTATTTAAAAAAAATAATATGCTGTAACATTAATTCAATGAATTGCTGCATTGTACTATTAATATTTCTTTGTCGGATTTATTAACCTGGGCTGCAGCCTCGAGTTACATTTTATTAAATATGAAATTTCGAAGTTTATTTTAATTTTTCATGAGTTATTTATAGATCTATATATATATACATGTTTTCATTGTATGTTTATACATTAGGGAATAACAATGCATTTCTACTTGTATATGCGATGCTTCAACTTCATCAGGCATCAGCAAAATACATCAATGGTGCTTTCAAAAATGCATTTTCATTAAATAAATCCCATTCCTTTTCTCCATTAAACCTTTAACTAGTTATGCATGTAACGGTAACCAGAATAATGCAAAATATCTAGATTTAAAAAGGGCATATCAAGAACAAGCACATTGTTAAAATTCAATGTGCAAAAACATTATCCAAATATATAAGTATATATGTATATATATAAATGTATATATATATATATATATATATTTATAACTACATCAACAACCACAATATGCATGCAAAACTTTCATTTCTAGTTCTAAATGTTATCACACTGTAATAAAGTCAATTCCAAATGTTGTGCTTTACAGCTGTTTTTAAAGGACTACGTGTAAACAACATGCCACAAATTCATGCATTATATTTTTTACATTGAGTATTTTGAGCTATGTACATTAAAATACGCTTTTGTACTTCTTTCAAAACATGAATTATTTATTATTAGAACGCTAAAAAAAGCACATACCTAACAAATAGATATGTTTCAATACAGTTTTATTATTTGAAAATTTAAAAGTGTTCACAATTTTTTTGGTGATTAATAATAAACATCACAGAACTTGCAAATAGTCGCTCAAAAACGGATTCAATAATAACACAATGAATGAAACAAAAAGGGTCTACCAGTTCCAAAGGCAAAATACAGCCTTCTTCTGCAGGACTGACAAGAAGCGCGGCCTCATCCAAAAGTCTGTTGACTTTATTTGAGATAGCGCTTCTTTGATATGTCCTGGAGAAGAACACTGTTATTTGTTTTTAAAGATAGTAAAACATTTTTATTTATGATGTATTTATCAAATTTTTATTTACTGTGAAATAATAGTTTTTCTCTTTCTAATACATAAATACGTGGTCTTCTAGGAATCTCTCTGGAATTAGAAGTAGTTCAATGTTAATGATGAAAATATGTAATACGTTTTCTTCTTAAAAAACAAAAATTGAGCTATAAATTATTTCATTAGACTTTTCTATGCGGAGTGAATTATGATTTATTTTACATATAATTATTATTTTAAATATACTATACAAACAGTAGGAAGTATATTTAGTTTCATATGGATTGAACCTTAGCTTGCAAAAATTGATTAAACAGACTGTTACTGAATAATGCTTATAATATATATTTGCAATAAAAATTTGTAATTCGCTTCCTATTATTGCACTTCTAATTTTTCAAATGAGTTTGCTGCAATTAGAATGTAAAACGTATTTGCTCATATAGTAACTTTCAAAAGTAAACATTACGTTAACATTAAATACCAATAAAATTTTATGAGTTTTATATATATAAATATGAATAGTTCAAAACATCTAATATATTGCAAAGAACTCCACATGTAGGAAATCCATATACATATAGTTATTATTTAATGTATTGCAAGACCTCCACTTCAATAATTTGCATGGCCTATATTTTAATCACACGGCAGTATGTGATAGTGGCAATATTCTATTCAGTATATATATATTATTACTGGATTATGTTTTGCCAAAAGATTGGATAATAATGCATTGAAATGTGTAACGATTTTGCGATGTTGTGCAATATACTTGTAAAAAATATTATCTAAAGGCTGTAATTATTGAATCACAATCAATTAATTTAAAGCATATTATTACTAATTTAATTTGGAAGGAGTTGTTTAAAAGGTTTATTTCCAACCTTTTCATTTATCTGATAAAATTATTTCTGAATGCTGATCTATCTATTCGCATTATTCATTAAAGAATTCTAACTTATTCAATCAATGAAAAATGCATGTGCTGGAAATAATGTGCCATTTACAATTACAATGTTTATTATTTGACTTGAGACACATTACAATTTCTCATGATATGTGCGTTACAGCTACCTATAGAAAATGAAAATTTACTACGTATTTTGTTATGCGCTAGAATTCTACTTATGCAAACATCTACTCTACTATAGCAAGTAAAAAAATGAATTTTGTGAATTGACTATTATTACACATTCAGGTCGTAGTCAGGTTTTTATTAGTTCAGGACACTTACCCCGTATCCAGCCACTGGCCCTATGCTATGGCCAAGGTAGGGATCGGCGTATTCCCGCCCATAGCTGTAATACAATGATGGAGATCTAGGAATAAGAAACAATGAAGAAAATTTTTAAGGCAAGGACCTTGCTCTGCTCCTCTTGCACACCTGCTAAAGTAACTAAATGTTTGCTCTATATAAAATTGTTACAGTCGAACCCGCTTAATAGAACACCGGTTAGTGGATTATAGTATATAAGAAAAGCACTTTATCTTATCTGTATATCTATCGGTCCCACTTGAAAAAAAAATTGGCAATGATTTATTGTAGTCTGTGACAATTTTGGCGAATGTCAGCTTAATTTCTTCAGTGTCAAAAGTTAAGTTTAATTTCTTTATCGCATGTTTAATTTATTTACATTACAATATCATAATTGATTATTATTATATTGAATTAATAATAATATTTAATACATTACAATGTTATTATTAATTCAATATTATTTTTTCAAAATAAACGTAGTTTCAATGTTCGACAATTACGTTGCTAGGTGGAACTAGGGTGTGTTAAATTAACTGTCTTTTGCTAAGAGGTGGTATAGTAATCATGTTTCGATGGGAGTAGTGGTATAGTAATTAATAATCTAGGTCAGGATAGGTAAGTAGTCTGCATGTGTTTGGTGATAATAGGAGCAGAAGTGTTACAGAGAAGTGAATGGCAAGGTATCTTTTACATACATGTCTGCAAAGCGCCTTATGGCAAGCTTCACATCTAATCCGTATTATAATAGTACAGTTAGACTCAAATTTTCTTTGAAATTTCAGTAATACAGTAGAACCCCGATTATCCGACCCTCGTTTAACCGGAACGCTCCGTTAACCGACGTCGGTTTCCTGATCTTTCTTCGTTTCACGGCTTTTAAAACGGCGTTTCCGAAAGAAATTTATAAGAAAATTACTTTTTGAAGGAGAATCTGCATCTGCAGTTTCAATACTAGAGTTTTAGAAATCTGTCAATATTAAAGACTGAATTTTTATGATCAGTAAAGCGTGGGAATGTATGCCGCAATTGACACTAATACATAGTTGGAGAAAACTTTTGCCGAATTTTTCAACTGGCGCAGATGAAAATGTTACAGACATTGCGAAAGATGTTGTTACTGAATTTTCACACATTTTTAGCACGATTCGAGGTTTTGAAAACTGTGGGATCAAAGAAATCACAGATTGGTTGATTTGTGACACGGAAGATGCAGGCTTCCAGTTGCTTAATGATGAGGAAATTATCGCAAAAGTCCGGCATTCTCCAAAAGAAGACAAAGAAGAAGATGATGATGAATGCGAGAATGATTCCCAAGTAAAGATTAGTAACAATGATGCTTTTGAGTGTTTTTAAAAAGGCCTTGCTTGATTGGAACAACAAGAACAGTGTGATTTCTCTGAACTAATGCTTGAAAAAAAACTTCGTGACAGACCTGCACGACAAAGGATAACCAATTTAATCCAGATTTTAGATGAATTTAGATATTTATTTAGCAGTTTAAATAGTCATAATAGCAGTTCGATGATGATGTTACATATTAAACTAGACGATTATTGAAAAATTCTCTATTATCCGGAAATTTCGATTATCCGATGTTGGTTCGGTCCCAATTACGTCGGATAATCGAGGTTCTACTGCACTTAAAATGCGGATAAATAAATATATTGAATTGCAGCTTTGCACTTAAAGTATTTGAATAATTTTTTATTTATTTTGGAAATGAAAAAAAATAAATCGTTCAAATTATTAGCTATAGAGAATGTTTTCCAAATATCTTTCTCCACCAGTTAAGCACTGAATGAGTTATGAATCCTGCCTGAGGACCATTTCCAAGACGAAGCATTTATCTCTTGAATTATAGGATGTGGCTACCATTTTATCCACTTGCTAAACTTTAGCAGAAACCAGCAAGAGAGCTTCGTAGTGAACTTTCAAATGTCCCTCACTGGGTGTTGGACATGGGGAATATCACAAAATAATGTCCACTCATACTATACGGTACCATCTAGACAGGGTGACAATTTGACAAATAACAACTTCTCATACGTTGAAAACGGTGGTAAAAAGACCTCGATAGGATTCAATTTTTTCCCAGTCACGAAGCACAATTAAAGTCGAATTTGATGCATTCTGCTGTCACTAGAATTGTCATATGAAAGCTATATCATTTACGAAGGAGTATAATATTGGGTTTCTAATGTACTCCTAATTTATTAATTAATTCAATCAAAAGACGTATAATTTCAGAATATATATTGGATTATTTAAATTTTACAGTACCATTATGTGAATGATAGGGCCATCACAATCACCAATTAAATATCCCAGTCTGATTTATTACCACAAGCTTTTGAATTAGCAATAATAGTCATTTGAACCCCCACTATTTTATAACGTCCTAACTCAGCACAATGTGTTTCAATTTTGAAATTGGCTGATTTATAGAAAAAATAGTTGAAATATTCAAGAATTTTACATACACTTACAATTGCATTTCATTAAGTACGATACTGAATATGGAAATATTCTGTCATGTCGCTATAATACCACACCTGTAATTCAATTTTATACGTTTCAAATTTACACTAAAGCCTTATGATAGTATATAAGCTAGTATAAAATAATAATATGAATTCAAATATTTCCCTATAACTGAATATTTCATTAATGGACTATTTCTTCGTAGTAAATTGACTATTCTATTAAACGGGATTGACTGTATTACTGACAGTTAAACAGTTTTGCTAATTATACATTATACTTATTAAACCGATTCTAATATCATTAAATTGCTTATCTGTAACCAAAATAAATTATGAGAATAATTTATAAAATTGAATGTATTAATTTATAATATTGAATGTGTTACATTTATAACTATGAAATGACTAGTGAATGGACTTCACTTAATTTATAAAAATTCATAGTTTTAACTGAACGTTATAGATTTTTTAAATTATTATCCATAAAAATATATAAGTTGTAAATTGTCTATAAATAAATAAAACTACAAATCATTCTAGCAAAAATTGTTATACGTAAATATTTATTCTAATTATGGTTTTCATTTTAATTGATGGATAATTAAAATACCACTAATACTCTAAGAAAGAACTAAAATATGGTT
This sequence comes from Amaurobius ferox, assembly GCA_951213105.1. NCBI lineage: Eukaryota > Metazoa > Arthropoda > Arachnida > Araneae > Amaurobiidae > Amaurobius > Amaurobius ferox. The sequence continues at coordinate 138,866,807 of OX578136.1, forward strand.
TACAACTTGATTTGAAATGAGTAATAAATTTTAATTAAATTATTGTTAAAAATGAAATAACTAAATACTATTCGTATTGTGTTCCCTGTGGAGAAGAACATTAACATTTTTTTGACGTAAATTAAATTGAAATAAGGTATTTTTTAAATATTTTACATGATTTTTAAATTAGCCAACTTGTTTAAGTAATAAATAAAGATTATGTCTTGGGTAACTCCATTCGAACGTTCTTAAATTTTCAGGTAGACCCGGCAAATATAGACCGCTTTCCTTATAATACTGAAATTACAATTATTGCATATCACAATTGTGTATTTCATTCCTTAACATATTTGCAATATTTTTTCACTTTCGTTTGAATTCTATATTATTTTTAGTTTGCTCCATAAATTCATATCTATTTCTAATGCTTTCCTTTCCTATTAAACACTTATATACACTAATTTCATAACAACATTACACCATTTAAAAAAATAACAGATTTATATAGAAATTACAGCAACATTTTTCATTATTATTTTCTATCATCACATAGCTCCTAAAAATATTTTTATCTTCTGTAAATTTTGCGCTGGCGACTTAGTGTTAAAAAAACCGGAATGCAACACTAAAATGTGCCACAAATTATTTAAAAAAATGTAACCGACACCAAAATGTGGTGAATAAAATAATAGACATTAATCAATTTGGTGAGAGATAGTGTACACCTATCATGCTTCCGACAAATAATCCATATATTTCTGCAGTTCGGCGTCCACCTATAACAAAACATAAGTCCAAAAAGATAAATATTAATTATCGACTACTTACTGAAGATAGCTTTGTTTTGCTTTATGTAATTATTTATTTAAACAAACATATAACTTTTGCTAACATCTTTAATTAATAATTTTACAATTCGTATTCATTTTCAATTTAACTTAAAGGCGAGTGTGAAGACGAAGTGTAATTTGCAATAAACTGATTCTTAATCTTTTGCTTACGGTTGGAACAGCGTCCATCCCAAACGATGAACCTCACAAAAAGACAGGTATTTGACATACCCTATCTCAAACAGTTCGATCCCCCTTTGCAGGCATTGGCGTCAGGACGCCAATTCCTGCGAAGGGGGATCGAACTGTTTGGGATAGGGCAGGGGTCTGCACACCGCGGCTCTTTGCATAGGCGCTTGCGACTCTTCAGACTTCTGCCTCAGTGTATTGTATCTGTAGCGTTCGCAGAGGGATGGACAAACGATTTTGGTTGAATTGGATTGGAACACGTGTACTAGCGGCTTACAAATAGTTTTATTCTAAAATTAAATTTAGAATAATAATTTACTGAATATATGCCCAGAACCCTTTTCAAAATTCCAGTTACTGTTAAAAAAAAGGGAAGAGATCTTAACCAGCGTTTGTTCTGTAAAGACTATTGTGCTCTATCAATAGTTATATTTAAAAGTAAATACTAGGTAATTTTCACAAAAATTAAACACAACTTTATCTTTAACCATTATTTCTAAGAATACAAACTTGAAATTGTAACACACAAAAAAAAAGAAATGTCCCCCATTTTTTTTCATTTTTTTTTTACTGACATTGATACAAGAAGGTGTTGTTCCTTTCTATTTTCCTTTATAATTATATATTGAAAAATTCTACCCGTATTTGCATATACATTTAAACATTTGACTGACTTAAGACAGTTACTTCTGTATCTCCTGACAATGGGCTGACACCCCGAAATTTATATCAAGATAAAACCTTAAAACATATTTATTTTTGTGAAGAAAACCTAGTATTTACTTTTAAATCTTATTAGCAAGGTTTCACTTAGAAGCAACACCATGTTCCTTAAAAATTATTAATAGTTATATTGCCAAGCCTTACAAGGAAAAAGTACTTAACAATACACAAATTGAAATAGAAATATATAGTTAGAGGAAGCCGGTAAAAACATTTGAACAGGTAAAGCTCCCACCAAATCTTGTGCTGAGCACCTCCCCCCTCCCCTCTATTGGAGACAAGTGTCCAATCAGAGATCGTCAACGCTCCCTACTATGCCAGTCTTAGTTTTTGAAGAAATGAAAAATGTTACTGTATTGTTAAACTTTATTTATATAATATAAAAATTTTAATTTGATAATGACATTCCGGATTGCGACTGCTACCAGGGGTTGGGAAGCGCCCATGTATACATATATATGGTTCTCTGATACCTTCGTTATCCTGTTTCCTTGACAACTTGGCTCTACTCTCTCGAAAGTCTGCCGTCCCCTGGGATAGGGTATTTCAAATACCTGTCTTTTTGAGAGGTTATTCGTTTGGGATGGACGCTGTACCACTCGTAAGCATAAGGTTAATAGACGCGAATTCGTCATGAGAGCAAAAGGAGAACCTATTGTGGATGCCGTACGTACTGCAGGCTTCTGTGATGGAATCATCTTGATGTCTATATCGATTTTTATTTTAAAACTTCTCTTTGACGATTATCATCAACTTTTTACTCACGGACAAGCACTTTGATTCACTAACTTTCATCAAATTATTTTCAATTTACCTCTAATTTCTTGTACAAAAACTTGACGTGTTCAGCTGTCTCCTCCCTCATTTTTTCCCTTGGACCCATTGGCTGGTGATCTGATGCAAGGAAGCTATCGGAGATACACCTCACATAACTACTTGAAGTCCTACGGACCACGTGACTTTATGATGCGTATCGGAATTCTTTATTTCCACCACGTAAATTTATTTGAACTAAATGTCAACCACTGGTGACCGTCTGACTGAGTTCACTGTTTGAGATTCACAAAGTTTATTGTCAGCTTCTGCTTGTTGTTTCGCTGTCATAAATACCTTATAGGCTGCAGTTATTTAAAAAGCAAAAGCAAAGTGAACTTCCGACATAACAATATCATGATATTTAACGACGAGCAATCATCAACTCAGCTATAGAACATATATCCTGACACAAAAGCTTAAGCAATACATTTTATACAGGGTGATGGGAAAATGTCTATCCAAATTTTGAGGAGGATTAGAGGGGACGAATATAAAAGGGTTCCCAGTACAATGCGTGTCCGGAAACCCCCGTGAAGGTTGTAGAGGGCGCTGTGTAGAGCAGTCGAAACAAGTCGGCAATGCGGAAAGCTGTCATTCCCCGCTGTGATTTCATACAACATGCAGCGCTTCACGAATGCCGAACTAGCTGATATCCATCTGACGTATGGAGCTGCGAATGGAAATGGGAGAGCTGCGCAAAGGTTGTACAGGGAACGATTTCCCAACAGAGAAATACCGAATCGTCAAACTTTCAAGCGAGTTCACAGACAACTTTGCGATAGCGGGTCCTTCAATGCCAGCAGACATGATGTGGGCAGGACTCGCTCGGTGAGAACAGTGCGAGTGGAAGAAGGTGTCTTACGTGAGGTAGAGCACAATTCTTCCACAAGCACGAGAGCTGTTGCCCGTAGACTGTGTGTGAGACAGTCACTTGTATGGGAGATTTTGCATGGCGAACGTATGCACCCATACCGTTTACAAAGGGTGCAGGCATTGATAGAGGCAGATTTTCCTCTCCGTGTAAACTTTTCACGATGGTACTTGCAACAGGCTGCAGTACAGCCCGACTTCCCTTCATACGTGTTATTCACGGATGAGGCAACGTTCACTCGAGAGGGTTTGTTTAACAGTCACAATGCTCATGTTTGGGGATATGACAATCCGCATGCTATAAGACCGTCTGCTTAACAGCAGAGATTTAGTGTCAATGTGTGGGCGGGTATGGTGCACGAATACGTGATTGGGCCGTACATCCTACCTCATCACCTGGACGGCCCAAAGTACCTCATCTCCTTGCAACAGGTCTTGCCCGAACTGCTGGCCGTTGTGCCTCAGTTCATCCGCAGACGTATCTGGTTCCATCACGATGAAGCGCCGTCACACTTTAGCCGTGATGTCTGGAATTTCCTGGACGCTACTTATCGACATCAGTGGATTGGTCGAGGCGGACCTGTTCCCTTGTCGCCACGATGGTCAGATCTGTCCTGCTTAGATTTCTTTGTATGGGGCCACTTGAAAAGCATCATCTACGATACCCCTGTGGACTCCGCTGACGATCTCGTCACCAGATTGGCTGTTGCTGCTGGAGATGTGCAGGACATGGCTGGTGTTTTTGCTAAGGTACGCAGTTCTATGCGGCGGCTATGTGAAGCTTGTATTATGGTTGGTGGTCGCTCTTTCGAGCATTTTCTGTGACACGTTGATTTAATAAAGGGCTTGTTACATTTGTTTGTGTCTCTTTCCTTTTACCTTTCCACTTTCATTACTCTCCAGGACTTTTACGCGGCGTTTCCGGACACGCATTGTACTGCGAATCTTTTTACATTCGTCCCCTCTAACCCCCTTTAAAATTTGGCCAGACATTTTTCGATTACCCTGTATACAATACTAAAGTAAAATAAGAATTACGTCTTGAGCAACTTAATTTCACAGCATCCAAAATTATTCCGGAAGAACATGCAAGAGCAGAGTCGATATATCCTTTTTTAGACCTTCCATCCTTACATCTATACATTCGGCATCGATCAATAAATAGCTAAGTAGTGAAAATCTAAGCACTCATCTATTATAAATACTACGTAATAGTGGTACTCTAATCCTAGAGGATATTTTTGTAATAGATGATACTGTAGGGGTTCTGAAATGAAAAGTAATGAGCAATTGGATGGATCGAAAATCAATTATATTGACCCCAACCTTAGTGGTATTTCAAGTCTTGCTTTAAATAATAGGCGATATTCTGCATATTAATAAGTTTATTGCTATATTTTTATAATCCTCTTAACGGACATAAAAATCCTAATTTTCTTCTGGAGCTCTCTGATTTGCTGCCACTAAATTTGATATAGCGGACCTGATCAGTCAATCACCTTCTGGTGTCAGAAAAATTTTGTGGGAATGATTATTTGGTAGGTGGGTAGTATTATGATGCATTCTGTATGAGCCCATATTTATACTCTCGTCTTGGATATACTTTATAAACAGTAAGCTTCTGTTGCGCTTCAAAACCAGAGTAGTCGATGACGTGATGACTACACTGAGGGTATACATCTGATCTCCTTCTCTTGGTCAAACTATGTCGCAAGTGACGATAGTAACTAGACCTCAAAAGATCATACGAGTTAAAACGTTTTATTCTAAAGCAATACAAATAAATTCTACCTTCTAATTTAATTCATAATACGCTACCATTGCAAATACCAACATCCATAAACCGTTTTCATGCTTATTATCTGCTGGTCAGCATTAAATATTTGACACCTACAATGGAAACAGTAAACTTTCTATACACCTCAGTCTTACATGAACAGCTAAGAGTGTTGACAAAGCCTATCCTACCACGTAGAAAGATTCGAATTTCAATCAAAGTTAGCTCGCGCTCTCAAAGATGCAACAGCGAAGTTTATAGTCACACAAACTATTTGTAGCTTGCGTTCCAAAAAAATTGAAATACGAGGTGTGATAAAAAGTGTCCAGATTGATTGTATAAGTACAGAATCGCGCGATACAACAGGAAGTAATTTTGCACAAATTGACTTTGGAATCCAAAACACATGTGCCGAAAGTTACATTTCCACTGCTCTAAAGGGTTTCCCGAAATAGTTTTTGTTCTTAACTCGTTCGTCGCATTTGTCATGCCGGAATAATTATTAACGACTTTGCGTTACATTTTGTCAAAAACTTGGTGACAGTTGCAAAGACACTTACTTAAAGTTACAGAAAGTCTATGGAAATAATCGCATGAGTCGTGCAAAGTGTATGAGTGGTATGGACGTTGAACCGATGGTCGGGGATGTGATCAGAGTGTTGAACTTCTGGGGAGCTCTCAGCCAGTAAAAGTGAAAATAATGTTGATCTTTTATGCACAGTTTAGCGAGAAAATCCCCAAATCACTATTCACGAGTTTCGTGAACACTTCAGCAGAAGTTTTGATTCGGTTTAGTTGATTCTTACTAAAGAATTTGAGTACGAGACGTGTCTACGCCAAATTTCTACCAATGCTGATCTTAGATGAGTTAAAAAACGTTTATCAACTGATTCTGACATTTTTGAGTGCGACGAAAGCAATGTAAACATTACAGAACTATCATAACTGGTGATGAATTGTGGGTGTATGGGTCTGACCCCGAACCTAAGGTTTGATTTTATAGTGGAATACCCCAAACTGCCAGACCACAAAAAGCACTTTAGAGCAGAAGAAATGTCAAGATGAAGCTTATTGTTCTTCGATCTTGAGGGAATTGTGCATTACGGATGCACTCGATCAATCCATCCATTCAACAAAGAGTATAATTATTAACTTTTGCGGCGTTTGAAAGACGAAATTCGTCAAAAATGGTCAGAAATGTAAGAGATTGAAGAGTGAAGTTTTCATCATGACAACGTGCCTGCGCCTTGCAATTTTACTCTAACCACCGTATTCAACAAGTCTGATATCCACCTTATTCGCAAGATCTTATTGCATGTGATTTTTTTTCTATTCAGGATATTAAGGAGATTCAAAAGAATGTGACGAAGCAGCTTTTTGCTATTTTAAAATATAGCTTTAAAAATGTTTGGAACAGTGGAAGCAACATTGGGACAAAAGTGTGTCTTCAGAAAGGGATTACTTCGAAGTTGACGAAATTTTCAAATCCTGTACCCTGTAAGTCTTGTTCTTTGTTTAATAAATCCAATATGGATACTTTTGATCACACTTTGTATGTACCCATTGCTGTTAATAGAATTTCTGAACCGATTTCCCGCGAAATAGTTCCATGGATGCTGTTATCTGAAATATAAACGTATTCAGAACTTTCTATAAGCTGTTTCTGTGATTTTGATCTTCTGAAGTAAATTGAACACATCTCCCATTTTAAATAGATGATTTTTCAAATATATTTTAAATAGCAGGTTGGTTGCTATATAAGCATTTTTCGAATAACCGAAACCAGTTTTTGTGGCAGAAACATACTGTATTAAACTTATTGTATAATCTCAGTAGATAGTTTGAATAATGCCTTTATTATACTACGCGCATTTTATTTGAAAGTACATTTGATGTAAACATATCAAAGCTCTCTGGTAAAAAAGACCCAAACCATGAAAGTCGGTATTAAAATACATTCACGTCAGACATGAAAGTTATTAATTCCGTTAGCAAAAATATTAATATCTAACGTAGGGCACATGAAAAACGTTCACCCAAAGAGCATTTAAGGGTCGTTCTAGAATTTCCCCGAAAAATGTATTGCTACTGTTGCAGGTTCAAGGACGTTAATTATCGTCAAGTAGTACCTCACCGTCACATCTAGAGTATGGGCTGCTTCGCAACATTCAACGGGGCTATAATGGAAAACTGTAGGAACCCGGATGATCATCTACACGAATCAACTATAATCTGGGTTGCAGATTTTCTGTCGTTTTAAGCTGCCGGCGGCAATTATTGCATGATGGCAAGTGTTCACTGCATGAGGACGTTTGCAGGGAAAATCTGGTCGATAAGATAGGAACTAAAATGATCCTTTTCTGTTCCGGTGCTCACCAACCACGAAACTGGTATCTACTACATAGCATCTGGTATCAAGATTCGTGTGAGATATATCACAGAAACGAAAATGTATTGCATCGCCACTAAGGTGAGCCTGCCATTAAACACCCTATATAAACGGGAAACTTTACATTGGTGTGATGTTCGATAATTCTGCTGTGGGCCATAATCCAGTTATAATGATTTAGTTGATAAATCCTACTTCTGACTAACTGCACATGGTCACGGTATTTATATATGGTGAAGAATCCCACAGCGTCTACTTTCTGTGTTGTTGAAAAATCTATGGCCATTACAGATGGTGCAATGGTGTAGGGTAGGATGCCACCTTTTACAACAGTTGGTTCCTACTCAAACTCATACATTCAAGAGAACATACAGTCAATTTTTTGTCTGTTTGGCCATGCTTGCATTGTCCATTTTATGATTAGATTATGCAAGCAGTACAGACATTGTCACTGTCAAAAATTATGTAGTACTAAAACATTATCGTGGATATTCGTATTCCCCATCCACTGTCTTCTACTGAGCATTATGGGAAATGATGCGGTGTCAGAGATACCCCGTAGCGAATGATGCGGTGTCAGAGATACCCCGTAGCGAATGATGCGGTGTCAGAGATACCCCGTAGCGAATGTTGGGCAGCTGAAGCAGCAGTAGCGACAAATCTGCTACAATGCAACATCCAAATTTGTTAAAACTCCATGTTTTGACGAATGTTAACACACTTAGTGGTTAAAGTTGTCTATATAATGTAATAATGTAGACGAATTATTGTAACACTATCCTAGAAACTTTTAACCATGAAACTATACTAATTTCTCTAACTTTCTATTCCATTGCTCATGTGTCTATTCGTATTAGATGCGTCTTACCTAGTAATTGGAATGTTTTGATAACCAGTGTAAGATTTTAACAACATGAATTTTCACATAGTTTCTTCTATGACAAAATTTGAGCGGTGTGGAATCTAAACAATACATATATATATATATGTGTGTGTGTATATACATACATATATATATATATATATATATACTTAAAAGGTTGCAGTAACAATTTAAAAAAGTGAAAAGTACTACAAAATATAAATGCACGGAATTAGCTAAAATATCATGGGTCATATTTTATAAATTATATATATTTTATAATTAAATATGTGTTAAACACAATACCACAAAAATAACTAAATGTAAGACTAACTAACTTAGACTAAAATAAATATCTTATTTTCTATGTGCTAAATTTCTATAACACAGTTTCAGATTTACAACACTGGAATAACTTTTCAACAAAGTACAGATTTCAGCAGGTGTGCAAGTACATGCAGCCTTGCAAAGACAAACCTATACATTTTAAAACAATCTAACTTATATTGTTATATTCAATATTGATTATTTTTCTTCTATATTAAATATACAATAGCGAATATAAATATTCAAGTGGAGCGTACGAAAAGTACACTACGTCTCACAGCAATTAGAACATGAAATTGGTCAATATTTCTACAAGGCAAAATTCTAATTATTACCAATGCAAATAAAGTCAATATACATCTAAATGCTTTGGATATGAAATCAATTAACATGCCCATTCATTTTTGCAATAACACATAATTTATTCATAACAAATTATAAAATGCAGAAAGAAAAGTGAACATTTTCTATTTAAATGAGGAAAACAGCATCTACAATAACATAATGCAAATTAATTTGATGAATAAAGTGCAGTAAAAATAATGCCCCAAATCTCTAAAGGCAAGTGCAACAAACAACATTAATGCAGACATGCACGTGAAAACGTTAGCAAAGAAATAGCAAACAAAGAATAATCTATCTATACGTGATGTGAAAAGAAAATGTCACATTTCTCACCCTGTAACAGCCGCGTAAGAAGCAACAGGTTGAGCCGCGGCCGCCGCTGCTGCGTAACTCCGCGCCGCAGCTGCGGTATATGCAGCACTGGCAGCGTAAGAAGCCTAAGAAAGCAAACATATATTTTACATATGTAAAATTGTTTCATATATAAAACTATAAACTGACTTATTTTATCTTCCTCGCTTCAAATGCAGATAAAAGCATGAATGGACCGATTCCACATGTATTAGAGCTCGTCACCATAGAATAGCTTATACTAATAGCTCGTCACCATAGCTTATACTAATAGCTCGTCGTCATAATAGCTCGTCACCATAGAATATTATACACTCACACCACCACAAAAAAACTTTGCCACTATGGAGTACACTTTTGCGAACGTCTATATAGACTTTCAAATTCCGTTCTACCACGTCGCAGGCATCACATTTCTTAGAAAATAACCTCAGATTACATGAGGTATGCGTCTTTCACTCAGTTCTGAGGCCAGTTTTGGATCATTTGAGCTCTCGTCTCTACGTTGGAGAGGGTGTAGAGAACGCACGCAATCCTTGATTGCCATATACGTTCAATCACAACAATAACATTCCAAATGTAATATCCTCTTCAAAAGCAATAATGTGCTTTAATGATCATTTGTCACCATCTGTAGTCCATGGTTTTGCGTTTATAGGTGAACACAAACTCCTTAAAGCCTTGTTTTAAAATTTTCACTTCCCCTATTTGCATAATATAAAGTATAGGGAAAACATTGTGACGGGGTTGAAAGTTCTAATTCGAGTTTTTGACGGCAGAGTTCGTTTCGAGCATCCCTGAATTCGAATCTGTTTTTTGACAGCCGCTCCGCCCTCAAATCACAAAACCGAGACACGTCACCAGTAGAGACTCTACATTCTACGCTAAAATCTACCGACTGAATCCATCGCGGCCAAAAATAAATGAAATTATTCGAAATTGCAAGAAATTTCTTTAAAAGTGTAATTTATTGCTATCTCTGCAAATTTTCATCCAATTCCATAATTTTAATGCAGTAATCATAATGATAACATAATACCAAATGAAAAATTTTAGGATAACATCTTTTAAATGTTTACAGTGGGGAAACCCGGGGAAAATGGTAGATGATGTTAATAGTCAAAAGTCGAAGGGTCTTCAAATCAGCGTAGGCCCACTGCGAATACAACGGATATTGAAGACACCATTGGCTTAAAAAACTTGTAACTTATCAACGGATTGGTTAATGATTTTTTTTTCTGGAGTACTACTCTTTGATGCCTGCTGAAAAAAAAAATGAAAGTTGAATGGCAGGCCAAATTATATATATCTTAATATAAAAATCAGAGATGTTTAACCAAACAGTATATACATTTCTTTAAAAATCATTAAAATATGTCTAATCATGATATGGTCTCCATTCAAAGTTAGTGTGAAATATAATTTTTTGATCTTTCTGATGGTGTCAAGATGGAAACTCTCTGATAATATTTCAGGTCGCTAAGGAATCGATTTTCGTAAATATCGGCCTAAATCGGGGTGAAACATAAAATAAATAAAAAACTAATGCGAAATTTTTTAGAAATAACCCCGAGGTGCACCTGTGTACATCGAGAAGTACCTTTGTACCAAATTTCAGGATCTTATGACGCATGTTCGCGCAACAGACTGCATACACACACACACACACAGAGAGGAAAATAGAGAAGTATCTTTATTTATTATGTTAGACGAAGGAATCGCATATATATGTAGCACACACATTAAATGATGATTAGAAAATGTAATGAATGAAATTTATGGCCCCGCTCCTTTAAAAAAATTAAATTCTGTCCATATTACGGTGAATCGATTCTGGAACAGGGCGTTTGTTTATAGTGCTCAATTGATCCTTTTGTATTTTTGTATCACCTGTGGACCGTGGTTTTGCGTACATTATTTCTGTCATTGTGAAGCAATTGACGAAACGTCAGTTAAGAGCACAAAACATCTTTAAAAACTGAATTTTAAAACTTTTCTGGTTAATATTTTTGTCCGAACCTAGTAACGATCTAAGAAACATTCTGTTATGCAACAAAAATCGATTTATTGTAATGTGTATTTAACATATTATTAATGGTGCGAAGGACTTAAATAAGAACTTACATCAATATTGAGTTTGAAATAAATTCATCTACCAGAAAATTTCTCAATTATTTGTGTTAAGGAAAAGAAATATTGTGAGCATGATTTCGTTTGTTAAACAATGATAGTAGAGCCATATTCTAAGGATCGTGAGAAACTGTAAGTATGCACTTTCTTGCTTTCACTCTATCATTATTTTATGATTCTTTATACTATATATGTAGACATTTTAAAATACATTTTTTTAAATTTTAACTCATAGAAATTGAGAAATAGAAAAATTATATTAATAATAGAGTAAGTACGGCCATAAAACATTGTATTATTGACCGCATTTGGCATACCAGCCATGATTTAATCGAATGCTTTCAATATTGTTTGATCGTACACGACATATTAAAACCTGCTGTATTATCATTGTCAAAAAAATTTAATTTTTGGTACATACATAATGCAATGAAAAACAACAAATTTATGAGTGACAAATTATAATTTACGCTTTAACATAATGTAGATATTAAGATCTTACTGTGCTTAATATATAAAGACATAAATCTAAATTGATATTGAAGCGGAAATCTTTGCTTTATTTAAAATCTCGTAATCCATTAGATTAGGCTACATTAAAATTACCTTGCTTTTTTAAACAGAAACACTATGTATCTATGCTAAATATTCTATAAAAATATGTGCAGTGATTTCCATTTCGTTCTGATCGAAAAAAATGAAAAGCAATGAAAGTAAAACACTTACGGGTAATTGATATCTTTCGGCTCCGGCATAGGCGAGAAACGGATCTTGATAAACTCCGCGGTGCAACATCAATCTATGAACAGCAATCAAAGACATAATTACAAAAGAATACACATGCAACTGGAAGTGCAATAATGTAATAACATAATTTAAATTGAATATTGAGTAAATGAAATTTGATAAAGAATAGTACTGCAACTTAAAATACTTTTTTTTTCTGCTGCAACTATACAAACTAAACTGCCTGTACTAATTTCTGCACTCTTTTAATAATTTTCAGATTAAAAATGTTTATTGCTAAGTGTTTAATGGATTACTAGTTTCAGAAAGATGTATGATAAAATAGTATTGTATGGTAATCTTTTTATAATCATTGGTAGCCATATTCTGCGACGTAGTCGTGTCAAAAACGGATATTTAAGACTGCTTATTTTATATGTCCAGGGCCATATAAAATATATGCCAGTTGGGAATCTTGTTACTTGACGAGCACTAACTTTCAACCCCATGTCCCTATACTCGGAGGCTTACCAGCAGCTCTAGTGTGTTTTCGATTTTCATTCCTACTAGGATTTTCGCTTTAGTGGAATTTTACAATAATATAGGAGGCCGGATCTGAGATGTATTAATAACCTGGAAATTATTTAATTTGATATGTAACTGATTTTACAACTCATGCGGATTAAAATGTAAACAAATTAAATGATTTCAATTAAGCAGACAGTTAACATGCAAAAAGTTCTAACAATCGTGATCATGAAAAATTAGTTTTTGTAATTACTTTGCATTACAGTTCATAAGAATCAACAATAACACATGTGTCAACTGCGATAGTAATTGGATTTTTTTCATAATCGTTCAAGGCACCAATAGTTTCGAAACGCTCTGATTTTAAGAGTTAACTCTAAGTTCATCATTATCCTCGACCATTTTTGCGATGTTTCTGCCACCAAAAAATTTACAGAGAAATTGGAAATCAATTCGACCCATTAAATATTTGCCCATACTGGCAATGCAATATTTTATTAATTAATATTTACTTGTGACCAAATGAAGATTCTATGTCCGTCTTGAACATCTCTGAGTTCATATCTGTATATACGCAAAATTTAAGAAATACAATTTTTTCTACCTGTACGCAATGCAGTGTCAAAAATTAACAAGATTATTCTGTAATACAATTTTCCCAATCTCCAGGCACTTTAAATTATAACCATAATGGCCGAAGCTTGAACCATTACGCTTGTTAAGCGTCATGCAAATTTTCTCCCAGCTCAACACATGATGCGGATCACATTGCGCCCTTTATCCACACAATTTTGTCTAGAACCACTGGGTGGCCCTCACAGGGCCGATACCCTCATTCCTAGAAACCAACCTTTCGGGAGGACTTTCGGGTCCACAGATTTAACGTTCCTGTAATCTGCGTAGACAAGGGAATAGTTTGGGCAGGATCGAATTCCGATTTTGAGCACATAGAGTGTAATCAACGTGCCTTGTCCAATGGGCTAACTAGCCCTTTTTTACTTTCCTTATATACATAATGTATAAGGAAAGTATTGTGACGAGGTTGAAAATTCGAATTCGAGTTTTCGACGGGAGAGCACGTTTCAAGCATCCCTGATCACGAATCAAACATTTTTGAGGTGATGTCTCTGTGTGTGTGTGTGTGTGTGTGTGTGAAAGTATGTGTGTGTGTGTGTGTGTGTGTGTGTGTGTGAAAGTATGTGTGTGTGTGTGTGTGTGTCAGTGAGTCTGTGGAGAAGATAACTGACGAACGAATGGACCGATTCGAACCAAATTTGGTACAAAAATCACAATCCATAAACACTGGAAGCTTATAGTTTTTATACGTAATCGAATGCTCAGAACCCCCCCTAAATTTTCGAATGAAATTTTGAAAAAATCGTCAAAAAATCAAAACCGCTAATAAAGTTACGCAAATAGACATTTCTTATGTAATTTTTCATTAGAAAACGATTGGCATAAATTTTAGAACGCTAACATGAACCGTTCTCGAGATATTGTACATTTTTCAAATAAATTATGAAAAAGTCACATAAAAAAAAAATTCCTATTGAGAAACATGTTTACTTTTCATATGCAATACCATGCGATAAATTGAGTGACATCATTCTCGTGGATCTAGCTCGTTCCATTCATGAAAAAATATACTTTGAAAAATACTTTTGTATTTGAACTCCAATAGTCATTTATCTGCTGTAAGTATAACTTTTTTCTTAGTGCATAACGCTTGGCGAGATTTTGGCGACGAATTTGGCGGAATGTCGCCAACTTGGCGACTTTTTTGAAATGTTGCCAACTTAATGAAAATCTCGCCAAATGAATAAAAATAATGCTAAATCAATGAAAATGACGACTAATTGTCGAAAATTCAATATCTTGGAAAGAATATTAGTATCTACTATAAGAAAAACCTATTTTTTTACTGTAAAAGTAGTAAATTCATTACGTTATATAAGGAAAGTCATGTGTTGCCCACATCAGATTTGTTATAATGTAGAGATATATTATGTATAGCGCTTAAAATGGTTTCATAAATACTTACGGTGTGTAACCATGAAGAGCTGTGGCGGCAGCGGCTGCAGTTAGGGGCGATGGATGACGGGTAAAAGCGGTCGCGAACGCCCCTCTCGCCCGTCCTCGCTGTATAGCGACGCCCCTTAGAGCAGCCACTAAATAAAAGAAAATATTAAATCAAGGATAAAACTAGAAATGCATCAACATACATACTCGTTATAAAAATGTGAGACTATGCAGGGTAATTAAAAAGGATGGGCCAAACTTTACGAGATGGTAGTACACATCAACCCAAGCATTTTTCGTCGTAGTTTACTGAGTCGAGAATGAAACGTAAAGTCGGAAATGAAAGGCACCAGAGGGCGCTTAATGGTGAAACCGACAAGGTGAGGTAAAAACTCAAGTTTATTTAAGTAATGGCTTAAAAGAGCGACCACCAACCTGAATGCACGTCTTATTGCGGCAATGGGGGATTGGTCAAATCTCTCGAATAGACCAGGCATGCCGCGCACTTCGGCAGCAGCGGCCGAAATTCTGGCGATGATGTCCTCTTCAGATTCAAGGGGAGTGTCATAGACGACACACCTTGAGATATCCCCGCTAAAAGATCAATAAATGAAATGCATATCGGCTTTTTCCATATTTGTAAATTCCTTCATTGTCCCAAAATTTGGAGCTCCGAATAACTGCAGCAACCTGATAAGGCCCTGCATTCGGTGTTACGAAAATTTGCATAAGGGGTCTTCACCTTTCCTATATGAAATTTGCATATGTGGTTTTCTTCTTTAACAAGAAAATAACAACCAGAATAACGTTTTTATGTTTGCGCTTGCCAACAAGTAAGCGCTCTATAACGCTTTCACATTTCGTTTCCAAGACGAAAAATGCTTGGTTGGGTATCGAAAGCCCAGACCGTTCGACTCGTCCTAAGACATGAGCAACAATTTGGACGGCCGGTTCTTGGTTGGGTGTGCAGTACCACCTCGTAAAGTTTGGCTCTTCTTTTTTTAATCACCTTGTACTTATCAATAATTAGAATTGATAAGAAACTGGAGATTCCGCTTTAAATGACTGTGGTTGCAATGTCAGTTAAACCGGAGATTCCACTTTAAATGAATATGGTTGCAATATCATTTAAACCGGAGATTCCCCTTTTAATGCATGTGGATGCAATGTCATTTAAACATGAGATTCTACTATAAATGACTGTGGTTGCAAAGTCATTTAAACCGGAGATTCCACTTTAGATGAATGTGATTGCAATGTCATTTAAACCGAAGATGTACATTTAAACTGAATTTAAGAAGTATTTGCAAAGTTTCTCTTGCATTAAAACGAGACGGACAGGAATTTCAATTATAAAGCTTTAGGATATTCTTGATATGGTGTTTGCATAAATGAAAGTATAGCTTATGACTCGTTAACAAAAAAAAAAATGCTCTAACATCCTTTTAAAATTGGTAATTGTATAAAACCAGTCATTCTACCGGCGACAATACGATGCCATATCCAAACTCAATGACTGCATGCCCTAACAAAATGCAAAAAATATTCAACTCTAAGTAACAAATGCAATTAGTGTGAGCCCCCCTTACTAGTGAGAGACATAAGGAGAAAGGTTGGGAGATGTTAACTAAATATATTATTTTTCTATTTATAATTAAAGATATAACTAGGGCACAAATTTTCTCCGATTTGCAATTGGAGCGAGTCGACAAATACATTTTTCGTGAATAATTATATTAAATCACTGAAGCAGTGAAACTTTTTATGTTTTTAAACAATAGTTGATGTAACTAGTCGTAGTTGTAGGGTAAGGACGACCCTTAAGCTCTTATTTATTCTATAAAGACTTTTCGTGGTTTTCTTTTATTGTTTGTCAATCAGAGCTGGGTCAATGAGAAGTACATATGTATATTGTATTTTCGACGATTATTATTTCTGTTACATATGACAAATTTTGAATTTTTTGTAAAAGCAATTCAGCAACTCATAGACCAGAAATTAGAGATTAAATTTTGATCAAAATATGATTGGTCGTTCTAAAGTCATGCTTTTACAAGCATTTTGACATTGAAGTCATTTAAAAAGGGAGTCCAATATGTACTAATTAAGCAGTTACAGAGGACATTAAGATGATTATTTAAGGTGTAAATGACTTGGAAAAATCCCACTAAATAGGTATGTAGAAATAGGGGAGATTTAATATATGATTAAACCCCTCTTCACCCGCCGAAATTCATTGTAATGTTCTCTTAATTCCATCAAGTAGCAGTGTAAAATTTGTTTGATTTTGGATTTTAAAAAAAAATATCATCTACACATTGATCGTTAGATATAAATTATATTTCGTCAAAATTGAATATGCCTTTCTAAGGGGTGCGCTTATAAATATTTTGGCATTGAAATCATTCAAGAAAGGAGTTACTTTCCAATAATTGCAAAGCGAAATACTGCATTTTTTAAACACGGGTGAATGTGGAACGGACAGAATATATTTAATATAAAACCATCATCCCCAATTTCCATTCATATAGTTTGCATTTCTGTTATGTGTTTCATTTCCAACTGTATCAAATGCGTTTTACAGCTTCGAATAAACATTTTCTTCAATCATTTTTTATAATGAACACTATATAGTTCTTAATATTTTATTAACTTTCTACAGTGCGATCATTTTTATTGCGTTAAGAATATCCAGTTTCTTATCGGTTAGAGTAATTTTTTTTATCGGAGTAATCTGTGTCCATTGGGACCAATTCTTAATTACACAGCAGTGATACTTTCTACACCGGTCCATCAACACGTACCTGCGACGCATTTGACAAAAATCATACAGCCGCCTGCCACATATATGTATAAAAGTGAAGAAAAATGCTTTATTTTAGATACTACATTATATAATACTCGAAAATTTACAACAGGAGAATTCTTCAAATGAAAATTTTCATTTATGTCTGAGTGCATCAAAGCATATGGAATTTCTAAGAACCATCACCACGTGGATCTTTAAATTAAGTATAGAGAGGTAAAAAGTCAGTTTCTTTTTCGTTTTTCTAAGCTCAGATTAATTTTTACTCTCCCTATATACATCGTATATTTATAAAAAAATATTTTGACGGTGTCAAAAATTCGAGTTGAAGTTTTCGACAGAAGAGCACGCTTCAATTTATGGTTTTAAATTATCAAATTCAAATAAGGATAATTAAATTATGTCTTTTATTGTTTCGATATTTATTTCTTATTTGAACCTTTGAACATTCGTAACAATTCTCAGTGATATTAGACCAGAAAAGTTCATGCGCTACGTCCATCTAAGTACACCATGACCCTGCATAGGAAACAGGTCAGCAACTCCCGTCGACTCTTCCATCAGCTATTAATATCCACAGACATATCCGAGCCATATACCCCATCCCATTCCATATTACCATTTCTTATACGACTCTATCGAAACATACATTATTATACCAACACGCATAACGCAACATAACATGACGCAATTAATTTACTCTCCCCTAGACGCTGTAACATACCAATTTATCAAGTTTTAAACCTCAAATTTTTCATTCGTTTTCAATTTTTGACCATACCATGAAAGAAAAGGGACAAACTTTCTCTAACTCTATGAGCCGTACATTCAAACAGCTCCAATGAATTTATATATAAAAAATTCCCATTAATTGCATTATTTAAAATGTGAATTTTGAAGATAAAGGAGGAAGCAAATCTCCCTAACTCCATGGTCTAAGTATTCATATTGAGTTTTTAAATTGGGATGACCTCACAATATTAACTTTTCAATTCAGCTAAATCATTAAGGTGGTCGCATCTCTAACTCTATAAGCTGAATACAGTTTTTCTATTATTTCTTTCGGCATTAAAATTTTATGACCATGCTATTGCATTATGCAGTGGCAACATATTTGACCTGAGATTATAAACACAAAAATAGCAAATAAGGAAAAATGTTGAGAGGCTATTTCTCTCGATCTAAGGGCTATTTGTAAAACCAGTTTCAGATTTGGATTCCACCTGATCGAATTAGTATACATGACTTGTTTCGGTCCTCAAGGTTGCCTTTGGTGGTTTGGCGGTTTTAGATAGGTTATCATTTACTTATGAATACCACTAATCGTGATATATAACTATGGTTTACCAATTTTTAACTTCCGCTAAGCCAAACTTTAGAAAACTCTGGGAAAAGGCTGACGGCGTTTGTTCTTAGCTATGTCCTGTGTGTGGGGTCTTCAAGCGATGCTCTCGTGCTGCACGGTTTAAAAATATTCAGCAGAAACAGCGCTATTGTTTTTATCGTTATATACTATATTTTCTTCATTTGAATTTGTAGAAATTTCACTTTAGTTATTAATTTAAATTGATGCACTATCAAATTCAATACTGCTTTTGTATAGTCTACTGTGGTGCACAAAATAAAAGAATGCAATGCATATTAAATTAAACTCTTAAACATGGCCGTAATATTTTATAGTCGCGAAACATATTGTGTTGTGCCGCTAATAAAACCCGCCGTATTATCTTCAGTGCGATGAGAACATTTTACAAATTTTCCAAACTAAAAACTTATAGTGCATAAAAATATAAATTACTCTATTTGAAATATAATATAGTGTTTCAAACACATATTCGGAACATATGTTATCTCCTATACTCCATACTGCTTTTGTAAACATACATTTTTAAGCATATGCATGTTATTAATTGGAAATTCAAATATATGACTTTTTATATTGAGTAAAAAAGGGAAATTTTGTTAAAATATATACCATATAGATTGGATTTGCATATTTTAAATAAAGCA
Source organism: Amaurobius ferox (assembly GCA_951213105.1). Lineage (NCBI taxonomy): Eukaryota > Metazoa > Arthropoda > Arachnida > Araneae > Amaurobiidae > Amaurobius > Amaurobius ferox. The sequence continues at coordinate 138,886,487 of OX578136.1, forward strand.
TCAAATATAGCTTTGATGCGACATTCTTATGTCATAAGCATATTTACCCTTGCCATAAAAGCCTGATTAAATGTTATTCTAAATAAACATGCTTGGTAAATTATTCCAGAAATTTGATATTATTTATTTTTATATGTATTTACGTTTGTGAATCAATAAGATTTATAAAGATAAATGTTTTAATTATATGTAATATTACAAGATATCCATTTTATCATTTATAAGCATTTCATGGTATATCTATATAGAGGTTAACAGCTCATAATAAATTAATTGATATTTTGGATGCAATTACCAAATAATTCAAAAAAGAAATTAGTAACTGTTTCCTGCTTATTTTTTGCACATTTTTTTAATTTTAAACAAATATACATTGATAAACTGTAGTAATTTTTTAATTAGGTGTGTTATTCAATTTAGGAATTTTTATTTCATTAAAATTAACTTACTTTCATCAATTGTCGTTTTCGTCTTACCGTTAGGGATAGTAGGGAGTTTTTTCGTCTGAACTCTTGCAGTTGCATTATTAACCTGTATAATATTTATTAAAATAAAAAAGATAAAACAGTTTTGTCTCGATATAGTATAATGCAATATCAATATAAACAAAATTAATGATCAATAAAAGAAATCAATGTTCATTATTACTTGATTAATAAAGAAATAAACTAAAGCATTCAATGTTGCAGTTTATTTAGTTTTTATGTCAAACAATTTTTATAAATGGTGTCAATAAACTTGAGCATATATTCAAGAGTACCGGTATTGATATAAGTGGAAATAAGTAAATTTTCATACATACCAAATACGATATTTCAAACAAACATTAAAGCACAATTTATATTCTAAAAATGATATAATAGAATACGTATTTGGTTTTCAGGAAAATATCAGTTGCATAAATTTGTTTTAAGTTTTGCATAACATATTTAAATTGCTAAAAAAATGTATAAATATCTATTTCAAAATCGTCGGCAATTAAAAAATATATATAAGCCTTAGTGTACTTTCAAGCAATTCTAGATAAATTATTTTAAGCTCAAAATAAGATGTTTTGTAATTGCTGCAGGTTTAGCTGAAGAAGTTTATTGATGGAGACAGTAATATATAACATTACAAAGAGATCATAAGGAAGATTTCATATTTTCTCATATATATTAAACTTGTGTTCTTATTATAGTAGATAAACCGTGTGCCTGTATGTGCCTGTTGACATAATTATAAGTGTCGGCTCATAACAATCGAAAAATGTTCTCAATTTAAAAAATCTGATGTTTGCAACACCTAAATTTCCTTACACAATGTAATGAATTTACTACTTTTACAGTTAAAAAAATGTTATTCTTATAGTTGATACTTATATTCTTTCTAGGATATTGAATTGTTTTCAATTAGTCATCATTTTCATTGATTTAGCGTCATTTTTATCCATTTGGAGATTTTATCGTTAATTTAGCAACATTTAAAAATGTCGCCAAATTGGCGGCATTCCTCTAAATTTGTCGCCAAAATCTCGCCAAGCGTTATGGACGGAGGAATAATTCTTACACAGATAAATGACTATTGGCGTTCAATTGCAAAAGTATTACTCAAAGTATCTTTTTTCGAGAATGGGCCGAGTTAGATCCATAAGAATGATGTCACGAAATTTATCGTATGATATTACATATGAAAAGTCAACATGTTTCTCAACAGTTAATATTATTTTTTAATTTATGGTTTTTTTTCATAACTTTATTTGAAAAATGTGCAATATCTGGAGAACAGTTCGAGCTAGCGTTCTAAAGTCTATGTCAATCATTTTCTAGGAAAAAATTACATAAGAAATGTCTATTTGCGTAACTTTAATAAAGGTTTTGATTTTTTGATGATGTTTTCAAAATTTTACTCGAAAATTTAGGCGGTTTCTGAATATTCGATTGTGGTTTAAAATAATAGGCTTCTAGTATTCATGGATTGTGATTTTTGTACCAAATTTCATTCGAATCGCCCCATTCGTTCGTAAGATATCTTCCCCACAAACCCACTGACACACACACACACTTTCACGCGCACACACACACACACACACACACACACACACACACACACACACACACACATACACATACACTTTCACACACACACACACACACACAGACATCACCTCAAAAATGTTCGGTTCGTTATCAGGGTTGCTTGAAACATGTTCTCCCGTCGAAAACTCAAATTCGAATTTTCGACCCCGTCATAATACTTTCCTTATACATTATGTATATAAGGAAAGTAAAAAAAATGTTCAAGAGCTATCAACTTCCTTTCTGAATATTTACCAAAGTGTCACGATGGACGATTCCGACACATTTTATGGTAAGTTTTATGAAATATTTAATTCATTTCGTTTGAGTCCAAAACGCAAATACACAAAACTTAGTGCTTACGGCTCTGGCTAGTGTGAACATGCAAGGGAACATTTGACGTATCGTAAAACCAAATATTTTAATATGGTTTTACGACATTTTCAATAAATGTTCTTCTTACATTTGCTGACATTCACTGTCTCCATCTTTCGAGTGGTGTTTTTAAACTTTATATACTTCTAATTTTTATAAAATCACGTTTAGAGCTCAGGAATAGAAAAATAAACATTTGTCGTTAAATGTATGAAATTACCCATTGTCATATGCAAAAATTTTTTGAAATTTCTAAAGGTATTAGAAAATTTTGAATTGGAAATATTATTATGATCTTCATTAACAGTGATCAATTTAAAATGACAAAATGCGATTTCTCTAGTATTATTTAGAAGCAACTAAACATTTCTCTATTTGACTGATAGTGTATTATGAATTATATCGGAAAAAATAAGGATTACCTTATACTGTCACGTAAATATGAGACTGATATTTATAATTATTTCCAGTTATAAATTATATTTATATGTAATTTCCTTTACAACTGAAAGTCTTACAAATGGATATATTTTTGCTTATTACAATATAATATTCAATAAAATGATTTTTCTTATTTAGATGTTAATATGTTCTTCATTTGATAAACTACTGAAATAAACACATTAGATAAATCATAAATTATTTCTAAAAAAATTATTTATTAAAATTCAAACGACAAATGTTGAGTACGATGACATTTTTTAAGCAGCAAACATAACATTTGCCTTTTTAATTGTGATAGATCAAACAAATGTGATATTTTCAAATAATATGTACCCGCATTTATATGAATCATTTTTGTTTTCTTTTTTTCCCTAAGATTATTTTTAAATGCATTCATATTACTTATACAAGGTTATATATATAATTCCCATTAATAAAATACTTTAAAGAAATACGGGGATAGTCTCCAAGCTAGTTATAGTCATATTTTGCCACTTTAAAACAATATTTCAAGTTTATTAGCACCAATAAGAGAAAATAATATTTTTTGGATATTTAACAATTTATTTTCCTGTTGTTATTTATGCAATATCGGGATTTAATTTATCTATAAAAGCTTCATTTTAAAAATATTTAATGTGTTTTTAATATTGAAATGTACTACATAAAATGAAAAAACCTACTGTAATCAATTATACTTTAAACACTTTAAGGTCTATAGAGTCATAATAAATAGGCGTACTTTGCTGACAAATATAAATTTCATTTTCCATATTCGTTCTTCTTAATAAGATATACATTTTCCAAAATAAATTTTTTCTTTTTCATAAAATTTTCTGTAAATCGAAATGTGTGATTACCCAATGTAATTAAAATGAACTGGACGCCAAGGACTCCTGGCAATTTAGAGCCTCGCGAGAAAAACAAAATAAATAAAAAATATATATATTATTCTAAGTTTAACCTTAAAATGTGTACTGATTATAATTATTTTCTAGTAAGATTAGGTATTTTTCCCCTGGCCACATTTCTTAATGTTTGTATTTTGCTCCTGGCCACTGTTCTTAAATGTCTGTGTTTGTGTGTGTGTGCGCGCGCGTTCGTACTTGCGCATGCAAAACAGCAATAAGCATGTGTTTGCTGTGCTTTTGCGAAACGACTGCTTTTACAGATTCCAAATGTTTTTTTAGCATAACAATGTTTTTTCAATTGACAGTATTATATTCATAGAATTTTTCAAGCCGAGTTCTGAAAACTGTAATAAATGTAAATTTGTGAGGCATTTATGCAATAAACAAAGTGATCCCAAACACATTGTTTGCCAGGGGCACCCTATAATTTTTAATCTAACACTGACGTAACGTTTCCCACTGTTATTCGAGAGATGTAGTGGGTTTTGCCACGGAATTATAGAATTTTTGTGATAAATTTGTTTCGTTTTAAATCGTCTTACCTTAATTTACATGCTGACACCCAGAAGACAATCTCTGAAAGTTCTGAGAAGTGGAAGAAGGACACCATTGAAAGCGTTTAGAAAACTGTCTTCTGCTGTATAATATAGATTCATTTCTTTCAACAGAAAGTAAACTTGAAATTGCCTCTCTTAAATTGATGGTGTATTGTAAATATTTTGTTAAGTATTATTTATTTATTTTTTATAAAATAATTAAATTAACATATAGATTTTTGCTTCAACAAGAGAACGAGAATAGAGTAAAATAATACGCCGCATTTCGATTACAATAATAGAAGTTAATATTACTTTATATGATGTAATTAAACATATACCCATGATATCATTTAAACAATTTTAAAATAGTTTCTGTATTATAACTATTTCTGACATATTTTTAAATATCATTTCTGACATTGACTTTTGGTTAATATGATATTTGTTTTACAATGTAATTATATGATATATGATGAATATGGTATTTTATCTACTATACTTAATGATTTAAACTACATAGATTGTTCTATTTTCGTTCGTATTTTTAAAGAATGAATTGAACATTTGTTTGAATTTAATATGTTATATATATTTAAGGATTGTGAAATAGTTCCACAAATTATGTAAATAAATACTAGTCGTTGATATCTTAAAGCTTTTGACACATGTTTGAGGATTCCGAAATAGTATTTCTTTCAGATTAATCTTAAAAACAAAACGAAATGAAATTGTATTTTTATATAGCAAATTAAAGGTACATTTCATAAAATCAAAACTATTACCCAATTTCACTTACAGTTTGCGGTTTTTACTTTAAGCATGTTTAATTATAGTTCTGCCAAAAGCAGTTTTAATGTGACTATTTGACGGGCATTTTACAATTTACTTAGCACTTTCAGCCTTGCTCTGTCTGGACTTAATTTATACAAATTTCAATCTGTATACATAGTATAACTTCGTTGGTCACCATAAGTATCGTAATATTGCAACATTTTGCGCGTTTTCTTCACTACAGTTAACGTCTATATTGTACTGAATGATTCAAATAAACTTGAAACTAGTTCATCAATACTTGTTACTACATTGGTGGACAGGTTTGACATATGGTCTTATAGTGTAATTAGTCATTAGACATCAATTTTATGAAATTGTAACTATTTAAATGGTCGAATAATTATATCATTTTGTTGCATTTAACTAAATGATACTTCGATTTTTGTCAGAATGAATAATAATTCACTTTAGATCTAAGCAAATTATTTTGTACTCAAGTAGTTTTCCCCCCTTGGTCCTCGACCTGTTTTTCGCATCAGACTGATAGAAACTGGAATTTAGCCGATCATCAATTTTATTAAATTCAATATGAGTAAAATTATATTGCATGTATGTATTTTAAATGCAGATCCCATCTCTAAAATGTCATTTAAAATCAGACATCTCTGAGGCAATTGAGGCAATATTCAAGTATTACTTGCTGTTATACAACATAACAAATATCAGTAAAGAAATGTCAATCCTAATACATAACAACGTGCTGATTATTTAAATCTAGAGAGCAACTTCAGGCAGTGAGAATCGCCATGAACAGCCAGCTAGCTACGAATTCATTCCTTCCACTAAAAGCAAGACAGTGATTAAAATGCCAATGATATAGATACATACAAGCTATCAACAAACACAATACATTCGATGCATTGATACAAAATACGTTTTAAGAGTTTAAATCGACAAAGAATTCAAGAAGTCAAGCTGTAAAAGTATTTAAGCTAAAAAATTGCTAAACAAGCAAGAATTAAAAACCGTGTTTGTTAAAATAAATTGTTTAACTTTCGATAATATTTTATTAATAAAAGAAACTTAAAATTTGATCTTTTATAGTTTGTAAAAGTGTGCTATCTAAAAAGTTAGTTATTTAATTTAAAAGCAAATTCCAATTGGCTTTAATGATTAGATTCACAAAGATAGATATTAAAGGACGTTCCATTAGCACATAGTAAATATACTCCTAAAAGACTTCAATTGAACCGGATAGAATAAGTAGTGAATAAGTCGAAATATAAAATATCTTCACTATGTACTAATAATTAGCTTTAATTTTTATTCATACATTTAGATCGTCTGATTTTAATGATACTTATTAATTTCTGAAATATACATTATACATGATAAATTATGATAAATTTCTTTACTGAATGATGTTAAATGCATTTAGTGTAATTGTTCAATAACGTGTTACTTGAATAATTTTGTTAATTTAAAATTGTTAAAATTTCGATATCAATGGTGTCAAAAAATTAATTATGTGGAAAAAGTTAAACTATTAAAAAAACAGCCAACATTATATGTGTATGGAATTCATGTGTTTTATACACCTTTTATAATTCCAAATTACATAATTTAATTAGATAATTAATGTTTCCTATTATACCTGAATCTTACATATTTCAAGAATTGGCGTGTTTATATACTGTCTAGTTATAAATTTTCAAGATAAAAAAGTAGGAAGGATTGCCTTTCTGCTTTAAATTTATAACCAAAACAATGATAAAAAGAACATAAAACATATTTAATTTAAGACAAATTGGGATTTCGGTAATATATTTTCATTTCTAGTGAATACAGAATTCGTATAAAAATTATGGAAAGCAAAAGCGTCTGCTTTGAAATTGAAGCACAAACATTCTTTACTATATTATGCAAGGAAAGACATTTCTTTGCCAGAAATAGCCCTAAATAGCTCCGGAAAAAGCACGATGATATATACAGTCAAATCCGTTTATACCGAAATCACAGATACCGACATTATGGTTGCCGAGAAATATATGACATCTCCCTCTAATTCGCCAAAAAATGTGTAAAAAGTACGCTCATAATGAACTTCAACAATTATAAGCGATTTTTATGAAATTTTTTCTAGATAGCTTTTTTCATCCAAGTGATGTATTCCCTATATGTATTAAAGTATTGTAAAACTGAAAGTCAATTTATCAATCGAGCAAAACTTAAAGGATGTAGCGTCGCTAATTCTTGGATGACCTCATATTTTTAATCTTTGTCTGGACAGTAATAGTCTAAACTGTTAGCGAGTGCATCGTTTGCTGATTTTTATAAAATGGACTGTGGTCATGTTAAGAAACTATAGCTTCTGATGGTGGTCTGCTTATTTCGAAGCAAAATACTGTAATAGCTTCTGACTTTTATTTGCTAGCCAAGATGGCAACGATCACAGCTATCCTGATATTCTTCGTGCATCTGGGTAATCTTACGGAGTTGCAATGATGAAACATTTATACAGAGTAAAATTAGGATTTAAATGCATTTTTAAAATACAAGATTATCATAATTTAAATATCCCTGTTCAGATCTCTCTGAAGACTTATCTATCAAATGAAACAAACAAATGTAGCTGAAAAGTAATCAGAATATATGAATTCCTTGAAATAAATTTATTTCAATATTTCCCATCAGGTGTTAATTTATTGTAATGATTTTTAAAAATTAGTAAATTTGCATAGCACACAACTTCGGGCAGTTTATGATTTTGTATGTCCATTCGGGATGTTTTATGCTAATCTTGCTTAAAAGAAAATTCAGATGACTCATATATTGTCGATTTACACGAGGATCTGGTAAATACAAAAATACAGTTTTGTTGCTGTGCTTTGAAAATGTATTAAGAATATTAATAAAATTTATTGACCTTTCCTCAGAATAGCTGTGATGAATTGCTGGTTGATTTCCACTATAAAATATAACACGTCAAAGACTGCCTTTATATTTCAGCGTCAAATCTTGGCTGGCAGTGATTTTGAAAACTATTATTTTCATTAATACGTCACTACGTACTTTTAAAAATATTTCCATAAAATTATGATTGATTTTCAGCCAATAGTTTCTCCAGAGGGTTTTGAATATCGAACTTTTATTATAATCACCATGTAATCAATCGTATTGCACAAGAAAAATAAGTTTTTTATAACGTTACATTCATGTAACACGAATGTAAAAATTATTTTACATATAATTTTTTCTTCAAATATTGTCGCATTTTATTGCAATATTTAGCGCATTTACAATTTGAACAAATATTTTTCCAAACCCCTTGAATTTCGTTACGAACAGATTCGACTGTATTGGAAAGAATACAGTGAAGTGCTATATTTACATAGAAATTGTACTGAGATAGTAAAAAATGAACATGCACCTCGATTTTTCGTCCCTCTACCACGGTGCCGTTCAAGTTGTCACGTGCTCTATCGGCATCGAGGCTATTTGCGAACGTTACAAAACCGAAACCCTGCATGCATGAGACAAGAAACAAGAACCATGCATTAAGATCCGTGCATACTGCATTAAATATCATATTCAACTAATCAGTATTTGAAAAAGATCATCAAATCCTTGCACTCTTTCCTTTCACATTCTTTCATACAACTAGGCAACGCGCATGCACCTTTGTGCTTTTGTCTAAGTGTAAAATGTTATTTTCAAAGTGACCTTACTTTCTAAAGCACTGTTTAAGATGTTAGCTAATTTAATGGATTATATATATATATATATATATATATATATATATATATATATATATCAAACGGACAATCAAATTATCTCTAACAAAATGAAGTGAGTAAGGGCGCTATATGCAGCACTTAATTCTCATTCATAATATATAATAAAAAGGAACACTTAAAAGATTTTACAATTCAAGTATGAAAGAAAGCAAATTGAATGCTAACGAGGGATCATTAATGTCTAGGGGGATTGTGACCCCTATTCCTGGTTAAAGCGTTCTTTTATTCCTAGGAAATGGTTTTGGAACTGCTTCCACATGGTTTTGGAACTGCTTCGTGCGATCACTGTTACTGGGCGTGTTTCCTAGGCATAAAAGCACGCTTTAACCAGGAATAGGGGTCACAATCCCCCTAAACATTAATGATCCCTCGTTAGCATTCCTTTTGCTTTCTTTCATACCTGAATTGCAAAATTTTTTAAGTGTTCCATTTTAGTATATATATTCAACTTGATCAGATCTTGTTTAGATTCAAGGCTATTTTCCAGTGTCCTAATGATGAGCTTTAATTCATCCGAGATGTTCTGTCAGGGGTTCAAATCAGGATTTTGTAAAGGCCAGTTCAAAAAATAAGTTTGTCATTCAGCAATATTGCGTGCTTTGTGACAGGTTACATTGTCTTACTTATACAAGTAGCACATGACTCCGCGATTCTGCCATATCATTGGGATCGCAGACTTGTTTAGAAAGTCCAAGTAACCTACCGCATTAAGTTGAGCAATGTGCAGCATTGTGCAAAGGGATTTGGGGTTTCTGGATTGTGACATCATCGTAAAAACACATCGCCCATATTTCTCTGCGAATGGATGGATGGAGATAGGCGTACCAGTAGCTCTGCTGACGTCATAGATAATCTTTTCTGTGTTCATTTTTGATGAACTTTCATATATATTATAATTATCTTTTTTGCGGGGTCTTTCGCTACCCTAACGGTTGTTCAGCAATTTCACACTGCTAGTTTCTCTACTAATATGCCTTCTGCATTGTATATAAAATAGTAGTTTACTTCTATATGTTTTATCTAAAATCCAGGGAATTAACATTCAATTATCACAATTATCTCAAGCTTCTAGTGTTCACATCAAAACATCTTACTTTCTGATATATGCTTTGGGAGGTCAGGAAATTAGTATTAAACTATTCACTAAGAATTTGCATGTTGTACTTCAGCGGAAAACTGCATACTTTTGATTTGGTTTCCGGTTCTTTTTGTGTATGGTGTCCTGTTTTGTGTATGGATATTATGTATGGTCACACAAGTATATATATATATATATATGTGTGTGTGTGTGAAAGAAAATTATTATAGCATGATATTACATCAGCATTATATATTAACATTTTTTAATATATATTAAAGCGGTGTATTAATGCGATTAAATACCGGAAATAATTAAAATTATAATATTCTAAAATACTATATTTTTCATAGTCTTCAATTTTATTTATTATTTAAAATTGCAATTGAAATATTATATGTACATCTCATAATTTAGTTTGAAATTTTGAAGCATATATATATATATGTGTGTGTGTGTATGAAAGAAAATTATTATAGCATGATATTACATCAGCATTATATATTAACATTTTTTAATATATATTAAAGCGGTGTATTAATGCGATTAAATACCGGAAATAATTAAAATTATAATATTCTAAAATACTATATTTTTCATAGTCTTCAATTTTATTTATTATTTAAAATTGCAATTGAAATATTATATGTACATCTCATAATTTAGTTTGAAATTTTGAAGCATATATATATATATGTGTGTGTGTATGAAAGAAAGTTATTATAGCATGATATTACATCAGCATTATATATTAACATTTTTTAATATATATTAAAGCGGTGTATTAATGCGATTAAATACCGGAAATAATTAAAATTATAATATTCTAAAATACTATATTTTTCATAGTCTTCAATTTTATTTATTATTTAAAATTGCAATTGAAATATTATATGTACATCTCATAATTTAGTTTGAAATTCTGAAATATGAAAATGTGAAAAGGATAACAATCCTGGAATGACTGTATACCGTCTTCCTAAAATTTAAACGTATGTAAGAAGCACGTCTCTATTTTATATTCAGTTTTGAATCAGGTCACGTTGGACAAGCTTCGTTTAGCCAACTAGGCAACATTTTGAACATGGAATGAAAATGTCAGAGCTCAAATCTTTTCTCTGAATATAGCGACGACTATATTGAGACAAGGAGCACGCAGCAGAACACGTGAAACCATGTAATTAAGACTATGAGTATTGCCGTTCTTTTATTTTTAAAAAAATTGCCATGAATTTCAGCTCTAGCAAAAGTTTGGTCACTTTGAAAATAAAAATAATTTAAAACATATTAAAAAAAAATAAAACTTAATGACATAATTTAGATAAATACTCTGTTCTCCTTTAATATATATATATATATATTTGATAAACAATAATAAGAATTTAGTTGTTTTTATACCTGTAAAGATGTTTTATCAAACAAAATAATCGATTACACATGATATAAATCATGTAAATTATTAAGATATTAACAAAAAAAAAATAAATACAGTGTTGCAAACATTTCAGAGTTCTGAGATCATACCAGTCGATTTAATTTATAAAAAAGTTATGTGTGGTACAAGTTAAAAACACAATTATCTAAATGAAGTTTGAAGTAAATAGGCACTCCTTCTTTTATTGCGTGTTGAGTTGTCTTCGTACCTACACAATCTTTCACACTCGATATCGTTCCAACCTTCCATATTCTGATTGACTTATTTCCTGACTCGTTTACGCAGCGCCCTCTGGCCAATTGTATGTGAGAATCTTAGTTCTGCTGTTTTAATGCACTGATATCAAACAGGTACACGCTCTGTTATAAATAATAAGCAAGTGTGATAAGTATTTTATATTATTAATGCATCGTAAAAACTATTAAATATTTATAACATCATGTTTTTCATCATTGCCAATTTGATGAAAACAACTACATATGATTCCATTTTCAAGTCTACATTGTCAATAGTGTCTTATTAATAAATTTTCGGTAAATAAATAAATAAGTTTTGGGTATAAATAAATAAATAAATTTTAGTGCATAAATCAATAAATAATTTTAGGAGAATATCTGTCACTATATTTGCATGCGATTTTAATGAAGATCGATATACGGATCTGCAATTTTTAATAATAGAAATTAAGTTAAAATGGCATTCTCCAATCTGCTACGTTTGCAGAATTACGTTTATATCCTAAATTTTAATATTGATAATTCTAAAGTTTATTTTTGGAATAAAGCTTCAATTAACCGAATATTTATTTTCACAAATTAAGCACTCCAGATTAAGATTCTATACCAAAGGGTACATAGATGTGTACATCCAGTTCTCGTACATATTTGCAACACTGAAAATTAATAATTAATAAGTTATGTAATAAGCAGGAAATATATCAGAATTATTCTTAATAATCATCGATCGATTTAAGAAAGCTTTTACATCGATTGAAAAAAGCTTTAAGTTTTTATGCAAGGTAAAATAATTAATATATCACTACATAGATAAAATTTTCTCGTCTGATAGTCGTTATTTTAAATATGCGTAATCCAATTTAGTTAAAATTTCAGATATAATAGAAATATAGTTTTTTAACTGTCAAAATTATTTATAATTTAACTTACATTAAATTTTAATTTGATTTGAAGAACATAGTATTAATCTTCTTAACTACTGTAAACAAAACATTTTAAACTAAAAGAACAGAAATGAGAAAAACATTAAAAGCAAATATTTTCAGTGTGGCTGGAAAAGTTTTAAAAATTATACATTGTTAAATTAACAGGAAGAAGAAATTAAAGGAAGAAATATCGTTATCAATAACTAAAATGTAGAGAATTTTAGAGAAAGATCAAGTAGATAGAGAAATCACATGCATACATGCTGCTAAGAACTTTGGTGAGTGATAGAAAAATCATAAGAGAAAAGTGTTCAAACAATTACAGGCACAAAACAAACTCTAATACTGTGCTCAGCTACTCAGACATACGCATTCTGTTACAATGCACAAACATTAATTATAGATGGAAAGTCAAACACTTTAACTTAATTTATCATCTTAGGCAACAATTAGCTAACACGCTTCTTCAAATTATCAACTTAGCTAACAACATGCTTCCGATGACAATTTGTGTGTTATCGACTTTCTTTACTCAAGTCAGGGCTAAGAACTTACCTGTTGCAGAGATAATGAATATTTCGAACTTAGACGAAGGTTTAATGTTATCTGAAGATGTAAAGTTATACGTCTATACATATTTTATATTCTGATAAAGAAAACAAAATATTTGTCGCAAAGCAATGCATATATATATATATATTTCTAACTTCATATGATATAATTTAGATTTTATAGTCATTGAGTGCAAATCCAGCGCAGGCTGAAACTGTGAAACAATTGAATGGAACAATGAAATAACTGTCCAGGACAAGAACATATCGTAATTCCATAAGTTGCTGCTAATGTGATACATGGCACTGCAATACCTTAGTGGATAATTCTAAATGTCCCAAAACTTACGATACACTTCACGTAGTGTAGTTAAATGTAAATATGTTTTCTATTAACTGCAATGGGCTGAACTCGTAAAACGTAAATCTACTTGCACGTAAAGTTTCAATTGAAACATAGACCACAGGGTTTCATTTGTAATGTTGTGAATTTGACATGTAATGCTGGTCTTGACGTCCACTGGTTTAGCTATTTGTCAATGACAGACAAAGTCCTCACAGCGAAAAATTCCAATATTTTATATCCTGCAACTGAGCTGGCCACTGTGATTGAAAATGGCGATTGGTGATTTTGCAGAAAGCTGCTGTACCGAGCTACTTCAGAAAAAAAGGTCTGACGGCGAATGCTGCTGTAAAACCACACCAAATAAAACTACTTGTAGGAATAAAGTAGAATCTCTTAAACTAGGTTTGGGTTTCCGATTGTCTAAATTCTGTAGTTATGATTGTTCACAACACCATGCAGAAGGAAGTGAGTTTCGTCAGTAAAGAACATGATCCATGTCTAGATTTTGTTCATTTCCGTCCGATAAGGAAACGGCAGGGCACATACTTATTGCTTACACTGATTATTTTTAAGCAATTTTCTAACCATTTAAAATCTTGTACAGATAACAGCTCAGAATTCATATTATAATTTTGTAAACCATGGTTATGGGTTTATCGAAAGACTACTTCATACGTAGTGGACTATTGCATCCTGAGACCTTTGCCACCCCTTCTTTCTCAAACTGTATGGCTACTTGATCTAGTATCTGCCGTTCAACGAATTTCCACTTCTACAAGGTTTAGTGTCACAGGAACCTGTATATTCATATTCTCGTATTATTTTCAGTACACGATTTACAATAATAGCGCCTGTGTTCAATAATTTTAATACCCTCAATTTCCACAATGAGTTTAAGGAACAAATGTTATTTTGATAATACAAACACACAAGAAAAGTCAGATCCTCTTGTAACGATGACAATTACAAATTGCTTTCTCATCCTTCCCGGCCGTCCACCTTTCTGGTAGGTCGGATGGCCTGGGCTTCAACAACAACATTGCTTTCCCACCGTCAGTAAAGTGATGCAATTCATAGCTGTTTGGTTTTAGAATAAATTATCTCAAAGTATATGTCATTATGGACAATTTCCCTTTGCATAGATGGTGCTGTCGCAGTGCTTTCCAGAATTTCTGCAGTATCGTATGTTATTTTAATGTTAAGATAAACATATGGCACATCTTGTTTGTAATATCTAATCGCGCCTTTGGTTTGATACGTTTTGTAACATTTTGAACTAACCACTACAAAGTTGCAACACCATGTTTCGAACCAACGGCTATTGTTCGAAGTGACCTTTGTTTCTTCGAAATAAAGTCCCATTGCCGCAAACGTCCTTTTGTCAATAAAATTGAGGAGCAAAATAGTTCAATAATTACAACCTTTAGAAATACAAACATTAATTCTCTATATTCTGTATAAAGGTATGTATATTTTTAGTATGGTGATTCTTTATTATTCCTCTTACTTTCCAAATATTATGTCACTATTATTCAGATAAATTATTATTCAGGTAAATATTCCTTAATATTTAATTTCCTGCACAGAATATTTTAGTGCATCTTAGTTCAAGGGCTTATATGTACTGTTGTGTCTAATACTGAAAGTTAATTTCGACCTCTAACACACGAACATCTTATACATATATCAACTTTACATCCAAATATTCAGATTATAATGATGAATTTTACTTCGTTTAAAAAATATATTAAGTGATCAGCTATTAATTATGGCTATGAGCAGACTGAATATTCACGTTAAACTGAGATTTCCTCAATTTTTGGTTTTGAAAAAACTATTTCAAAGTCTAAAAATGTATTCATCGTGTCTTGAGAAATGTATTGTCCTTATTCTGTGAATGATATTTTAAGATATCTTTTTTTAATAACCAACACATATCTAGTGAATTGTTTAAATGTTTTGTAAGGTAAAGTGTTTAACTTTCCAATACCAATTTTAACAACTCTCTCTAAATATATATTTGTCTCACTTCTACTCAAAACTTAAAGGAACTATACATATAATAAGAAATTAAAAAGCCAATCAACAACAGCTTATTAAAAATACAGAAATTTTAGAATATATTGCTTATTTTATTTTTCTATTTAGAAAGAGCTGTTTTCTGTAATATAATAATTAAAGTTTACATATTTATATACAAATATCAAATAATGGTAATAAAAGGTAACTATTGATTGTAAACATTATTATTCTAGTTATTTAATGGCAATACTGGAACTACAATATATTTTACTTCTAAATTGATTTAGATCATATACCTCAGATATTTACCAGAAATATAAAATAAAAATTAAGCTAAATATTTTAATGTAAACATCATTACTTCCTTAGAATTAAAACTTAGCATATTACGGTTGAAAAAAGAATTATGTGTTGTGTTCAAATGATAGTTTTATAGAAAACTTTCTTTATATGTAAAAATGAACTAAGATAGAAAAATTTTTATAAAAGGGAAATTTGTGGCGATTTCCAAACCTTCTATACTTTTCTGTAAAATGGCTTAATATAAAAAGGATAGCCAAAGCATATCAAATGTATCTTTATAAGAACTGGAGCCGAATCTAACAATTTGTGATGTGTGGGAATAAATGACCATTATCTGAAATATCGTCAATTTACTACGGGAAATTGCTAGGGGAATGTTCCTAACTAAGGAAAATGCCATCATATCACTTATCATCACATACTGATAAGCTGCGTCGAGGCAAGAATGTGTCTATACTTAACAATCTAAGATTGCTGGCAGTATTTTCTGGAGATTTATTCCTAAACAAAAATTATCTACTAGAACAGCAGAGAAATCCGTTTCAAGAGGATTCTTACTAAGTAAAATCTTCACACTGGAGTAAAAAACCCAGAGTACTTCAAGATTTCTTTTCCAAAATTTGAAGATCTAAAAAATTTTGCAAAATGTCCTTGATTTGTAAAATCTAATAAAATACGGAAACTAAAATTTTTATCCTACCAGAGTATTTTAGTCAGTATATTTGTCACAGATATAAAATATATTTAATAGAAGTTCCGTTGCACTGTATACGAATTGCACTGTAATGTGTGCTTTGTATAAATACATTGTTCCGTACCTCTAATTTATATTTAAGCTTTAAGCTGTGAGAGCCAATACTTAAGGACATTAGTGTTATTGTAGCAGAAAATTATATGTTTAAAGAAAACTTTAATCATAAATATATCACCAGTGCACAAGACGTAATTTTTTCATGTATATTTTAGTAACTTATACGGGCTAGTGTTTAACGAAATGAGAAATTTTAAATTATATAAAGCATTATATTAAAGAAGTAGAATGAGATGTATGTTAATATTACATAATAGATACAAGAAAATGGGGCAAAAACTCAAAATTTTAAAATTCGTTCCGGGCAAAATTTGAAATAAAAATAATCTATTCAAGCAACTCAAAGATTTCCCTACAATTCGAGTTCCAGTTGTTTTTTAAAATAATATACGCTATATTACACTACGCTTGATAACTAAAGTTCACAACCTAGTTTCGGTATTACACAGAAAATATAAATTTTATTTCATATTTCATGCAGTAATTTGCTACAAATGCATCTATAATTAATACAGTGTAAACGTAAAAATTACCCAAAAGTTGCTAGCATAAATATTGAAGTTAAAGACGTTAAATTAATTTTCATAAAGGTACAGATTGATAAATTTAAATATGTCATAATAATTCGAATTTACATTACTATTTAGTAAACTAATTTTAAATTTTAATGTTTCAGGATATGTATTATTGCTATTATTTAAGTTACGATGTTACTTAATAAGCAAGTTTTGAAACAATATTGAAAATTTCGACATTACCTTTGAGCCTCTCTCATTAAAAATTATTTCTACATCTAAAATAGAACCATATTGCTGCAAGAAAAAGGATTTATAATATAAATATATCATTCATCATAACTGCATCTTAAGATCACATAAATATTTATAATTATGAAATATTTAATTTGGCCATATCTATGACTAAACATGTAGACTATTAAATGGAATTATAGCTGCATTAGATAAAATAACGAATACGTTTTCTCGCATATATTATACTCTTTTATGTTTTCTATTTCTAAACTACAATGAAGTAAATATTTCAATTTGATGTCTAATAGTCGACAGATACACTGCAAAATAATTATGGCGAAAGCATAAATGAAATATTCCGATATACTTAAGGCAATGAATTTATTTTTGCTATAATATATATTTCAAAAAAATTTAACTGATATAAATATACAAAATTCAATTTTATCTGAACCAGCTAATGTAAATTTCACTATCTTGTATGACTTTCATAAAACATATAATCGTAACACTAAGATATAAAAAGTGGTATTATAGTTATACATTTATAACATTTTTCTTATATTTTTCACGCAATATGATTTTAAATCAACGTAATTTTAGTACATGCTATTGTTTTGTCAAAATTATTTTTGTTGTTTTTAAAATAATGGAACTAATACATTTGCTATTTATACTTTGAATTATATTTTGAAATAATAGAGTATTTTTAATTGCATTTCTTATTTTTATAACATTAACTGAAAAACCTCACCAGTTTTTACTTCTTAAATACTAATATTCCGAGATATTAAGTTTAATTCCTTTTAAGACAATTTTCAAATCAACGGTTGAAGTAAAATAGCCCCGTATCGAATAAAGAAAATAGGAACCATAATTCCACTTTATGAGCATTACAAAATTATATACATTTCTATTAAATTTATAAGGTCTATATATTATAATTCTGAAATTTGATGTAAACGTATGATCAGATTTAAAGTATCCGCAATTTAAAACTTTTGAAGATTTATCTAGCAGCCTAAAATCAACTAAACTCAGGAGACATAAACTTAAAAAGAGATAGTAGCTACTACTGTGAATTATCCTTTAGGCGGCTTCGGGGTTCTAAACCAAAGGAGAACAACCAAAAGAGGAACTAATTTCTGAATTTGAATTATAAATTTAGAAGACTAATATTTGGCATGTTGCGTACTTCACTGCTATTTTTAAGGAAAAACACAAATATTCTCTATTACCTTTTAAATACCTGTAATGACTAGGAAGCGGATCTTTATGTTTCAGAATATTTTTTCCTAAGGTAATTACATGTTAATTTTAACAAAAGTTAAAAGTTATATGAAGACAGATTTTAAAATATAGAATAAAGAGTATATACAATTAGAAGATGCAAATGCATATTGGATTCTGAATGGATGGATGTCCATAGATATGTCTATTTAGAGTAATTGTTTTCTCTTACGGATTCGTGACAGTATGACGTCACTTCCGTATAACATAGTTCCACTTCCGTGATCGGTTAATTTCAAGTACTGCTGTAACAATCCCGTGTCGATTCGCACCCATGGAATTTTCACTCCAAAATGAAGCTATATTCTGAAAGAAATATCGGTTTTAATCATTTTTGCAAGTGATCAACTTAGATCTTTAATGGGGGAATTTGAGCCAAATTTGCAAGCGGCATAGCTGCAAATGGACATATTCTGAGAAATTTTAGTATCACAGGGGCGAAGTTTTATATTATCCTTAATAATAGAAGAAACACCATGGCTCCAGCATTGCTAAAAGCGAGGTGTTAAATAAAAATAATGGCTTCGATATGTATTTGAGAAAATTCAGTTAACAAGAAATAAAATGAATCAAGATTAGAGGAAACTTCAGGACTTAAGTTCAGAATTTAAGCAACCTTATTTCTAAATAGTGATTTAATAATCTGTAGACCTATCAAAAACGTTTATGTTAATCGCGATGTTAGGAATTGTACGATGACTATAAAATTGCTGAAGCAACTTTTCTCATAAGCTGTTAGCCTTCATACATTTGATTGAAAATATTCTGTTTGAGAAATCAATTCAGAAAAATAAATAATAATAACAATTTAGCTTTGAATTTCTGGTAGTTTTACCTCAAAATTTTACATTTCATGACACCGCATTTTATCATTAACTTCAGCTTTAAATGACCTCTGATGGATATTTCTAAAACTATTCTGTTTATAAAATCACTTCCACACGTTTTGATTTGACGAATATTCCTACTAAATCTAATTATTTTTAGTATAATAAATACGTCTTAGAAATCTCAAAATTTGGATTCTTTAATTATGATGATTGTGTTTACTGAAAACTTCTCATATCTAATATAAAATAAATATATATAAATAGACAAATAGACATAAATAGACAAATATACATAAATCAACAAATAGACATAAGTATAAAATAAATAGACAAACTTTATAGATGCTATTTACAAACTTTATATTACAATTTAAACACACATAACAAGTGAGTAATTTGATATATTACATTCAAAAATATAATAATAGCAATAATAAATTCTTACTCCAAATAATTGTCTTAAGTCTGGGTCTCTAAATCTAAAAGGAATGTTGCTAACATGGAGTCTCTTTGGTTGACTAATCTTGGTACCATCAGAAATAACTGTTTGCGTGGACGCTTGGCCGCTAACTGTAACTATAACTTCGGGATCCAAGTCTGTTTGCTGAAATGTTAACAATGACACGTATAATACGTTTAACACAATTAAGGAGTTTTTTATACATTTTAGAGTGGCTTTATAACGTATCCATTGCTACAAATTGTGAAAATGGTAGTTTAGTTGTAATGGTTATGCAAATTCGGATGAAACAAAAAGCGGTCCCAACCCCATATCTACACATAACAATACAAATAACAGAACAAATTTTCTAAATTTACAACCAATTCGATAGACTGTATGCATTATAAACGGGTAATGCAGTCTACATATTATAATGGCCTATATTCGGCTATAATATTTATATTATTTTTAAAATGTATGAAGACAGAATTTTCAATAAATGGAGTTCTTATGGCGTAGCTACAATTTTCAATTTATTTCAGATAACAACTTATGCCAAATATCTCCTTGACAGATTTAAATATTATTCAACTAAATTATATGTCTGTCAGAACTAAATTAGTTAAATATTTTTATTGTTAGAGCATATTATTTAATTCGTGTCATATAACTGACTTAAAACATGGAATCTCTTATGAGTCCGTTCGACAAAAATATACACTTTGTAAAATTATGAATTTGTTGTAATGATGAATATTACAAACATGTGAGCTCATTGAACACTACGTGAATTATTCTCCAATGTAGAACTTGATTATAACAATTATTCGAAAATCAAATCCGTAAAGCATATAAGTGCAACCAGGTCTCGCAAAATTTCCCCCGAAAAATGGACATTTTTGAGTAGAAATAAAGGTTCAAAAGCAAGATATGAAAATTCACAATGTTAATAACCTTTTACTTAGCAATATGTATTTCAATGGCCAGATGTATCGAAAACGATACTGTTTCGTTGCTAATTATTTTACATGTACAGTGAAATTTTAATTAGGAACCACGGTAAAATATATTTATTCAAGCAAAATAATATTTTTATATATATTATGATGTATATAAATAAAATTGAACTTTCTCCGAATTCTATAGTTTTTGTCATTTCCGAAAACCACGTTTTTAAAATAACTTTCCCTTTGAGAATTTCTTCATATTATATTTCGAGTATCCACTTTCTATTAAAAAATTTCGACTTTTTAAGCAGCCTATCTTTAACTAATTATAACAAAAAATTCATGATATTTTTAGCTGAATATTACATGTTAAATTATAGTGTTTTTTATAATGATACCTATCAAATAAAATTTTCTTTTTATACAAAGGATGTCTTATAAAAGGTACATGTCTGTAAATGAAATAAAAGTATTTATTATTGAGAAAGCAAAAAGTGAATTATTATATTATACTATAAAAATAACAGCATTTTGTAGCAATAATTTTTTTACGGGCCATTAACTATTAATATTTGATTAATTTTAATAACAATATACTCTGATATTGTTGTATTTTATTAACTATGTGTGTTATTATCTAGGTGTTTTTCTAAAGTTAAGAGGATTAAAAATATAATATTTTTCATGTATAATTATTGTATTCTTTAAATATCCATTTAGAAGTATGATTTGATATACAATGTTATGATGTACTAAACATCAAAAGAGTATTTTTCTTAATTATTGCAAAACACGTCTAAACTATTTTAATATTTTCAGCAAAGACTGCAAGTATTGTAAACTGTCTTTGATAATATTGTAATTGTTGACAAGTATTGTAAAACTGCATGTATGTATGCGAAATGTATATATCTACTCTCGCTCAAAATACGTTCGAAGAAATTTCATGAAATTTGGTATTTAAGTTAATATGTTATCTTAATAATAATTATATTTCGCTCGATTATTAAAGGTAAAACTAACCGATTTCTTTAAAATGCCAAAATTTTGCAAAATAAAAATAAAAATAAAAACATGCTTAAATGTATTAATTAAATACTATTTAGAGACGCAATGTTAAATTACAAATTGAGTAATATCACCCCTATATCTCCAAAAGAAACCGTTATCTAGTTTTTTTTCTATCAAAGACGTAATACCTCGTTATTTTCGTAATATCGTTAAATTAGTACATTTATCCCATTCTACGGTGTAGTATGTAATAAAACGCTTTAAAGAAGAGAATCTGATCGAAAACAAGGTAAGAAAAGGTCACCCGGCAAAGTTAGCTTAACGTAATCAGAAATTTGTAGTTAGAAAATATGTGAAAAATCCATGTTTGAGCGCTGTAAAACTTTCTACAGAATTTATTGAAAACTTTTCTACTTCAATTTCACCTGAAACTGTTCAACGAGTGCTGAAATCAGCTGGATTACATGAACGTTCCGCCCGATGAAATTTTTTTGTAAAGTGCGAAAAATAGAAAGCTTAGGCTTTCCTTCGTAAAATCAATGATAAATAAGTCCGAAACGTATTGAAATCATTTTTTATTTGCAGATGAAAGCAAATTTAACATTATTGGTCCGATGGGCGTATAATTATATGGAGAAGAAAGAATGAGGAACTTAATCCCAAGAACTTAATTGGATCAGTAAGGCATGGGGGGTGTCCTTGTGTGGGGGAGCATGTCAGCATCAGGACTAGGTAATTTAGTATATATTGACGGCATAATGAATCATGCTCTTTATTTAAATATTTTAAAAGATAATTTAAAATTATCAGCCCAACATTTGGGTATTGGAAACAACTTTGTTTTTTATCAAGATAACGATCCTAAGCACACGGCTTTCAATGTTCGCCCCTGTTGTCTCCATAATTGTCCACAAGTTCTGAAAACACCACCTCAGTCGCCGGATTTAAACCCAATAGAACACATTTGGAGAGAACTGGGTGTTAGAGTACAAAGACACGACATTAATATGAGAAGCGAACTAAAAACAGTAATGAACGAAGAATGGAGGAACAATGATGCTAAAATTACAAAAAAAAAATAGTAAACTCTATTCACAGACGTTTAAAAGCTGTTATGGATGCTATAAGATATCCTACTAAGTACTAATTTACGGAAATATTACAATATTTACTGTATGTAGAGATTTTTTTAAGTGTACGAAGACTTTTGTGACGTAACATTTTGGTTATTTTTTCATTATTATTTTTTCAAAAAAAATGTTTTACTATGTTTTTAAAATATTTTATGCAGTTTTGTTAAGAACAAGTTATAGATATTATTAAAAAATTCCTATTCTGAAATATTAATTTTTATTAATGGATAGAGCAGTGTCTCATTGAAATTCGTAACTGTACGAACACTTTTGGGAGCCACTGTATACTTATTTATAATGTATGATGATTTTAGTATCAATTTTTCCGATTTACCCTATGCAAATTTGTATTCACGATTTCTGGTTGCATAAAAGCTCACATCTGTAAATTCCTTATTATTGCCGCTGATGATGGATGTTTTGCTATCCGAAAGTTCTATGGCATGTTGAAAAACTTTTCCTGTATGTCAGGATGGTGTATTAAATACAGTTTACATTACTTGCAGTCTTTGCTGAAAATATCAAAAGAGTAGTTCTAATATAATGAAACGAAGGAATTAAGTCAGTCGGAAAAGGTAGATGAATTATAATTTTCCAGCCCAATTATTTTATCCTTATTCATACGTAAGTTTTAGTGTTGGTTTGGAAAACATTTGTTTATAATTACCCAAATATATATATTCATTGTTTTTTTAAATTAATACACTTTTTAAAATTTCCATTTTTAAGAGTTCATATTGAATTGTCTTAAAATGGTTTAATTTTTTATTTAACTATACCATTCCAATATATCCCCCGTGAAAGAAATGGATGAAAAACGGATTTGTTGATAAGTTACTTGGGCAGATTCTTGAGTCTTGCTAAAGAATCAAAGTCCACAAATTATAAGAGGATATTGCACATACCCCCCCCCCATACAAAATGAATTATAACACTGAGATACATAAGATGCTAATCAAAAATATTTCTACCCTTCTGCAGGACAGAATAATTCTATTAGATTGGCAGTATTCTTGAATATTCTACGTTTATTGAACTCGTACAGAATTCTATTAAACTATCCAGTGTAAATAGCTTGTATACTTAGCCCCTAGAAATAATACATACTGTAAAATATTATGGTGATACACAACTTTGTTATTCGTACCCACTTTGTAACAAAACGAGATGTGTTTTTCTATTCTATCGAAATTATGACCGATTTAAAATGATATGAGAGAGCGAAACAGAAATGTGGTCATGGGTCTTGAGATTTAGATTTCTTACACTTCTGTAGATTGATCAATGGTTCCATATCAAATATAACCTTTCAAAAATAAAGATAACAACTCATATTTATTTCTTGCGGCGTTACGTGATAATATAAACTCATGTTTATAAAAATTGCAACCCCATGAAGGAATTACGCGATTAAGTTGAAACTTACAGCAAATGCAAACTAGGGTATGCTATGCAAATGATTAGAATGCCGGAGTCACCGCGCATGCGTGGTCCGAGCAGCTCCCTCTGATTACTGTTTTAACCGTTTAAATAGAGAGATGTAGCTGGACGTTGAAAATAATCTATGACTTTATGCCAGAGATAAACGTTTTATAAGAAGTCACTATGCTTCTACGACGACAGAGGATGTCATATGAGCAATTTACGGAGTTTAAACGGCGACGAATATTCGGCCTTTGTGAGTAGGTCATTGGTCGTTTATGGAATAAATTTCATTCAATTCTGATGATTCCTTCATGGTGTTGCATTTTTTACAAACATGAATACATGTATTAATTACATATTTACCTGTTTATTTTGCCAAATTTATGTTTACATATTTGTAGTTTACTATACCTTAATCAAAGTTTAATATTTATATGTATTGTATCGTTTTGTAGAATAACAACAAACTTCTGTTGTTTCTGCACATCGATTATGTATATTTATATCTGGTTCACTTTTTCATAATTTAACTACTTGGAGTTGTTTCTAATGATTCGTACTCAAGAGTTTTAGACAACACGAAACCAAGTGTAAAATACCATGAATGTTTAATTTGATGAGGAACAAACCTAGATTGTCAGAAGATGCGCCAGAAACTATGAATTCTGTAAATTATACAACAAGATGAAACCTGAGAAATTTTGTATAGTGTAAAACGTAAAGATTTTGTGCTACATTTATTTACTTCAAATAACAATTTTTTAATCTTGATGGAACAGCTCTCCTCTTTGCGGTATTTCCTTTTGCTTGGGTGATCAAATCAAACATTTTTCAATTGTTCGAAAAGGTGCCCAACATAGTTTTTCTCATGTTAATATTGTAAGCTATTGTGAACCCATTTGACTGGAAAATATTATAAAAATAATAAATATGAAAAATCTGTACAAAAATATACTGCTAAAGGAGCAATTCGTTATAAAGCATCTCAAGTACATTTTGCGACAGCTGGTTTAGTTATAAACATATGTTGTTACTTGTGAGACCAGGAGGCACCATATGCAGTTTTTGATGTTTACGACGAAACAAAGCACATACTTCTAGTCACAGTTTTATGACAGTCTTGGCCCGGAAAGTCATGAACCCAATAAATACACGTCCAAGAAATTGCAGGTGTGGTTGGGGTAAAATATCCTAGAGCTAAGACTTACACCAAGTTTCATGGGAAACTGAAAGAGCCAATCAGGCAAAGATACGACATCGAACTGAGGATTCTCCAATGAGAGTAAGGGGGGCGCATCCTGATCTGAGGCAAAATGATGCGGTGACGAGGAGAAAAGCAACGAATATAATTTCAATTATTATTCAAAAACAAGCGATAGTCGTGATTATAAGAAATGATTTCAAGAGTTAAGAGCAAGAGACGTGGTTTCAAGCAGTGTAGTGGTTATTCATTTTGAGTAGAGAAAATGTCATAGAAAAAGATCCAAATATCAGAAAAAGAATCGGTAAAGATTCCAGTCATGTTCAGTCTCAGAACCGAAATACAGAAGTATGTGCCAGTCTTCATGTATATTAGGTCAGTTTTTGATCTTTGGAATAATATTCAATAGACCTGATCTCAGACGGTGCTTTTTTCCTCTTTAACCTTTTGTTAAAGCTGATGTAATTTTAATTATAATAATAGAGGTATTAATAAATAATAATTTATTTTAAAAGTTAAAAATTTGGATTTTAATGTGTAATGTTTTAATTTAATGATTATGTTATGGAACTCGTGCAAAGAGGTACTGGTGGGTTATTGCGATCACAATAGTAATGCACGAATGTTACGATTCTTGACCACGTTATTCCTGGGATATTCCAACTTCCTAAATTATGCGCGTAATATGATTTTTAAATCACCACACTACTTTTAATTTTGTCTCCTATATTTGTTGCCACTCTGTAAATATGTGGTATTTTGTTATCCTGAAACACGTTTTTAAATTTTTTTGCTTGTGCCCTTAATCCTCATTTCTTTTATTTTAGTGGAGTATGTCTAATAAGCTATTTACATATTTTCAAGTTTATCTGACTCAATTCCAAAGAGTGACTAATAATTCAACTCTTAAGAATTGCTTTTTGAGCATCTATGCCACAGTTCAGGAGACTTAACCAACGCGGCTACATTACTGGAACTGCTCCTCTGAAAAGGAAAATAATAAAATCTAGTACCTGTGCTAACAAGGTAGTTTCAGTAATCAGTACATAAGCATACTGAAGGACAGATGTTTATTGAACGTAAAATTAAATAATTTATTCAACTTCGTTTACAGCTCTCTATATCATGATTGGCAAGACCTAAGCTTTTGCAAATTATAAGCTTTGTACTTAAGACGGCATGAGCCATAACACAAATTTGGTTACCCATTATTCGGATACCAAAAAAATAAACGTTTTTGTGAGAAAAGTTGGTAAAAAAAAGAGAGTAGATAATAAAGATGGCAATGATGCCCTATATCTGGCTTTTAAAGTCACGAGCACATGCGCACAGCGGAACGCGTTTGAAATGCTAGAGTTTGCATGATAGATGTTAGTGGTGATATTCCACAGTGCCACATAAATGTAATGGACTGTGAATGCAGAGACACCTGTTAACATTTTTGATTACAATTTCCCGTTGAATTTACTGAGTTGTTAGTTGAACTTCTACTATCACACATATTGAGTTTTTCACTAATTCAACTAACGTAGGATATTGTACAGTATGAAATATATTGATCATGCATTTTAATTTAAAAGCACAAAACATAGTTTCAAATTTCACTTATATATTAGATTCTGGGAAACATTATGTAATGAATGTTTACCGTTTGTTGCTCTATGCCGTTACTTGTGATAACTGGAACGCTAAACGAAGTTTCTTTGTTTTCATTTCTGAGTTGTTGAGCTGTTTGTTGTTCCCCTCCATTCTGTTGATGCTGCTGCTGTTGACTTCCGCCGTATTGGGGAGGATAAGACATTGGAAGCTGCGTTTGGACCATGTGCTGTTATAGAAAAAAAAGTAGGCTATATTTGACTATTTAGTTTCACAATATATAATTGTAATATTTTCATGTATTAAAAAATTTTATATAATTTACAAGTCACCATTTAATTATACTCTTTTCGAGTCACAATAACGATATTGATGCGATTGTGGGCTTGAGCACGAAAACACATTTTCATGTAAGAAATATATAGTTTTTAAATGCAAACAAATTATTTAGGTATTAGATTCGTAATCTTAAAAAGACTAATTTTATTTCAGAAAGTTCACCAAACGATGATTTACGAACACGCATAAAAGACTATTAGACTTAATGTTGTTGAAATTTACAAATTCGCATCATAATCACTGATAAACTATGAGATACATGAAAAGACTCATAGAGTTTCTATTTTACCTGTTTTTACTTTCCCTACAATACGTAGAACTTGCAGAAGAAAGTATTGTGATGGAGTCAAAAGTTTGATTATCGGATTTTGATATATCTACACACTTTTGCAACCCTATATGTTTATTTATGTGTGTGTGTGGCTGTAAGTGTATGGAGACAGTGTATTTCAAACAGACTGAGCGAAT
This sequence comes from Amaurobius ferox, assembly GCA_951213105.1. NCBI lineage: Eukaryota > Metazoa > Arthropoda > Arachnida > Araneae > Amaurobiidae > Amaurobius > Amaurobius ferox. The sequence continues at coordinate 138,914,526 of OX578136.1, forward strand.
CGAAAGAAATTTGGCACGATTATTACAATGTGTTTAATGTACCCCGATTTTCAGTAGCTGAGTATGCGCGTGCAACGCAGTGTCAGATTACATAATATGCTACTCGCAAAATTATAATACTATTTTAAAATTACATTCATTAAAAGACAACTGTATGTTCTTATATATCTTGTAGAAGCCCTTGAATAGTTTATGAAGAACCGTATTTTATTCTTTTGGGGATTTTGGTACTCATTTATTTTACCGCACGTTCATGGAATTTCTAACCATTCCTAATAAACTGAAATTTATGTATGTATACTCTACCGTTTAAAGTGACATTATTTAAAACAGCTGACTCTGTCTATATTCCATTACTACTTTTAAGTTACAAGTCTTTGACGCATAAGGTTTTTTTTTTTTTTATCCCTTCGGTTCTTATCAGTACCTTGTATGGAGCACTTCAAATATACACACTTTGATAAAAAATATCAAAGTACTCCAATAAAACATTCTGAAATCCAAGAAAGATAATATGCAAATTCATCTAAGTCAGGCAAGCAGATGATTAAATTTTGTCCACCAATAAATATTTAACTATTAATCGTCCTAAGAGAGGATTTTATTTGTATAGAATTTTTGTCCACTTTTCTACTTTTGCTACTTTTTTATGATCATGTTGTTTTTTTATGTAATTTCACCCTTTATGTTTATACTCGTATATGACCTATTTTGGCTCATTTTTTCATCTTTTTACATATAGTATTGTTGAGAAGTACCTTGTGTTATTAAGATATTTATGTGTCTGGTTAGATTTAATATTGTTGAGACTTGCCTTGTCTTGTTAGGGAATTTATTCGTCTTGTTAGATTTAATATTGTTGAGACTTGCCATGTCCTGTTAGGATATTTATTAGTCTTGTTAAATTTAATATTGTTGAGACTTGCCTTGTCTTGTTAGGATATTTATTCGTCTTGTTAGATTTAATATTGTTGAGACTTGCCTTGTCTTGTTAAGATATTGAGGTTTTATTGTGGGGCACAACAATATTGTGTGGTTTTTCTATGGTTTTGTATTGGTTGGGTTGCACTTCATTTTGCTTTCGCATTCTCTCTTTCAGGCATATACTGAATCCTAACTTGGTTAGTTGAATTATTATTTATATGGATTTGAATCCACACTCTTAGATATATCCATCGGTTTATTTTATTTGTTTCCACTTTGTATTTTGATTTCAGTTCATCTTGTGTCTATTGTGTACGTTGTATTCATTTTGCATTTCGTGTTTGTAATTACCTCTAGTGCACAAAATAACCAGCTGGCCTACAAACCTCTATTCAACTGTATCCTCTTATAAATTTACTTCCACGATATTCATGTAAAACACCAATTTCCAAAAAGCATATTAATCACTGGGAAGTTTTGCTTTCGGTTAGGATCGAACCTATCTCCATCAATCTTAATAATAGTACTGGCATGCTATGGTGACAACACTAAGATCCTTAATTTCAAGCACTTTATACCCGTAGATAAACATAAAAAATATAATCAATATTGAAATGAAATCGTATACACTAGACTTTATATCCTGTTAATTCATAAACACGTATCTCTGCTCTTTATGTAAATGCATATCCTTTTGCCGTGTAACGGTATAAAACCAACGAAAAAAACCTGTTTAAAACGATACAGATGTAACATATCTTTTTTAAACTACATGCATTTAATAAACGTAGTTGTGATGCTTTGACACCGTGGTAAACAGAACTCAGCCTCAAGTAGATTCCGTATTACTTAAATGCCATTGTATTTTTTCACGTGGATTAATTTCACTGACCATTAATCATACTTCTCTGACCGGTGGAAGGATATGCACATTTTCAATCCATGTCTTTCAGATAAGGTATGAAGAGGGAATATTCCCGTTTCCCTTCTCCATTCATCAAACCCCACCCCCTCAGTCGAGGGAATCGTCTGCCGAGCAAACAGCTTAAGAGTGGGTGAAGCGATTCGTTGGGGTAGTACTACGAAAAGTGGAATATGTGACTTTGTGAATGTTCTATAAAGATAAGGTGTCGTCTATTAGCCAAGAATGAAATGTTTGAATTTGTAAAGCCTTCATTTACTTTGTTGTAAGGAGTTTCTAATTTGAAAAGAAACGTTACATAAATTAACAATTGTAAGGTAAACAATAGTGTGGGTAATTTGCATTTTTCAGATTGAAATTACTATTGTTTAGTCTTTTAATTCATCTGAAATTATGAGATCGTATGATTCTTCATGCATTCAATTTGTTTTTAACTATCCGCAAATAACGTTATGCTGTGTTTATAACAATTCGCTCAGAGTCTATCTTCATTTATTCTAAAGAAGAATATTATCCTTTGCTTTTGAAACTGGTTAATATCTTTGCTCATTTTTTACGCTGTGTCTAACGAGACCTTTTCTTTATAGATTAGACTGTAGGTCCACAGTAATTAACGTATTGCACATACAAAATGATAAATATCCAAATTAATTTCAAATCCCAATTGTTGTTTATGTGGGGTATTGTTAATCCCAATTGTTGTTAACATGAAATTGTATTTATAATCGAAAAACGTTAATTCTCATTCATATTAGAAATATTCAATATCTTTAGAGCAGACAACAATGTTCTTAATTTTGGAAGCATGACCTCAGCGTAGCGTCTGGTAGATGTAAACATGTTTCAATATTGTTCGTGCTCACTTGTTCGGTAAACTCGATAACAACCGCTCTGGCATCATACAATTTGCTATAGGCCAGCTGCTTAAGACTGCATATTTAGCAGAATATGTATTGTTTGTGCGTTCGAGCCAGAGCGTCCGTCGTACTAAAAGGTGCAAGGTATCTGTCTGGATGGCTGAGACAGTGCCACCCAATTTAGTCCAGAACCCAGTGTGCGTGTGTGGGGTGGGTGGGATCCACAAAGGCCTTTCCCTATCACCAACATCTCGTCAGGACTTATGGATCCACATATTTAACGTGATTGTTTTCAGTGTGAACACGGGAATAGTTTAGACAGAGGCGGGAATCTTATTCGGGTCGTCGGAGTGCAATCCCCGTGCATTTAGCCACTGAGGTGCCCTACCCCTGCACAATATTTATTGAATTTGAAACTGTCTGCGTGGTGTAACGCAATCACCGATTACCGTAGAGGTTAGTTACAGCTGTACATAGTAAATTTTCTCATTACCACTGAAGTCAGACTATTCCGTGCTTCAATCTCCACTCGGAGTGAGGCGCTATATGCGAGAGGGAGTGTTATTCGGTATTCGTGAAGCAGGCTCTTCAAGGCGGTGGAGAGGAGCTGGTCTTGTGGCCTGTCTCCATACCCGTTGGCGACCGGGGTCGGGCTCTTAGGGATCAACATTGGACCTCGTCCGGTGAATGATTTCGTCGATCTCGCGCCCTCGGTCGTCCTCTCGGCGGTCGGGACATAGGTAGCTGTGCTTTCTCCCCTAGTAGTAGGCAAAAACCAATAGGTTGTGGCCGGAGTTAGACTTTTCTCTTTTTCTCTCTATTCCGTGCTTTAAAATGTTACAAAAAACAAGCAGGACACCGTTTACGCATTTACTTCTCACGGCACTGGGAACGCGTATACATATATTTGAAACACCGTTCTTATTACTCAATTTTAGCTCGGAAAGCGTGAGTGGAAGACATTTTTAAACAACGAATTTTACTGTTTGCTGCTAAAAAAATGTGTTTGTATTTTATGCACCTTTATACAAAATTTTATAAACTTTCTAAGTAACAGGCGTCAAATGTCGCGAAACTGATCAGATATCGTTATGGAAACTAATAAAAATAGTTTAGCTTGAAAGTCATTTAGCATCGGCCATAGCAATATAGTTATGTTCTTTTCTAATGCTTTTAGCGATTATGGACCTTATAAACCATGATACGACTAAATAAAAAGGATAATACATGGCCAAAGTAATTTTTTTAAAGTCGACGTTAAAATATTCGATTTTTGTGCAATGTTTAACTTTTCTACATCTGTTCATTGCTTCAAGTTTTAACATGCATGCCGCCATTTTTGTCATTCCACGACCTTGATGAGTGCTTCTCCAATGGAGACAGCAGTGAAATGAAAAATTGACCATTGCTATAATTTACCAAGATAATCGGCAGTTAATTTCTTCCGAATTCTTTCTCGGTTCAACTAATATATAGTATGCTTAGCAATTAACGTAGTATAACCAATTATGTATTATATAACTAATGAGGATACCGTTATACTAAATTAATACTCGTAGCATGAAATCTTTATTATTTTGTAACTTGAAGTAAGTCATCAATGTATAGAAATTAAATTTTGGTGCAAGGAAACTGTAATAAAATGAACTATGTAGGGCTATATTAATAATTTCTGTAATATTTCATATCTGTAACATATAATATTTGTCTTTGCAACATAAATCAATTGCAGTTATTTTGACTGGAAAATTGATTAACTATTCTGTGCCATTGACTATTATAACCAATAAACATTCCCATGGTTTTAAAGTGAATAATATTCTCGTTTTACTGTTGTGTGTTTTCAAACTATAGTACGCCTTTCCATGGGAGTACGTAAGAATTTTGTATGAGTACCCCGCTGAATTTTAAATGTTTTTACTTCTATGGCGCCCTTACACAAATTATATTTTGCACCCTCCCCCTAATACTGTAAAAACATAGTGCTTAAGACGTACACTGTTGTTTCCCGGATGAACTTTCATTTGGTATTATTATGCAATTATCGAGGTTTGCATATTAGCAGAGCAGATGAAAACCTATTTTGGTAGAATTGCTTAAATGTATTGAAAAATTTATGAATATCAGATTAATAATATTTTTCTGCTAGTTGACATCTTGAATTTGAATATTGAATGGGAGTTTGTAATGGTTAAAAGAAACTGTGATCTATTACGTGTATTAAGTTTCACCTTGAAAATAGAAGGACTTATTTACCTATCAGACTGCTCAGGGATGATGAAATGTTTCTTTAGTGCAGTACGGAGGATATTAAAATAGATGCCCTTAAAGAATGTTTCACGGAAAAAAAGTTATCGTTTATCACGTGAAAATAAATTGCTATGTGTGTAATCCTAAATTAACTGCACGTACTAGGTATATAAAAAAATTTAACTTGTAAAAGCATTCGTCATATATTGATTTTTACAAAGTTTATAAATGTTATTTTATTTTTGAGTTTAAAATTATTGTTTAAAATTATTGTTTTAAAATTATGGCCCTCCCTGCATACATAATGTATAGAATAAGCATTGTGACGGTGTCGATAATTCGAATTCGAGTTTTTGACGAAGAGTACATTTCAAGAGTCTCTGAACCATCCAGGTGAAATATAGCTAGAGAGACTTATGGCAACCTTTCCGTGACCACTGAACTAAGTCACATGACTTATGCACTCACCTACGCGCATATTTTCTTCCGCATCTCTCCTTCCATTGCAATTGTATGACGTTTTCGAATGCGGTAAGTCATGTCGCACGTTTTCTTTCAATTTTCAACAAAATATGGTAATTTCCTTCACTGCATATGAATGTACGTCAAAGTTTATCAAATGTGGAGACACTACGTTTCACAGGTAAGTCGTTTTCATTCATTTTAAAACATATTTTATATAAAATAATGAGTTGTTTGGCATATGCGAAGATGACGTCCTATAATAAAAGTAGCTTTTCTGGCTTTGTAAATAATGTATAGCCTAGTAATAATTTCTAAAATAAAATATTTTATATATATTTGCGTACTTTCAAAAGCTGTACCTCTATAAATGCTTAAAATTAAAATGTAATCCCAGAAAGATCTGGGAAAAACAACTGAAAAAAGAAAATTTTAAAGCATCAAAATATGCTAAGTTGTGCTCAAAGCATTTTAAACCAGAATGTTTTGATGAGGAAAAATTTGGGGGAACTTAGCTTAAAGTTAATGCATTTCCGACAATCTTTAATTTTCCACCACATCTCCAGAAGCACATAATTGAGAGAAAACTTCCCAATGCAAGATATATAGTAAATCAGTTCTGCAGTGTGAAACCAAGTACAGATTTTTTTTTCAATTTCCTAGTTAATGGATAATCAATAAAATTAATCTCTAAAATGCTTTTGATTTGAAGTTAATCTGTATATATCTTATAAAATGTATGTCAGTATTAAATGTATCAATTCATTTGGTACTGTGTATTTAACATTATTTTTTAAAATTATGTCGCCAGGTACATAATGATTTCCATGCATTAAGTACAGCAAGGTTTTAGAAATGTTTTTATGAAATGAAACATATAATTTGTCATGATTAGGCAGCCAACCACCAGGTCAATATTCAACTACTGATCAATATACCTACATATATGCAAATATAATGGTTGGGTAAAATTATTAAAGTACCAGACATATCAGTTGATAATTTACACAAATAAATATGCTCAAAAGAGCCCTTAAAAATTGCTAAAACATAGGAATACTAAAATTAATACAATTTATTAAATTTTTCTAGTTCAATTTTAATGTTAGTTTTAAGGTTTGAAAGGATGGAATGAGTTCAGTCTGTCATATTGAATAACATTAAAGTAGTATTTTTATAAAGGTTTAAATCTAAAAATATATAAAAAATAATCTCTGATAATATTTATGTGAAGAATTGATATCTGATAATATATATATGATGAAGGGAAGATAGACTGAAATGTAAATGTGATATCAAAAAGACTATACGACAAACTGTTGAATATTTAAAAAAAACTTGATAAGTAGATATATATATATATATATATATTTATATATTATAAATGCACCTGTATATATGCGTAATTATTCATTGACTTACAAAATCTGATTGAAATCATGAATCTCTTCGGTATATTTGTAAATATAATTCTGGTTACAGTCAATATGAATTCACGATTAACAAATGCTTGCATAGATATGAGCTATTTAGACTTATTATTCAGCTGTCTATATTCATTCTTTCTCGGTGTATTCAAATTAATTTTAACTTCAGTATAGATCATACCTCCTGAATGCATATACTATGTAGGGAAACTAATTAACAATGTATGTACTAATGTGTACCAGTGATGAACATTTTGTCCAAAATATTAATTCGCTGCCATACTTGCTAAATACCCATTTTGCACAACTTCTTCCCCTTCCATTTCTTATTTCTCCTTCATCCTCATAAATATATGCTATATTGCGTTTGTTAAGGCTGTATTTTTATATTGTGAAATCTATACACAGAATCTCAAACATGTTCAAAGCTACTTTCTCAAAAACAAAATGTATATATAAATATTATATATCATGCTTTTTCTAATATAAAACAATAAATAAACAATGCTTGATTAATTGCAGCTATGCATTGTCAATGTTTTATTTTGAAAAGGAAACAGTATATATATATATATATATATATATATCTTAGCTTTAGATTAACTAAAAATTAATATTTTGATTTTTGTTGACTGCATCTTATTAAAAATACTATATAGGCAAAGACAGTTGAATGGTTAGCATTTAAGAACTATTTTTATAAAAGTTTTTACTGAACTTCAATATCAGGATTAGAACCATTAGTCGCATATACAAAACGCCTAACTTGTGATTTAATTTGTCTCTAAATCAGAAATCACAAGGTTATTTAAAAAAATGTTTAATTATGTAATAACAATTCAAAATCACATTAGTTTATCTCAAAATGATATTACGTCTAAGTTTAAATTTAGAAATGCGTGTTTAATTTTAAAATTTATATGTGTTTCTTTACTTTTCAACATTTTAATATTGAAATGTTTACTTTTAATATCTAACTTTGAAATGCTTTATTTACTCTTAAAATAGTTCAAAAAATAAAATTTGAAAACATAGTTCACTTCTTTAATTTTAAATAGTTATTTCATCAAATCAATATTTAACGTCAGTTTTCTAAATCTTTTTATAAAACATCAGTAATTTGATCCTTTGTTTCAAGGTACTTTTGCCAATGTTGTTAAAGGTATAAAAATAACATTTTATTTAGGCGATTCTAAAGAAAATGATCGTTTATACTCAACAAAAGCAAAAAAAAATTAAATCTCGCCAATAACAATGTTGCAGAATATCGAAAGAAAATCAGGTTTTTGAACCGGAAAACCAAAAGGATGAAAAAGAAAATCACATCTCTGAAAGATTTTTATGTGAGATAAAGAAATCCATGATTCTGCTTATAAGGTGTTAGAAGTGAGTAAATTTCATTGTTTTATATAATTTTACTAGAAATAACTCACAAATGAAAACTTTAAATTGATTTTTCTCCATGTTCATTTTCGGCAGGCATTCATGTTCTTAGAATGCTAAGACTTTTATTTGTAATTAAGATACAGATTTCAAATTCTGTATACATGTTTTTTATTGCATATCTGATAAGATTGTGCATGGATTTAACATTAAGATTTGCGATTAATTTCTTTAAAAAATGTCGATCTTAGAACTGTAAATTTTTTTGTTTTCTCACTATAGGTGACACTAAACAATTTATATTAAATTTAATATCAGAAGCATCTAAAATTCCATGTACAATTTTGTGTTGTATATTCCAAGGAATGTAAAAGACAAACCTTAAAAATAAAGTAAAAATATTGAAATTTGAAAAAGTAGTAAAAATTAAAAAAAAAAATTACATTTTTCTAAAATTTAAATTTTAATGAAACGTGTAGTTCACTAAATTATTTTTTGTCAAATTATGTTTATAATTTGACAAAATAACACATATAAACCACAATTTCGACCATAATACTTAAAATGAAAAAACATTTTTGATAGAGTACTGTGTCCCCTTAAAATAGTCAGAGAAGTGACGAATATTGTTGACAAAAATAAAATTTTATTACAGTGCATTAATCTTCGGAATATTTTATATTATGTTCATCATTTTAAATTTTATGGTTTAAAAATATTTTTTTTTTCTCACATGAAAGTGAATTGCTGAATTTGAGATTAAAACAATGTTCTGTAAAAATAAAAGAAATTAATTAAAATTCTTGAATTTAGCCAAAATATGTCTGGCAGTCTATGTTATCATGAAAATATCATAAAATAAAATACTATAAATTAAACATAGCTCAACCCTATCTTTCGGCATTATTATTTAGGAGCTATAAACTATAGTGTTTTATTTTACATTGTTTTATTTAATTAATTATATTAACACTTGTTTATAACCATTTTTAAGTGATTTTAATGCTTTGAAAAGAATGTTTCATTTAAAATTATATATGTATATATATATTTTTTTTCAGATTTTTCTTCCTGGATCTGCTATAGATTTACTCAGAAGAGTTGTAAAAGGACAGACACATCAAAGAAAAGTATCTTCCACAATTACGCGTATTTGCCTTAACATTAACCTTTTATTCAGCGAAAGTATACAATTATGTAAGAAAGACATTTTGTTCTAGCCTGCCTCATCCTTCAACATTACGGAAATGGTATCAATGTGTAGATGGTTTGCTGGGATTTACAACTGAAGCAGTTTTAGCACTGTCTGCAAAAGCTGAGTAAGCTAAAAAAAATGATAAAACACTAGTTTGTGGATTAATTATCGATGAAATGTAAATAAGATCACATGTAGAATGGAATAAACATAATGCCAGATATTCAAGGTATGTAGATTTAGGCACATGTATTGATGATGATGAAATGAGACATGAAAAGGAGGCATTGATATTCATGGTAAATTCACTAAATGGCAATTGGAAAATTCCCATAGCGTATTTCATAATCAATGGGTTAAATTGTTCTGAAAGGGTCAACATAATAAAAGATGCACTACGTAGGTAACATGACACTAATATTAAAATAGCATCCTTAACTTTTGATGGGCTAAGTGCAAATATAGCCACTATAATTTATCTTGGAGATAGCATCAATGCCAAAAATCTAAAAAATACTTTCCCTCATCCTGTAACAAAACAAGATATATGTATAATATTAGACGTATGCCACATGTTAAAATAAAATTAGTAAGGAACACTTTAGCAATTAAAGGTTTGATTTTTGATGATAATGGGGGGAGGATTAATTGGAACTACATAGTTATTCTAGTAAACCACCAAGAAAAATATGGGCTTCATGCGGCAAATAAGTTGCTAAGGCGCCATATCAAATGGCATAGAGAAAAAATGAAAGTTAAACTGGCAGCTCAAGTTTTAAGTTTCAGTGTTGCAAATTCATTAGACTACTTATGCCATGACCTTAAACTTGAGGAATTTCAATGTGTTTGGTCAACAGTAAATTTTATTACAATTTTTAATAATTTATTTGACATTTTAAATTCTGAAAATTTATTGAGTAAAGGCTTTAAAACTCCTTTAAAATCCAGAAATCATAGTTCATGTTTAAACTTTTAAATGAAGTTGATGTATATATAAGAGGCCTCAAAATTTCAGTTGATAGGAATCCTATTCTCTTTAGTAGTAGGAAGATGGGGTTCTTGGGATTTCTCACCTGTATTGGAAGTGTAAAATATTTGTATACTAATTTATGTAGGGGACCTATCCTATTATGAAATTTTTATTAACATATAAGCTTTCCCAGGACCACATTGAAATGTCTTTAGTGCAATTAGAAGTAAAGGGGGTCATTACAATAACCCAACTGCTAAACATTTCAAAGCTGCATATATACGACTTCTGTGCCACCATGATATAATGACATCTGACAATGCTGATTGTATTATTCTAGATGACACGCACATTTTAAATGTTTCTTCTGCAATGAATAAATATGTGTCTCAAATAAATTATATTTATGAGGGTGGTGTTGTTAGAAATTTAGGAAAAACAATTAAATATTCAGATTGTGTGTCCGCTTTAAAAGTTAGCTCACGCTTTCAAAAAGTCTTCTTTTACAGCGAAAAGATAAGAGGGGATTAATTAGCCCTTCTACCGATGTTGCGAAATTTGCAAAATTGGAGAGAGGAATTTTAGAGTAACTCAAGTTGCAGGGAAATTAAAAAAAATAATCTAGTGCATCAACTCCTCATTCAAACTTTCCAAGAATTTAGTGCTATGACCTTCGACTCATTAAATACGCATACTTTAAACCAGTCACCTCTTGAAAATCAACGACTGTCTCTAATTAAAGCAGTGTTGTTTTAATATTTTAAAATTAGATTTTATCATGTAGGAAAACAGATGACAGGAAAACTTCAACTTAGAAAAGTTCGTAGCATCAATAACAAGACTACTTTATTTTATGGGTCATTATATTTTCTTTATATTATTTATTTGTATTAAATTTAAATTATTCCTGGAATCTCTAGCACCAATCCTTTTTAAATGCTGCATTGAAAAATAAGTATATCTGACTGAAAATTTCTCCGTATTTCTCTGTGAGAATATCAATTTTATTTCTTTTTAACACAATTTTCGTCATTCATAAATTTGTTTTAAAATGTTAATAACAAGGAGGCAGAAACAAGTTTCAGTGTCCAAACTTTTATTTCAAAATACTTTAAATGTGAAAAAGAAATTTCCTTCTTATATTAAAATGCGAGAAAATTAATTTTTCTTTTCATTTTAGTACATTTTAAAATTAAAGTGTGAATCTTAAAACTTTTTTTTTCCTTGATTACTATTTTTTAAGTTTATACACATTTCAGTTTTCACTTTATTGTAGAAGGCAACTCTTTAACCCTACCATGCATGATTTTTTATTTTTTCACCAAACATTTTTTTTTCTTAATGATTTTGGCTTAAGTATATGTGGAAAAATATTAAAAAAAATATTTAGCTTTTTCTATTGGTTAATTTTTGAATTTTTAGGTTTGATTCATATATGAATCAGTATGCATTTAGCTACCACTTTCAATTGGTATTGAAGAGATAAAAAAAATGATTTACCACTATATAAATAATAAGTTTGGTATAAAAATGCTAAATTATACTTTGCTTATAAAGAGAAAATATATTTTAGTTAAATTTAAATTTTTAATTAAATTTAAATTTTTAATTAAATTTAAATTTTTTATTAAATTTAAATTTCAGATATTTTAATGTATTTTATTATTATTATATTTATGTAAAATGGAAAAAAAAATCCCTTCTTTTTACAGCCGATAAAAGGTTGTGTATTGCACATGGACAAATTTGCATCTAGTACGATTTTCATTGCAAATTAGCTTCGATTTCATTGCAAATTAGCTTCGATTTCATTGCAAATTGTTCGATATTGCCCTGTCTAACACATGTGGGAGAATGTATGCTGCAGGGCTTTTCCTTCTTTTTACACTATAATATTTCGGTAAGCTACTGTTTTGTCTTCCCCATTTAAAAGTAACATAGTCACCAATTTCTCTTATATTTGAATAAATAATTCCAATACTATTCAATTGCTATGTTCCTTGTTAAATGTTATCTTATAAATTTTTCAGTATCGCTAATTATAATATTTTAAGAATTAAAAATTCATTAATAATCTAAATATTCGATAAAATTTTATTTGTAAGTTAAATCTTTAGTAATTGCATTACAGTTGCTCGCGGAATATAAAAGTCCAAAAACTGACAAATAAGAAATCATGGCCTTCTGATAAGAAATATGAAATATATGAATAATTTATGTCTCTAATTAACAATATCCTAAGTAGTTATTGAATAAGTATTGCAGGGTATATGAATCAGTACAAGATACAGGCTGTTACTTGGTATTATAACACTAATTTTTGTTTAAAAAAATGAAATTGATTCATATGCACAATTGTGTATTGTGAGTCTAAAACTACCCGTTAATGCATGGTGATGCATATATGAATCAATCACAAAAATCAAAAATTTTAGTACTAAAATTTATTTTAAATTAAATCAATTTACAGAAATGAAAACTGCATACCTTGAACTTCGTAGATTAAATTCTTTGAAGCTCTTGGAAAATAATTACTGCCAAAACACACTATATGTAAACATGGGAATCAGAAATAAATTCTTAAAAAAGAATCAATTGCTAAAACTATACATAACGTGTATCGGTGGTGCAATTTACAGAGGCCAGCACCAATAAATTACTAAGAGGGTATTCTGGTTATGAAATAAGTACAGAAAGCAGACTATTTCTTGATTTTTTAAGGCGAAATTAGCTAAAAATTGGATTGATTCATATATGAATCAGTATGCATTGTAGGGTTAAGTTTATCATCAGCTGCAATTTAGCAAAATTATAATTCAAAACGTTAAATAAAGCTGCCTCTTTATTCTCAGCAAAAGCTTATTTATCTTTCATAAAATCTTTATTTTAAAAATATCAGGGCATTAATAATGGCTCTGGGTTTATTTATTTGCTTGTCAAATTTGAGTTTTCTACAGTAAAAAAGACAAATGTATAATACACGTAGAATAGGTAGAAAGCCATCATATATCACATTTTTTACATAATTCATTATTGTTTCTTTTATATTTCATCATGGTTTACTTCTCCCATTTTTTATTTATTTTCCCTGCAATACTTTGTAATGTATTTGGGAAGTATTGGAATCATGCCAAAAATCGCAACTCGTCGGATCTACATGTTTCAAGATATCTAGAATACGAAAAAACATTTTTAGAGTGACGTCTGTGTGTATGTGTATCTGTCTGTGCAGATTTTGTATCCACTCTAACTCAAAAACTAATGAACCGAATTTTATAAAATTTGGTAAGTCACTTGTGGGCGAATCTGGTGCTGATTAGTTTTGGTTACGATTCGGGATAAAAGAACCCGCCTTTTTTAGCGAAATGGCCCGCAAAAGCCTGTATCCACTCTAGAAAAAAACTAATGGGCTGAATTTCACAAAATTTTGTAGATAAGTCGCTTGTGGGTCACCCTGGTACTGATTAGATTTCAGTATGATTCGGAAAAGAATAACCTGCCGTTTTTTGCAAAATGGTCCGCAAAATCGCCAAGATCTGAAATAAAAAACTGCGTATGCTCAAATATATCCAATAAATGCTTGTTTTATACGTAATTTTTAACGAAAAAAATAATAAGATCAATCCCATTACACTAGGATTTGCCATTCTCGAGATATTTTAGTTTTTCGTATTTTCTCTACGCCACCTTTGAAAATAAGTCCAGTTACCAAATGAGAACGAAAATTGAAATAAAAGTGAATTAAATTTAATTAAAATAAAGAGAACGTGGATGTAAGTCTTCAGGGAAAGTCATGTGCTGCCCACATCAGATTTTCATTAAAAAAAATATATGAAAATATTTGTAATATCAAAATACATAAAATTTCTAAAAAATATATGAAAATAATGGAAGATTGAATCATATATAATTTGATTATGATACAAAGATGTTTTATAGTATTTAAAAATATTTGTTTCATTTTTATTATTCAACATATTCGACCATAAGTCACGTGATACATGTAGTGGCCGTTTTTTCAATCTCTCCTGAATAGCAATGCGCAGTCTACCTATATCTCTGGTCGAAGCTCTGAACTGGAATCGAACGTTTTTAAGGTGATGGGCATGTGTGTGTGTTCGAGAGTATGTGGATGCGACATCTCACGAATTAATGGAGCATTTCAAGTGAAATTTGACACACATATTACAATTGGTGATTACTGGAATTCTATTGGTTTTAAACGCAATCAAATATTGAAGACACTCAGATTTTTAAATAAAATTTTGAAAAAAAAATTAAAAATCAGAGCACTCAATTGTACGTAAATTAGTATTTCTAATGTAATTTTTCATTATAAAACGATTAAAATTAGAACGCTAGTATGAACCGTTCTCGAGATATTACACATTTTACGAATACGTGTATCAAAAACTACATAAAATATACGTACATAAAAATAAAAAAGTATTTAATATTATGAAATATGTTCACGTTTCATGGCAATTTGTGCGACAAATTTGTTAACATTGTTCTTGTGGATATATTTTGTTCCATTCCCGAAAGGGTAAAATTTCTTTGATAGTTCTCTATTTTAACACCCAACAGCCCTCCAGTAAATGATGCCTGTGCCTTGACGAGGTGGTGGAGCTTGCGGGTTCCGATGATCCTAAGAGCTATGCCGGCGGTGGCTTCGGCTACTGGTTGGGTCTCCCTTGCCGGACAGGTCGAAGGTGAGGTTCCGGACTAAATGAGGCATCCTGGTCCTCCAGATTGGGGGTTGGAAGTGAGGCACCTAGTCTCACTCTGTAAAATCCTCAGGGATCAAAATCTTTTGTAGATACGGGTGTTGCTATCCCGAGGTACCCGAGCAAACTTTTTCTTCTAGCTGCAGATTGCATCAATGCTAAGCCCCTAGTAAACTTCACTTCTGCCTTATGGGACTTAGTACCACTCTTTGGCCTCTGCCGTAAGGTATACCGTTTGGGCTCGGGAACGGAACCAGGTAACTGTGTAGCGAAAAGGGCAAAGCGGCGTATATCTGTAGTTTTGCTTTCAAGAAACGTTTGTACTAAACGGTTCCAGAGGTTGAGTCTCTTGGTTGCGTTGGTTGGATGGTGGGGAGCGTTTCATATCGAGAAATCCCCCTTGGATCCTTGTTGATCCTTGGGCCCTGTGTACCTGATGCACGTTATGGCCCGCTCCTTATCATCTAGCTTTGCGAATGACTCCGGCGGTTACACTTTTCACGTCAGAAAAGTGTGGGGAGACGGAGCCTAGCGGGGGCTTCGATCGAACTGGAAGTAATCCGTGGTCTTTTTCTCTTTAGTGGTTACAGCAAGGAGCAATTAGATAAGACTCTTCCGAGTTTTCATGGTTCTCCGTGCTGCAATAGTGAAAGTGAATGTTTTGAAAAAGGATTGGGTTCATCTTCGGGTGTTTCCCAATCAGCCACTGAAACAACCCCTCTGGGGTTGGATCTTGGCAAAAAGGAGGAAACCTGCAGTACGGCTGTGGAAGGAAGTGGAGTCGCGAGCCTCGGTGACCGACACACTGAAACCATGGTTGTGACGCAGGGTATACTCACTAAAGCACAGAGGCGCAGGAGGAGGCGCATGCCTAGGCAGCTGGACCAGAGGCTTGCAAAAGCTGGCGCTGTCACAGTGAAGGTCGGAGGCACCAAACGACTTAGGTCGGAAGGAGCCACACCTTCTCCAAGAGATCTGGTCGTCAAGAAAAGATCAAGGACGGATATCCAACCTGGAACATATGCTCAGGCAGTCCAGGCTATTTAGATGGCAATCGTCAAGAATTACTTCCCTTCTAGCAAGCTGAGCAAGGAAGAGGTTGATATCATCCAGATGGTGACTCTCGATAAGATAGATGAGATCCCCACTGGTGAAAACCTCCGAAGATTCATGGCTTTTGCTCAAACGCTGGAACCTTGGTTCTTCAGTGCAATGATGCAAATACTGTGGAATGGGTTAAGAGAACTTTCCATAATAACAGTCAGGTTCTGGGAGAGGCACTTAAAGTCTTGAGTGCCAATGACCTTCCCAAACCTGTCAAGGTGGCCTTTAAGACCAGAGATGTGTACACCAAGGAGCCGAGCGTTTTGCTGAAACGGCTGAACCGTTTCAACCCGGAGCTGAAGTCTGAGGAGTGGCGTGTTCTGCAAAATTTTGTGGAACCCCACTCTGACCTTGGTGCCTTCACCGGTTTGGACCGTGGAGTCTTTAAAATTCTTCGGGATCCAAACGAGAAGCCCAAAGGGAAGATGGAGATGGAGGAACAGCCAGTAGACCGGGCGACCTCCTCTCAGTAAGTATCGGTAGTCTTGAGACTATGATACCTAAACTTAATGATCTAGAAATTGTTTCTGGTTCTGATGTTACACTTCATGCAAACCCTCTGATTTCTGATGATGAGCTGGAAAAACGCATGCAGGATTTTGACAATGAAAATGCCCTTGACGCTGATCATTGCCATGTTACTAGGAGGGCCTCTCTCTCCTAGGTTTTCTCTGCACTCCTTTTGTCCCTGCTTATGGGCTGTTTTAACGTTGTGAAAATAAATCTGCATCACAGTCGTTCTGCCTCTGCTATTCTTAGCAAAAGGCTGTTAAATGGTAGAGCTGATATTGCTCTCATCCAGGAACCCTGGACCTGCAAAGGAAAAATTTTGGGTCTGGGGATCAAGGGATTCAATGTATTTTATGATACATTCTGTATCAGACCTAGAGCCTGTATTGCTGTTAGCAACAAGCTCAATGCTTTTCATCTTGTTAAGTTCCTCGATGGTGACAATGTTGCCATCAGTGTGAATCTTAAAACTGGTGAACATAAGATGGAATACATCTTTGCGTCGGCCTTCCTTCCTTATCAAGACAAGGAAACTCTTTCTAATGTCATTATCAATCTTATTGAGTATTGTAATGGCAAAAAAAAATGATCATTGGTTGCGATGCGAATGCCCAGAACACTGTTTGGGGTAGTAGTGATTGCAACCGTAGGGGTGATGATCTTTTAGAACAGATCCTTCTCTATAAGCTCTTTGTACTCAATAAGGATAATTCTCCTACCTTCGTGACTGTAAAGCGTCGTGAAGTGCTTGATGTCAGCATAAGCAATAGCTCTGCTTATGAAAATGTTGTTAATTGGAAGGTTTCAGATGATATATCCCTGTCTGACCATCAATTAATTTCTTTTTCTGTTAAACGTCCTGTAAAACCTGCAGCTGACAAGGGTAGGCACCCTAGAAGTACTAATTGGGGTTCCTACAAAGATGATCTCAGGGTCAGGTTAGCTAGCCACAATGGTGAGTATTCTTCTACTGAAAAACTGGATTTGGCTGTTGACTCCGTGCAACGGGCCATTATCCAGACCTTTCACAGCAACTGTAGAACCACAATTGCTGACTCCCCAAGAATTGTTCCTTGGTGGTCTAATGAGCTCAGCCGGTTGCGTGGGAAATGCAGGAAGCTCTTCAATAGAGATAAGAAGAATGGTGAATGGCAGGTTTATAAATCTGCTCTTACCTCTTATAATAAAGCAGTCAGGGACTCCAAGAGAAATTCTTGGAGATCGTACTGCGAAGGTATTAAAGATACCCCTGCCGTAGCAAAGCTTGTTAAGCTGATAGCAAGGGACAGAAATTGTAATTTGAACACTGTCAAGATGCCAAATGGCGACTTTACTGTTACTGGCGAAGAGACCCTGACTGAGCTGTTAAGGGTTCACTTCCCGGTTTCTTATCCTTATGTTCATAGTGACAATGTTATTGCGTGTTCCACGTCCTCTTCTGACGACAATAGTTGGAGCATTGCCGGGATCATTGTTACTCTTGATAGGGTCAAATTGGCAATTAATTCCCATAAATCCTATAAAACTCCGGGAACTGATGGCATCATTCCAATTCTTCCCCATGAAGGAATTGAGGTGCTAGCTCCCATTCTCTGCAGCATCTACAGAGCCTGTATTGCATTAGGTCACATACCAAATGCATGGAAGCATACTAAGGTAATCTTCATTCCAAAAATTGGAAAGGACAATTATTATGAGGCCAAATCTTTTAGGTCTATTAGCCTTACGTCTTTTCTTTTAAAGACTATTGAGAAGCTTATTGATAGGTACTTAAGAGAAGTGATCCTGGCCTCTGAGCCCTTGTCAAATTCTCAACATGCCTATCAACCGGGAAAATCTACGGACACTGCCCTTTACAGTCTCTCCTTTATTTTGGAGAGAAATTTCAATGCCAGGGAAGTTGCTCTTGCCACCTTTCTCGACATTGAAGGTGCCTTTGATAATGTACCCATCGACACCATCCTTGATGCTCTTGATAGAAAAGGTGTTGATACCACGATCTCTTACTGGATCAAGAACCTGTTATGTAATTGGTATATCTGTGCGTCTTTACTTGGTGATAGTAAGACTGTGCTTGCACTTTCGGGCTGTCCACAAGGAGCTGTGTTTTCACCAATTCTTTGGTGTATAGTTGTGGACCTCTTTGGAGAGCATCAATGTTTCTGGCGTTTCTTGCGTTGGTTATGCAGATGATGTTGCCATCATTACCAGGGGCAAATTTGGCAACACTGTCTCCGACATGATGTTTACTGCTCTCAGGAGGGTTGAGATATGGTGCAAAAATGCAGGTCTTACGGTTAATCCTGCTACGGTTAAGACTGCTTTGGTTGCGTTTACTAGGAAACGTATACTTAAACTTGGGGATATTCGCTTCTTTGGGCAGAAGCTTATTTGCTCCAAGGAGGTTAAATTATTGGGAATTTACTTTGATAAGGGACTCAACTGGAAGAGACACTTGGATTATTGCACGACTAAAGCCAGAAGAATCTTCTGGTCTTGTAGGAATGCTATTGGGAAAACCTGCGGCTTAAATCCCAGGGCTATCCATTGGATTTACTCGATGGTAGTCTGTCCTATCATTTCCTATGGATCCATTGCTTGGTGGTCCAGATTAAGAGGTGAAACAGCTAAACTTGAGTTAGTTAAGCTTCAAAGGATGGTGTGCATTGCAATCTCTGGATGCATGAAAACTACTCCTACTGCAACTCTTGAACTTTTAATTGGTTTGCATCCGCTCTACATGCGTATTGAAGCAGAAGCACTTATCTGCGTGAACAGACTTAAATATCTGAAATACTGGAAATATTACTCAAGGTATCTATCTTGGGGTGAACTTAACAGTAATGTTGCTAGTCATCCTTATTTCTGTATGCCACCTGATGGCATTCATGTCAAATATACGTTTGATAAGCCTTATGAAATTCAAGTCCCCTCGCGGGACGATTGGAAGAGGACTCCCTCCTACAATAAACAGAACTGTTTTGTATGGTACACAGATGGCTCGAAGATTGGCACATGTACCGGTGCTGGTGTTTGCTGCCCTGATGATGGTACTGAGCTGTCTTATCCGCTTGGCAATTTTGCTACTGTCTTTCAGGCTGAAGTCTTTGCCATCCTTATGTGTTGTAGAATCTGCTATGACAGGAAGTATAAGAATAGCCAGATTTTCATTTGTTCTGACAGTCAGGCTGCTCTTATGGCTCTGGGTAAGTTCACTGGGACGTGTTCCCTTGTTTGGGAATGTTATAATGCACTCTGTGAAATCGCTAGCAATAATAATGCCATTCTTTACTGGGTGTTTGGTCATTCGGGCATTACAGGCAATGAATTGGCGGATGAACTTACGAGGAAAGGCTCAAGTACTCCCTTTATGGGCCCTGAGCCGGCCTTGGGAATTTGCAATGACCTTGTTAGAAGAATTGTCTACGACATCTTCAGGAAGCTTCAATGTAAGAACTGGCGTGACACTAAGGGACAAAGGCAAGCGAAAATTCTCAACTGCAATTGCCCTAGTACACGTCAAAATGAACTTTTCAGGCTCAGCAGAACCGGCATCAGGAGGGCTGTTGGGCTCCTTACTGGGCACTGCACGCTCAAGAGACACCTTAATATTATGGGTGTCACTAAGGATTCGCTTTGCAGAGGCTGCAATTACAGCGAAGAAACTGCAGCTCACATTCTATGTGAATGTGAGCCTTACTCTGCTCACAGATTCGAGCACATTGGTCGTCATGTGATTGAACCCTGGGAGCTAAATGACATTCCTGTCAAGTGCCTGCTTATTTTCGCATCGGCTACTGGTCTCTTTTCTTAGAGATCTTTTTCCTTTTGGGGTAGTACAATAGACCTCTGGTCGATGTGCTGGACTCTTCTGGAGCCACCCACCTTCATTTCATTCATTCAACACCCAACAGCCAATAGTCATTTATTTATGTGTGAGAAAATCCCTGCTCGTCGTTCACCCCTAACGATTAGCGATGAATTTGACAAATTTGGTTATTAATTTGACGAAATAATATTGCCAATATAGCAATTTTGATTTACAGTGGTGCCAAATTGATTAAAATGTTTTCAAAATTGCAAAAATGACGCTAAATTAATGATGCCAAATTGATGAATAATTTTTTTAAATATTTTAATAATTAAACTATATTGTTTGTAGCGGATGTTATTCATATTGATCCAAGTTAGATTTTCCTGAAATATAAGTTAATTGGATGCTTCGAGATTGTTTTACCTGTTGTCATCCGGAAAAATGTCAAATGTGCAATGTTAAAAACACCATAGGATCTTATACATTATTTTTTCGCCGTGAAAGAAATGAATTCATTGCATTATGTTGTAAAAATCATGTGTTGTGCACATCGAATATTTTTTTATTCTGTTTGCATTATATGGTTAAATTTCACATTTCAAGTGATGAGCACTTTGTCTAACCGAATTAAAGTTTGCAGCTACATGAATAATTACTTTAAACTTTAAAGCTTCAGTGTTTTAAGCAGAGTTTATTGTGAAATTTAGTGTTTTTAAACTTACTTTATATTCATATGCTACCGTTTAAGCATGTGCAGCTGTTCAAGTATATTCTTAAGAACATGAAAAATGCTTTCACTAGACGCTCTTTTGAGAGCTAGGAGTAAAAAACACCGTAGATGCAGCCATTCCTATGAATTGGATATAGGGTTATTATTTCAGGGCTGACTGTACAGGATGGCAGATTTGGCGATTTATCGCCATATTCGTAACTTTTGGCGACATTAAAACTTTCGAGAACGTTTTCGAACCTTTTCTAAAGACTGTCGTAAATTTGCGTTCATAATAATCTATATAAATAAAAATGAAAATCTGTCTGTCTGTCTGTCTGTCTGTCTGTCTGTCTGTCTGTTTGTCACACCATCACGGGAGAACGGCTGAACCGAATTTGATGAAATTTTGTGGGTAGCCCAGAAATAGCCCCACTTAAAATTATATCCGTGTTTTGAGTTTCTACGACCAGTGGTTCTCGAGATATTAGTAAAAAACGAAATTTTCGTTTGTCTCATCATCACGGAAAAACGGCTGAGCCGAATTTAATGAAATTTGGTGAATAGCCTTGAAATATCCCCCCATAAATTTCGTCCAAGTTTCGAGTTTCTAAGACATGGGGTTGTCGAGATATTAATGATAAACGGAACTTTTTCCTAGGAGTTCTACTCCCTAACTCCGTGGTTTATCCAAACGAAAAGCTTGAAAATCGTTTGAAAGTGAATTAAAATTTAATCTCTGAGTTTGATGGGAGATTTTTTGCGTTAATTAGTCACTTTCTGAAAACATGAATTGTTTGAAACATGATTTAAAGGGGAAATCTATCTCCATGGTTCATGGTTTATTTAAAACAAGCTTTTACGGAACAATGAGAAGTATAGAGAAATCAAAATCGTTATTTAATTTCGCAGTTCATGTTATAAGACATGACATATTTAACATGTTATAAGATTCTATCTTATATCATGTTACTCAGAAACGCAATTAAATTAAATCTGTCTGTTAATTTTAATAATTATTTTTTCGATTTGAATAATAAATAAATGGATATAAAAATATATTTTAGAAAAGAACGATTTGATTTTTCTTATAGCATTTTTGACTGGATAATATCAATTACGGTCTTCAGGTTTAAAAATTATTATTATTTATATTTTCGGGGATTATTGATTCAAGGATTATTGATATTTTCAA
Organism: Amaurobius ferox; assembly: GCA_951213105.1. Taxonomy (NCBI): domain Eukaryota; kingdom Metazoa; phylum Arthropoda; class Arachnida; order Araneae; family Amaurobiidae; genus Amaurobius; species Amaurobius ferox. The sequence goes on from OX578136.1 coordinate 138,936,975, forward strand.
GTTATTATGCAATTATTTTATTATGACAAAAATTGTTTAAACTCATATATTGTATGTTGTACGAATCTTCTACAAATACACGTGTATATCTTTTAATCTACGAGAATATAAGTAGTACAGGTATATTGACATATGTTTTGATATATATTGGCATATATTGGAATCAATTACGACCTTCTGGTATAAAGAGTACGGATATTATTGATGTTTTCAATTTATTTCGTCATCTCTTTTATTTTGGCAAATATTTTTGAGACGCATATTGTAATACGGGTAATCTTCTACTAACACATTGGCATATTTTCTGATCTGCGACAATATAATTAGTACGGGGTTGCATATATTCATTCAATTCCTATTTTTTCTTCTGTAAATTTGCTTACAAAAGGGGGCAGGATGTTTTATTCTTCAGATCTGATCGTGAAGATAATTTTGCATAGTGAGAACATATATTCTTACACTTCTCTTTAGGAGCAATAAATTTAATATTTTAACAGAATTTGCACATGATTGCGAACTTTAAGTTTCTTTAAATTATACACTCCGTACGAATAACGGGTGTGCTGTTAGTGGTTAATAAATTTTAACATTTTAGGAGGATATATCATGTTGCTCGGCATCGCAATTAAATTAAATGTGTTTGTTAATGTTTTTATTATTTTTTTTCGATTTAAATAATAAATAAATTGATAAATGGATATAAAAGTATATCTTATGAATGGACGGTTTGATTTTTCTTTTAATTATATTAATTGCTGACTGCGTACATCAATTTCATTTATTTTGGCAAAGAGTTTTCAAGCTTATATCGTATTTAGCTACTAAACTCATACATTGTGTTTAGCCAATAAATTCATATAGCCGATTGTTGAAACAGAAAAAGAGTAGAGCGGGTATATCTTCTAATACAATTGTAGTGTTTTCATTTAGTATATTGAAACGGGATAAGAAAGTTTCATTCAGATCTGCAAATTCAAAGCTACGAATTTGGAGGGATATCGCTAATTTGACAACTTTTCTTAAACTTTGCCAAATTGACGGAAATGTCGCCAAATTGATATAAATGACACACAAACAGCTGCCATAAACTTTCGGGTTGGTCGTGTGGCTTGGGTCTTCTACATATCAATGAAATTTTTTTTTTTGTTTTGTTAGAAGAGAGTACTGAAATGATGTTTGGTTAGCATTTATCTGTCAGACCAACCATCCTACTTAGTAATACATTTAGCGAATTTTTAAAATGTCACCAAATTGATAAAAATGTTTTCAAATCTATAAAAATATCTTGAAATTGATAAAATTGCGCTACATAAATGATATTAATTGTTTTTTGTTAGGGGATAGTATTGTGATGATATTTCGTCAATTTGTCGCAAAGTGGAACTGTCAGTTCTACAGTCCCACTTGACGATAAATTTGGCGATTTTTTAAAATGTCGCTAATTTGACGAAACTGTCGCCAAATGTTCCATAGAAATATAACTATTTAGACGATATTTTTTCTACCAATTTATTTGAAGCAAATGATATCATGTCGCTTAGCAACGGATTTAAATCCAATGTGTTTATGCGGCAGACGATTTTTATTAAATCCTTTCCGATTTGAATAATGAAGATATGTATATAAAATAAATTCCATTGCCATTTCATTTTGGACTGGATAATATCAATTATACTCTTCAGGTTTAAACATTATTATTATTGATATTTTCCGAAATTATTGATTCAGGGATTATTGATATTTTTAAGTTATTACGCCATTTTTTTATTGCGGCAAAAATTGCTGACACACGCATATTGTACGTTGTATGAGTAATCTTCTAGGAATGCACGGGAATATCTTCTAACCTACGAGAATATAAGTAGTACAGGTATATTGGCATATATTTTGACATATATTGGCATATATATTGGAATCAAGTACAGTCTTCTGGTATGAAGATTAAGGGGATTAATTATATATTCAATTTATTACGTCGTCTGTTGTATTTTACCAAAAAACATTTGTGACTCATATTGCAAAACGGGTAATCTTCTACTAATAATCGGACATTATAAGTAGTACGTGTGTATCTTCCCATATAATTTTAGCACTTTAATTTTGACATATATTGGAATAAATGACTGTCTTCAGATTTAAAGATTACGGGTTTATTGGTATTTTCAATTTATACATGTAATCTACTAATACAGGTTATATTTTCTAATATTCGCGTATATAATTAGTACGGGTCCCATACAATTTTAACGCTTTTATTTTGCATATATTGATTCAATTCCATATTTTTTTTTATATTTGCTTACATAAGGGGTCCAAGATGTTTTATTCTTCAGATATGTCCATGAAGATAATTTTATATAGCGAGAACAGAGATTCTTAAACTTCTTTTTAGGAGCATTATATTAAATATTTTAACAGAATATTTTGATTAAACATGTCATTTAGTATACTATAAGAATTTGGATATGATTATGAATTTCAAGTTTCTTTATATTATATACTCCGTACGAAGAACGGGTATGCTGCTAGTATATATATAAATTCGCTTTATACTAACCTTTGTACCCCCCCCCCCTTTAATACGCTTTATACTAACCTTTGTACTTTGCTTTGTACCCCCCCCCCCCAGTGAGACATCGAATTTTGAAAATATAAATTACTGCCCTGAAATAACTGTCTCTGTATTAAAACATCTAATGTGGACAGCACATGGCTTTCCCTGCAAACTCAAATTCATCTTCTCTTTATTTCATTAATAATTCATTAAATTGAGTTTAATTGCACTAAATAACACGCATAATTAATTGAAATTACACTTTTAATTAAGCTTTGCTTCCCATTTTTTAACTAGAATTATTCTTAAAACCCGAGTAGCAAAAATGCAAAAAAAAAAACTAAAATATCTCGGAAACGGCTGCTCCTAGAGTAATGGGGTTAATTATATTTATTTCATCGTCAAAATTAAGTATAAAATAATCATTTAATTGATGTATATGCGCATACGTTGTCTTTTATTGTAGATATATGCAATTTTTGCTGGCCATTTGGTAAAAAAATAGATTCTTCTTTCCCGAATTGTACCAAAATTTAATCAGCACCCACAAGTGACATATACACCAAATTTTGTGAAATTTTATCAAATTGTTTTTCAATTAGAATGGATACAGAGAATTTTTACGGGTCATTTCTTAACAGAGGCAGGTTATTTCGTTTCAAATCGAACAAAAACTAATCAGCAGCAGGGTCACACACAAGTGACTTACATAATTTTATGAAATGTGGTCCATTAGTTTTTGAATTATAGTCTTTGTTAGATACATCACAGGCATACAGACATACACACAGTCGTCACGCTGCAAATAGAGTTTTCGTATTCTATTGGTTCCAAACATGTAGATTTTTCGAAAACTGAAATTGCAATTTTCGACATGATTCCAATACTTTCCCTATATATCATCATGCACTGCAGGGAAAGTACCAATGTAACGCCACCGACAATGACAGTATTTGATAAATTTCTCAATCTTCTCAGTCTTGTACTGCGGAGACTGCAGCAGTTGTAGATAATTTGAGAAGAAATGTAAGGTAAACAAACTGAAATAAACCGCTTTTCGATTTAAGAGTTCGTTTAAAAGATACTTAATGTCAGAGTAATAAAAATAGTGTTTGAACTGTAAGTTCGCGTCCTGGACAACATAACATTACCAGGACGACGGATTTTCGCAGGTAGGTACGCAAATATTTGAATTTTTGCTAGAAAAGGTGCCCTTTTTTTAAATTAATTGATTTAAATCAAATATGTAAATACCGCAGGCGATTTCCAATATATATATATATATATATATATTGTCTTTTTCACTGAATTCCATTATTTACGGTATTCAGATTTATTACGGGATCTATTGCTATTTTCAATTTCTTACTTCATATGTTTTAATTTGGTAAAGAGTTTCCAAAGAAATTATTGACAAATAATATCCAAGTGACAAATAATTTCCAAATAAATAACAGAATAAAAATGGTGCAGGTATATCTTCCAATAGTGCTTCAGATCTTTCATTGTGGTATATATTAATACGATTTCATATTTTTCTGTTAATTTGTTTACAAACGGAATCAGGAAGTTTATTTCTTTAGATCAATCTGTGAAGATGATTTTGTATAGCGAGAACAGTAATTCTTCTACATTTTTAGGATAATTAATTAAATATTTTAAAAGAACGCTTTTAAAGATCCTCAGATCTGCATGTAAAGATAACTTTTATAGCGAAAACAGATTCTTATATTTAAGAGAATCAAATTAAATACTTTAATAGTGTTTTTGAATAGCAATATCATTCAGAATACTGCAGTAATTTGCACATATTTCAAATCATGAGCTGCCTTGGGTACATCTCCTACTATCTATATAAAAGTAAGTAAAATTGTAATCTGACTGTCAATTTGTCCGCGTGTTTCATCGCAGCACCCGGCAGAACTCATCTCTTTGCTGTTTGTTAGAATTGTTTTAAATTTTCAAAAAATAAAGTGAAGCTACAATATTAAAAATTTAATTCACCTTGTGAAATTAAAGTTTCATTATATTATATATTCCATACGAAGAACGAGTATACTGCTACTATATATATGTGTGTTTATAAAGAACTCTAAAATGTTATTAACAATTTAATTTTGAAGCAACAATAACTACTAAGATAGGAACCATAAATTGAAATAGCTCATTTTTATGCATAGGATCACCAACGGCAACACCTACTCCTTCTCCTCTGACACAAATATACTATAATATATAAAGACGCTTGCTTCTCCAGCCGGTAATCGAACACCGGATCTCCGAACTGGCCAGCCGATGCTCTACCATTGAGCTACAGGGACTCTGCATTCTCGACCGTCTAATGTCAGATTGGCGGGCAACTTACAATTTGACTGACCACCTCCTGCTATATTTACCTCAGGTTCGCCTAATGCAACTACTATTTTCACCCAGCTTAGTATCCTGTGTGCTTGTTATCTTCTCAATTTGAAATCAGAGCTCAATCTTCCAGAGTTCACTGAAATCAGAGCTCAATCTTCCAGAGTTCACTGAATCTGTACTAATCGTACTAGGGTCACTTTTCAGACCTCCGACATTTTGGCACTAACCTACAGGGTTGATGTGTTCGGGCGCCATTGTAAGGAGCCTTGCTATCACAACTGGGAAGTCCGAACTGGTCAGTCGAAGCTCTACCGTTGAACTGCTGAGGCGAAATTGAAAGCTCTTACTTCGAGCTTGAGCTTCGACTGACCAGTTTGGGGATACAGGGTTCAACTCCCAGTTGTGACAGCAAGGCTCTTTACAATGGCGCAAGAACACATCAACCCTGTAGGTTAGTGCAAAAATGTCGGAGGTCTGAAAAGTAACCCTAGTACGACAAGTACAGATTCTGAGAACTCTAGAAGATTGAGCTTATAGAAGTGGACTCTGTATTCTCCACCCTCTAATGTCAAATTGGCGGGCAATACACAATTTTCTGACCACATCCTTCTATCTCTGCATCTGGTTATCCTCCTGATACTACTATTTTTACTCAGTATTCTGCGTGGTCGCTATCTTCTTAATTTGAAATTAATTCTCAATCTTCCAGAGTCCACTGAATCCGTACTATGGTCAGTTTTCAGATTTTTGACATCTTAGCACCAACCTACAGGATTGATGTGTTCGCGCAAAGAGCCTTGCTGCTTCAACTGGGAATCCAACTCTGGATATCAGATCTGGCCTGCCGATGCCCTACCGTTGAGCTACTGGGACGATATTGCAAGCTCTAATCATCGTAGTGTACTCTGAAATATATATGTCGTTAACTGATAGCATGACAGCCTCTGTTGAAGTTTTTGTGAAAGAAGGTCTTCTAAATATTTTATACTGTAAAATATATGTACGCAAAACCCTAAATGTACTCATTTGAACTCTTAAAACACCATGGCAGTATTGTTTCTTTTCCTGCGCTACAAATCCCTCTGTTTACCGAGAACAAATATGAAACGAAATGGAAAAAAGGAAGAGAGTGAAAAAAACGAAACCTCCTGTTAATGCCCAAGGCGCAAGACGTGATTTTTCTATTTTATGGGATCTGTGGTATTATTTGTTTTCAACAAAGTAGCACAATTTCAGGTAAAAAAACTTAGCTAATTTTTTTTTTCTTTGAGAAATAAATCTGTGATAAAAAGTGAATTTTCAATATAAAATTTCACGAACATAGTTTTGATGTCGAAGAAGTATTTCTTGAATTATATACTGTCGTGTATTTCTTGAAATTATATGCAACTAATAAATGTTAATTCAAAAATTTGATAAAAAAATTATTATTATAAATTTAAAAAAATCTGATGTGGGCACCACATGACTTTCCTTATATAATGTAATGAATTTACTACTTTTACAGTAAAAAAAAAATAGGTTTTTGTAGTCGATACTAATATGTATACTAATATTTTTTTTTATATAGTCGATACTAATATTTTTAGTTGATACTAATATTTTTAATATTTTTACCTAATATTTTTCGACAATTAGTCGTCATTTTTATTGATTTAGCGTCATTTTTATCAATTTGGCGAGAATTTCGTTAATTTGGCAACATTTCAAAAAGTCGCCAAGTTGGCGACATTCCGCCAAATTCGGCGCCAAAATCTCGCCAAGCGTTATGGACAAAGAAATAAGTTAGTCTTACTGCAGATAAATGACTATTGGCGTTCAAATATAAAAGTATTTCTCAAAGTATCTTTTTCATGAATGGAACGAGCTAGATCCACGAGAATGATGTCATCCAATTTATCGCATGGTATTACATATGAAAAGTGAACATGTTTCTCCATAGGAAATATATTTTTTTTTTAATTTCATATGACTTTTTGATAATTTTTATGAAAAATGTGCAATATCTCGAGAACGGTTCATGTTAGCGTTCTAAAATTTATGTCAATCGTTTTTTAATGAAAAATTACATAAGAAATGTCTATTTGCGTAACTTTATTCGTGGTTTTGATTTTTTAACGATTTTTTTAAAATTTCATTCGAAAATTTAGGGGGGGTTTCGAACATTCGATTGCGTATGAAAACAATAGGCTTCCAGTGTTTACGGATTGTGATTTTTGTACCAAATTTGGTTTAAATCGGTGCATTCGTTCGTCAGTTATCGTCTCCACAGACTCACTGACACACACACACACATACACACATACTTTCACACACACACACACACACAGACATCACTCCAAAAATGTTTGATTCGTGATCAGGGATGCTTGAAACGTGCTCTCCCGTCGAAAACTCGAATTCGAATTTTCGACCCCGTCACAATACTTTCCTTATACATTATGTATATAAGGAAAGTAATAAATTGGTACTTTTATTTCTCATATTTAACAAATTTTGTGCTCAGAAAATGTACATTGTATATTCAATTCTTTTGTAAATCAAAATGAAATTTTAAAAAGCAAAAATACTCTATTCTTAAAACCGTTCTAGCTGTTATTTCTTCAATGCTTCTAATTTATTATTAATTTTAATAAATTTTGTTATCTATAATAAAAAGTTATAAATTTATTTTAAACTGATAATATACCATCATACATATCTTGTATATTTTTACTTAATGTGACTTGTTTGGAAATATTATTTCTCTTAAATAAATTCGTTCATTATTAGAATTGAAAATAATATCTTTATCACTAAAATAATGTAAGTAATCCTTCATTCTATTTACTTTTTGCTTACGGGTGGAACAGCGTCAATCTCAAACGACAAACCTCTCAAAAAGACAGGTATTTGACATAGTCCATATCAGACGTCCATGGATGCCAATGTCTGCAAAGGGGGTCGAATTGTTTGGAAGAGGGTATGTCAAAAACCTGTCTTTTTGAGAGGTTCTTCGTTTGGGGTTGACGCTGTCCCACCCGTAAGCAAAAGGTTAAACAGTTAAGTTACAATTTGCTATTTGGTATTGAAAGTATTGATACAGAAGTATTGATTCACGGGTTCAAATTGTTAACTCACCCTCTTAATTCTATGTGAAACAACGCAAAAATTTTTATAGTAGTATGCAATGCATAATGATAAGTATATTCTATTTTTGTGGCTCCATAATGGCCTCATAAACCCGACGACGATAATTTGGGAGCACTAGCAGTATTATACAAAAGGAACTGTTTTAAGAGTTTCAGATCCATCAGAGGATACCTGCTTCTCTGTGCTGTATCATATTTACCGACACACACAGATATATATATACATATATACATACAGGGTGTCCCAAAGACATTGAACTCGGCTTTTAATCCTTAAATATTGATCTCAGACATATATAATATATTACAAAATTGCATAAAAAAGGTGCAGAATTTTATGAAATTGATTAAAATTTTCAAGGGAATTAAATTTTTTAATAAATACAAAATTTAAATTTTTATACGGACCCCGTACAAAAACATTTCCAATGAGTAAAATGTGCCCCATACACTAATAAGGTGATGTACAGACATTCAGCATTTTGTCGTAAAATGTGCTAGAAGTATGAAAAGACGAAAATGCTGACTTAAAGCACTTTTCGATGCATCGACATGGATTCTCAAAGGGGAAAAATCATGTCGGCAGGTCGCGTTTCAAGGGTCATACACAAATTACGAAAGAAAACAATGATTACATAAATAAATAATAATTTTGCTATTTATTGATAAAATAGTATCTACACTGAGTAGAAATAATAACTTTACACAATGATTACAAAGCTTGTTCAACATGTTTTCCATCCATACCAAAGATCCATTAAAGATAAGAGGCAGATATTATTTGCTTATGATGCATTTCTGCGTTGTGTCATTTGCACTCTTGCTGTAAATATTTACGTTTTAGTTTGTGATTTAACCCTCACCAAATTCGTTTAATCATATCTCTGGGACTTTTTATAAAACAATGCTGAAATTTTGTACATCACCTTACTAGTGCATTGGGCACATTTTACTCATTTTAAATGTTTTGTACGGGAGCCGTATAAAATTTAAATTTTGTATTTCTTCATATTGAATCCTCTGAAAATTTTTATCGATTTCATAAAATTATGTACCTTTTTTTCCGCAATTTTGTAATTCATTATATTTGTCTAAAATCAATATTTAATGAATAAAAACCGAGGTCATTGTTTTTGGGATACCTTATATATATATATATATACCATAATATATATATATATATATATATATATATATATATATATATATATATATATATATATATATATATATATATATATATATATATATATATAT